>ML787655.1:172129-190636 GCA_009831015.1 Picea engelmannii | reverse complement strand
CGTTCTTAACTATTAAAGCCACTCACACTCCCAAGAGAAAACACATGTTCTTAACTACTACTACTAACAATAATCTATTTTTAAGGTCACGCACATGTTCTTAACTACTACTACTAATCTATTTTTAAAGTCACAGATCCCCTTGTTTTTGAGACAAGGGACCCCTCAAAACTTTTCATTGATAAAATTTTTAAATTATAAATTACATAAAACTTTTTATTTGTAAAATTTATTGTCAATAAAATAAAAATTATAATTTAAATGGAATTTTTTTTAAAATGTAATTTTTTTTTTGCTTAATGTAAATCTTAGTTAGGAAGATATGGAAAACCCAACTATTCTACTTTTTGGTCCTTTTTGCATCCAGTGATATAAATTTGTACGAAATCACAATTTTATGTTATTTAAATTGCATTTATGAATGTAAAAATGAGTTCAATGCAAACATTGAAATTATATAGAATTAAACATTAAATTTGTAGATCCAACAATTACTTAACCCACAAAATTAAACAAAAAATATCTCCTAAAAATTACTAAAATATAAAATAGTTGAACTACTACTTTTAAAATACACATTAACCAAATTTTATAAAAAAATTAATAATTTCATTATCATTAAAAAAAATACCATAGTAGAACATTAATCAAATTTTATGGATCATTTAAAAATACCATACATACTTAAATACGAATCATTTTTTTTACTTAAAAACTAATAAACAACATTGAAAATTTTCATTAATAAATTAAAATTAAAATTTGGTAAAAATTTAGATTTATTATTAGAATTGTATATATTGATTATTCAGATTATTATAACTAGCATAGCCGCTAACTCGCGGCTGAGAACGTCGAAAGGTATCCGTTGAAAACCCTTTCCCCCAATATAAAACGTATGAGGTAATCTGTAATCCGTTTGTGGTAATATGAAACGTTTGGCTACACGGTTTAATCCTACTTAATCATTTAAACTTGGCATGACATTTACATATCCTTATAGTAATTTTTTAATGTGATTAGATAAATGTTAAAAAGTAAACATGTTAACGGATGCCTTGATAAATGCAAGAAAGTTATGAATAATAAATCTAACCCATTGATTTCGGAGGACGACTAAGAATATGCCAGCGTCTTCAATGCATAGCCATAGATTAGGGTTTAAGGTTAAATAAGGTTAAAAGATCATTAATTATACCCATTGTCAATAGGTGTACGCCTTTCAGCTTAATAAAAGTTTTTAATTTTTTAAAATAAAAATATATAATAATAAAAAAAATACAATTTTAATAATTCTTTGCTAACAAAATTCCAATAATAATAAAAAAAAATCCCAAACCCATCGTTTAGAATTCTTCAATGAATAAATACAATAAAATAAACAAGAAACGTAAACCTGTAATTGATTTGTGTGGTAAACTCCCACCGATTTAAGAGGTCAACTGTCAAAGCACCACACACGAAGAAGGCATGAGTAAGGGAATTTAGTACATCATCCTGGACGTGGGGTCCACAGCGTTGGAATGAATAATTAGCCACGACGCCACAAACCATGAAAAATATTAGAGCTAAAGCCCGAAACCCCGGGGAAGTTACGTAACTCGTCTTCCAGTAACTTTGACTCCTTAAATCCCACGTGGTCCCTGATCGCCACGTGTACATTTGCGCATACGTGTCTTTATACGCCTAGCCAGCGCCCTTTATACGCTTGCATGTACGTACGCATACGGACGGACCGTTTCAGGGATGTCGACCTTACCAATTCGTGAAAAATATTTACAGCCCCCTCCGGCGGATCGCATGCAGTACAGCTCGTGCATGGCCGTTAAATGCAAGGTAGCGTGAGCAGTGAGACGAATTCGAGGCGAGCGAGGCCGGGGTTTGAAGAATACGAACGTCCGGCGACGGACTTACTCGAAGCCGCGGGCGAAAATGGCGGCGAACGGCGCATGAATGGTGGCGAACGGCGCAGAAACGGCCCGCAACCGATAAAAACGACACAAGACACCGCAGGGGACGAGCGGAGCCGATAATTTGGCGTTATTCAGCTCCTGAAGCCGCTAAAATGGCGGATGCTTGGATTCTAGACGTCGCCATGTCGAGGAAAACCCAGAGGAGATAATTTAGCGGAGTTTACCTAATAAGCACTCAAAAACGAGGAGTAAAGCCGAAGACAACTGGATATAGTGCTGAGCAGATGAGAATCGATCGAATTTACTCCTTTTCTGGTTTGTTTTCCATTAAATTTCTGCAATTTGGCTGAAGGATTTGAAATCGGGTTTGGTTTTCCTCGGGATCGAACCGGAGACCGTTTAGGCCGAGGTTTCGTGCAGCTTGAAGAGAAATCGTGGAAAATCGACGTGGATTAGGGTGGATTTTGTGCTATGGAGAAAGTCTGCTGGAATTCCAAGTGCGGGGCCGCGGCTTCGGTCGTATGGAGGACAGGGTGGATTTTACGTTCGGGCCGCGTTGCCGATCTCTGCGACTCCTGCGGGTATGAAAAAATTAAGCTTTTTTTCATGCTTTTACGTCGTTCATGGCGGTTTCGTGGCTCAGAAAAATGTCTGGAAATTAAATATTTGTGTAAAGTTTGCGGTTTTCGTTAAAATTTTGGGGCAAATTATTTTTAAAGTAAAATTTAGGTTATCCTTATGTTCAAACCGGTGAATTTCTGCGTTGTTAGCTCAGGATTCGATTGCTCTGGTCAGTTTATGATATGACGGTTTTCTATTGTGTTTTTTAAAATAAAATTTTGGACATTGTGTTGTTAATGACGGTTTTGTAATTGGATTGGGGGCTTTGTGTCAGCCTTTCATGATTCGATTGCTTGTGTGACATATTTGAAGAACATAATTCTGTGTACGCATGCATTCTCGTTCGTTATGGTGTTTATTTTAATCTAATTTTTTAAAAGAGGAATTTTATTCAACACATTACATATTACACAGAACCGGTAGGTGCTATTACAACAAAATCCAGTAGATACCGGTAGGTGTGATTATAACAATTTTCAGTAACAGGCGCACGAATTTCACCTTGGTTGTTGTCTTTGGGATACCATTTTTAAATGCAAGCTTACTAAACGACAGTGGCATAGCATTTCCCTCGTTGAGGATATTGTTCCACATTGATATGACTACTACCCAGCTTGGGATCCAACTATTGCAAGAGCATCATAGTCACTAGCCAGAGTGGAACTCGAGACCAAATTTGACAAATTCTTTGTCGGTAAACCACAAACTAATGTCCTGTTTGGTTGATGTTTCAAATAGGCAGTTCACTGTTGGATTGCCCCTGTGATTTTGCTTGTGAGGCTATGGCTGAAGCTAATAGGTCAATTATGTTCTATTATCTGCTCCAAAGGGCGTATGTGGGAAAGCTTTTAGTTACACTGCTGGTGTTATTTTTCTGGAGAGGCTGATTTTTTTTTTCTAAAATATATATTTTTTGTGATTTAAGCAGTTCAGGTTTAGGTCGCTGCTATGCTTTTGCACTGAGAGAAGTGAGGTGCATTCTATAGCCTGGGCAGGGGTGGGGGTGATCCATCAACTCTTTGCACATGTGGGTAATGGTACATTGAATCTAGCTGATAAATTGTGTGTATTGATTATGGACACTAGCAAAGGCCCATCTAAACCCAAGTTTGATATGCACCTCGAGGTTGTGAAGCTCAAGAATCTTGAGGGTTCACACATACCTGGGTAGCAAATATTGAACACGAGCTTTGCAACCTCAAAGTGCATATCAGTTCTGCGTTTAGATGTGTCTGGGCCATTGTTTAAAAGAGTCAGACTGTTCAGTGGCAGCTCATGTTTAGGTTGGATTATGTTATTTTACCTTGAAAAGGTGAATTTTACAAAAATGCATCTTATGTGGTTGCTATTGCCATGGTTATTTGAAGGTCGAATTTTTACGAGACAATGGAAACTTCAGGTTACCTTTTTTATTAGATTAACATTAGCGGATATTTCATGTGCGCACTTTGTTTGTGTGCTGCTGATGAAGTTTTCCATTAGATATTAATTTTATTGGGATATTCAATATCTGTTGTATCCACATTATATTCAATAGATGTCCTTGATGTTCTGATGTCGATTTGTTCAAAAGGGTGGGTTTATATGGCTCAAATGATGTAGTTCTCTGGTATTCTTTTTGTCTGCTATTTTAAACTTCAGTTTTGACATTCTGTCATGAGTTCTGTGTTATTTAGTAATTTTGAAAATGCCAAAGGACTGTTTGTTATCTCCGAGATTCTATAAAATTCAGATTTCAAAATTATTTATCTGGGCTTGTAGATATAAAACTCAAAACCTTTTAGACAGCAAGAACTTGGAAATTACTTGTACATATCTTCTTATCGTTTAGATTTTCATTAATATCTGATGATTGGAATCATTTTGTTACATGCCCATTTTAATGCACAGGTCTGCATATGAGCAATTGATATTTTGTGAGACATTTCACTCAGAAGAAGATGGTTGGAAGGATTGCAACACATGTAAAAAGGTCAGAAGTCAAGCACTTATTGAATACTGCCCTAAATAGTCTAAAGCATTAAACACATGGTAGTTAGAATCTTCATTCTGTTTATGCAGGCTCAGTTGTCCAGAGTAGCCTTTTTTCTGAAGAAAAGATGTCATTAATTTACAAAACAGTTAAAGAATTGGTGTCCCATCATTGGCTGGGGGCCAGTAACAGTTTGGATGTACAGAGACCTTCACAATGCAAGGACATATTGTCCCCAAACTCTAACTTCTTGCTGCCTAGCATGATATAATTCTGGACTGGACTATTGACTAAATGACATAGGCAAGCTATGTAGGTTATTATGGATAGACGACATTATTAACCAGAATACCTATAATATAGACTATGCCAACTATAAGCCAATATGTAAATATAAACCAAGAAAAGGCCACTGATTTCTACACCTACTCAAACAGCAAGAATATGCATCAAACCCCAAGCTATTCTCCCCTGAAATTGTTCCTCCTCAGTCGTCCTTGAGAGTTTGCTTTCAGGGTTTCTTGCTTGCATTGCATCTGCAAAATCCCTTCCCTTGTTAAGATGTTTAGGGATATTATGTCCTTGCCAATTTGGTCCAGCTTCTTCCTTGCGCTCTTAGCAACAATAATGTTATCTGACTCCTTGCCCCTAATCTTTACTTCATCTCTCTTGAATGCCTCAAATCTCTCCGTAATTTGTGAAGTTGTCCTGTGACTGCCTGCAAATTGTTCAGCTGGGAAGTAATGCCATTATGAATCAAGGAAAGTATTTCTCCCAATCCAGTTAGAAAATCCTGGACATTTTCTGAAAATTCTTCATGGCCCTCAAAGTTTTCTGTTTTAGAGAGTTTCAGTTTTTCTTCCTTCTGCTGGAAGAAGACAAATCTTCTCCATTGTTGCCTGCCGCCTCAGCGGTGCTGTGAGTTCTTCTGCCCATGACAATAAATTCAGTTAGGACGAGGGGCTGCTTTATATTGTTCCACCAAAAGCTTATCATTTCCCCCATATGCCGCTTTGAGAACCTCGACCTTTGGCTTTACCATTGCAGAGGAGACTTTGAGAATAGAATGAAGCAGATGAAACAGCAAGACAGGGCAGTGCACACAGTGTCCTTTACCATCCCTAATCTTCATTGCAAATTGGTTTGTCTTGCCTTCTTGAGCCAGCTCCTTTCTATTCAATTATTAAATAGAGTTGGTAGTACTCAGACTATAAAACCTCCAATTTCAATTGTTTGAGTAAATCTTCGTCCTTGACCCAAGTCGATATTTTCTAAGATTTTGATTGATTGGAAGCTAGATTAATTGCAACATTGGCCAGCAATCTTGTTATTCTTAGTTTTTTTAAAATCAACTGAGGCCAATCTTGAAATTAAGTCTTTTTACTGTTTAATAGATCTTCTATGGTCGAGCTATTACTTTTTTAAAGCCTATTAAAAGAATGACAACCAGCTGAGAGTCCCCTTCAATTAAAACATTCTTTAGGCCTAAGCTAAGACAGGGTTCGAGACCAGTTATTAACACAAACAACGTAAACTGGGGCAACCTTTCCCTTAGACTTCTACATTTCTCATTCTCCACCTGCTTTACTAGGATTGCCTTTAGAGGTCCCATCATAATTTAGATCGAAAGACTGTTAGGGAGGTGTTGCCAAATCTAGCTGGGGTCATTGTGGTCCTCAAAGGTCTATTTTTAAGAACATTGAAAGAATGATCTTTAGCACTAATATGAATGCCCTTAATGCTCTTTTCAGTTTCTATTTTTAAATTTTAAGAGTTTAAGTGATAACACCTGTTGGAAGCTTTGCCTGGTCAAGTTGGCCTCAAATTGATGTCCCACATCATTTAGACAGACTACAAAGTGGCATGATGCTAACTAATGCAATATTATGAATTTTGCAAAGGGTCAGTGTTTCCCCCTAAATTCATAATTGTCTGTTCTTAAGTTGACTCCTCAATTCTTTAGGTTACTCCTCAAGAAGCTCAACACTTGATGGATTAAGTACAAGCTAAAATAAGTTAACCTTATCCTAACTCTCTCGGGCACTCAACATGTTTTTTAATAGCCAGCTTGTTTACAAGTATGATCTATTAATCACTCAACATGTTTTTTAATAGCCAGCTTGTTTACATGTATGATCTATCAATGGCTGGGATCTGGGACCATCAAAATCTGCTGATCTTTATTTTGACAGGAATTCTCAGATACTATGCAGAATTTCTTCAGAATTGCTGTTCTGAATGCATGCAAAGAGAGCATGGTCTGACATTTCCCAGGGGCCAGCAATTATATGTAAAAATTTTCTCACTTCAAAAAAAATGAAACTGAAGTGTTAATTCCTTGTCCTTTTGCGACTCATCTTCTCAAAGCAAGAGCCTACTGCCAAACATCCTCAAGCCCAAATTGCTATAGGGTAGTTTTTCAGCCAAATATTTTTTCTTCTGCGCATGATGCTTTTGATAGATGATTTTAATGATCTCTTTCACAATCATGCCTTAACCTATCAGTGTATCAGAAAATAACAGAGGTGCAAGTTTGGATGCTAAAATAGAACCAACCACAGACCACAGATATGTTAAAAAATCAGACCACGGTGAGCAGATTTTACATTCTAGAAACTAACCTAAAACTATGTCACTAAAACTGAAAATGCCAATCAAAATTTCTGCTATAGACTACTTTAACCTACAAACACATACTTCTGATAATTAAAACAAAAAACACGCTACTCTGAACACTCAAAACAGCATCACTGGTTTTCTATTAAATATGTAAACTGAAAGCTGAAGCTACAGCTCAAAACTAAATTCTTGAACCATAAAGTGGTCTGCCCTGCTTCTCCTTTATAGAATAGGAAGAAGAGAGGTATAATGAATCTGGATGCATGCACAACAGCGCCTAAACTGGCAGTGTAAACTTTAACGCTAGTGTGCCTTGCTTGCATGGATAATCGAGCCAAATTAAGGTGTGCCCTCCTAGAGACCTGCATTCTTCATTGAGATCGTAATTCACATGCATGAGCACCCCTATTAACTTAGGGAATTGCGCTCTCTAACTGTGCATGCAAAACTAAATAAAGCAAAAACAGATTTAGAACCGAATTGCTGAATATAGAAAAAACATCTAAAACTGGAACTTGGCTGAGGATGGCACATGCATGCTTTTGGCATGCATATGCTCCCTATCTCTCTCTTCTCTAGAAATGTTAGTGTGCTCACATAACTGCCATATGAATTTCTGAAAGGAGGGCTGTTGGACTGTTGTACACTGCTCTACTGGAAGGGGAAGAGTGTTGTAGTTAGAACACTGTCCGAGCTATGCACAGATAAAGTTAACAGTTCCTCTTAATGAGGAAAGTGTTCTCCACCACACCAGACCTCTCCTTGAATATCTTGAACTTCCCCTGTGCCAGGGGCTTGCTTAAGATATCTTCAACCTGCTGATAAGTAGGAATCTATTGAAGAATCACTGCTCCCTTCCCTTCTGAACCCTGTCTCTGATAAAGTGGTACTTGTTCTCAATATGCTTGGATTGATAATGAAACATTGGATTCTCAGAGTTTAATACAACTCTGATCGTCATAGTAAATCACTGTAGTATCCAGAGTTTGATTTGTCAACTCTACTAATAACTTGTGAAGCCATTCACGGTAGTATCCAAAGTTGAATCTGTCAACTCTGCTAATAACTTGTGAAGCCAGGTGGCTTCACAATTAGCAGAGATGTCTTCCATATGCTTTGCCTCTAGTGAACTAAGTGCCATTGAAGCCTGCTTCCCGTTGAACCAGGAAACCATGCCTGGACCCTAATTGAAGCAACACCTTGAAGTGCTCCACTTGTCACTAGCACTACATGCCCAATCAGAGTCTCTAAACCCATGCAACACCAACTCTCCATCACCAATCTAACTTAGGACAAATTGTAATTCGTCCTACCTTAGGCCAAAATGTACTTTGCCCTTCAAGTACTGGAGCATATGTTTTGCAGCAACCCAGTGGACTTGTTTGGGCTCCACCATATACAAGCTCAAGGTGTTGGTTGCAAAACAAATGTCAGGCCTGGTATTTTAATTTACCAGATACACGAGGGAACCTATCAAGTGCTTATACAGAGATGGATTAATCAAATATGAACTGGAATCAACAAATGACTTCAGATTTGCCTGGAATCAACAAATGACTTCAGATTTGCTACCATAGGAGTAGCCATGGGCTTATGATGCATCATCTCAAATCTCTTCAGAATCTCAATTGCATACTTGCCCTGTCTAAGGAAGAACTCACTTGGACTCTGCCACACCTCTAGAATCTAGAGAAAAATTATTGCATCGAGCCATTGTCCATCATATCAAATTCCTTTGCCAGCTCTGCCTTGCACCATGGTATGAGTTTCTTTGAACTTCCTGTAAGTATAAGATATAGGACTAACACAAGCATATTAGAATCATCAACCAAATAGTAAGATTGGGAATCTATATTGATGCTAAAGACATAATGAGTTTGATGGAGGTATACCTGGAAATAGGAGAAAAAGTTCTCTCAGTCAACTCCCTTTTCCTGGGAGAAACCCTCTAGCCACAAACCGAGCTTTGAATTTCCCTATGCTTCCATCTACTGCATTCTTAACCTTGTACAACCACTTAGGGTCAATCATTGACTTCCCCTCTATTCTAGGCACAATCTCCAGCACTTCATTCTTCATGATGGAGTTGTACTCCTCCAACATGGTATCACGCCAGCCCTGTTGGTTTGCTGCCTCCTCAAAAGTAGAAAGTCTCTCCATCAATGATGGAAGACATCAGTGCCACATACTTAGGAAATTTCTTGGGACGATGGCTTACTCAATGAAGTCTTAGGAGCTCCAATTTTCTCGTATGCATCCTATAATGTTTGGGTAAGCTACCTAGTCTATCTGGCTGAACTAAATGGTAAAGAGGCATCCCCTGCACCTTTAGGAAACTTGCTGATCTGAATCTGATTTTTCTAAAATCTGCAGATTAGCATTTGGGCTCCTTAGTGTTTGCTATAGGTTTCTTGAATTGGAGGACCATGCATCCTTGTCAAACTTGACATCTCTTCTCATAATTGCATTCCGCTAAGATGAAATGTAGACTTTGTAAACTTTAAAGGTTTCACTATAACCCACAAAGATACCCTTCAAACTAGAAGGTTCCAAGTTAGTCCTTTTCTAATCAGGAATATGAATATAGATAGGACAATTGAAAACATGAAGATGTGCTACCTGAGGCTTCTCACATGTGATTGCCTCCTCTGGTGTCTTGTCCTTCAAAACTTGATGAGGACACATGTTCATAATATAGATAGCTGTAAGACATGCTTCTACCTAGAGACTGGGCAGATTTAGATCATGAATCATGGATTTGGTTGTTGTTATGATGGA
The DNA here is from genome assembly GCA_009831015.1 of Picea engelmannii. Lineage (NCBI taxonomy): Eukaryota > Viridiplantae > Streptophyta > Pinopsida > Pinales > Pinaceae > Picea > Picea engelmannii. Next base: position 180,733 of record ML787655.1, on the reverse strand, counting down.
TCTGTTCTTCCTCTCTACAACACCATTCCGCTGAGGGTTGTAGGGCACTATCAGCTTCTTCTAGATTCCTACTAGGTTGCAAAAAGTGTCAAACTCCTTGAAGGTATACTCTCTCCATTTTTAGACCTAGACACCTTAATTTTATTTCCTGTTTGATTTTCTTCAAGAGCCTTAAACTCTTGAAGCCTTTCGAAGAACTCATCCTTGGTCTTCATGAAGTAAATCTAGGATGTCCTAGAAGAATAATCAATGAACGAAACATAATAAATGTTACCTGATAAGGAGGTTGAAGTCATGGGTCCACATACGTCTGAGTGGATTAGGTCAAGAATCTGTCATTGCCTATGCTCACTGCTAGGAATGAGATAAATCTCACTCTTTCTACTGGATACGTTGCATCATCACCAAATTCCACTTGCATTCCTGCCTCTTGCTCCTAGAATTTGCTAAAGGCCCTCTCGTTAGAGGTCATATGTTTGGAGGTTCCCATCTGACATTGGACACAGTGTTAGATGAAAGGCATGAGACCAGGAGAAGTATGTCTCAAGCTTGGAAGAGAGCTCATTCACTCCAATTGATGCTTCTGCACTTGTCGCAAACTGCTTTTGTTGCCATTTCTTGCCCCTACCATTCTTCTCATGACACTGAGAAGCATAGTGGATCAAGTCCTTCTTTCTCTGATTAGAGGAACCTGGATCCTCTTTTTTCCCTTTCTAACTCTTTCAGGTCCTCCCTTCTTGTTTCCTTTCTTAATCTTGCTGATGAGGAAGATTCTCCGCCTCCTTCTCTATGTCTGCAACACTCCCTAGTATCATCTCCTCTTGGATGAAGTCTTCCCATAGCTTCTCAAATGTGTGAAATTTTGCTTGGGCATAAACCCCTCGGACAAAAAGGCTGTCAAGAAGAAGAGAACCCATTTAAGGCTATGGGTACTAGCTCTTCACTCTTGACCTCTTCTCCATTCATTGCAAGCTGATCACAAAGTTCAGTAATTTTCATCAAGTAGGTGGCTATGCTGCTATGATATTTGTCTTGCTTATTGATGTGGCTCTAGGGTTATTTTGTAGCTACATTTTTTGATTGGTGTTCTCACTCCGATATAGAATGACTAGAGCATCAAACATCTCCTTTCCCATGGTCTTTCTGACTATGTAAGGGATCAAGGGATCCTTCATAGAGTCAAGGATGACCAGCTTTGTGTTGGCCATCTTCTTTTATGTTCTGCCAACAACACGAGCTCAATAGGGTTTATCACCTTGGTCTCTACAAAAGCCCAAAGATCATGCTCCTCCAATAGGGTCTGTACCAATGTTTTAAAACTCGGACTCGACTGAGGGTCAACTCGTACTCGGACTTGGACTCAGACCGGTTTGAATTTAATGACTCGGTTTACTAAAAAATATATAAAATATTTAAATTTTAATGAAAAAAATATTTTAAAGATTCGAAACCATCAAAGACAAAATATGCAAAGTTTGCTCATGTATATACCATGTAAGGGTGAATATATCAATATGGCATTGAGTGCAATACATGCCAGAAACATAATACAATCAATGAGGCTCTAAATTGCCTCTAGAGTCCAAAAAACATGCTACAATCTACTGGTATACTACAATCCACTGATCAACATGATCAATCATCAAACTCATCACCATTGGTAGAAATGGGATCCCCTCAGCGTACAAGATCAACCTTTGGCTTAGAGTCTTCGAACTTGTTGGACTCCACGAGTTGCATGCCTAGTGCTTGCATGTGCCATGCCTAGTGCTATGCCTATTCCTACTAGTGGATCCAAATCCAAACCAATCCATCCCAAGTCATCAATATCATTATCAGGATCAAACTCTACCATGTGAGACTCCTCTTACCCATTCTAAGGTTGGATCAATATCATCCAACACAGTCGGATCTGTATCAGGTCTTTTGTTTAGCCACTGGTTGTGCCTTAGCTGGAGGTTGTACTGTAGGAAGATGGAGTTTAGGGTGCTAGGATTTAGGTAGAATTTAAAAAAAAATTTAGTTTTTCCTACAAAACTGCGTCGTGGTGAGCTTGAGGACAAACTTAGCTGAGTAGGTACAGACTTGGTCGAGTTGGACTGGTTCGGTACCAAACCGGTCCCTGAATCTAGCGTAGGGATGAGTTGGCTTGATTTGTGGTCAACTTGGTCCACTCAGCTGAGTTCGAGTCCGAGTGGCCGAGTTTGAAAGCACTGATCTGTACCTGACACTTACACGGGACAAAGTTGGAGGGACCTTCCACTCTGTCTTCATATCTGAGACTGAATGTGGTCATACTACTGCTCCTAGAACACCCTGCTAGACAAAACCGATCAGCACCTATCACAAGTCCACATTGCTGTTCTCGAGCACAGATCTCAGTTATCTCACCTTGAAACCTCCCGACAAATCCCTATCACAGCACCTGTCCATACAGTTTCAGCAAAATATGCTTTGATACCATGTCAAAAGATCAGACCACAGCGAGCAGATTCTGCACTCTACAAACTAACCTAAAACTATAGATTGCTAAAACTGAAAACACCAATCAAAATTTCTACTATAGATTACTTTAACCGACAAACACATACTGCTGATAATTAAAACAGGAACATGCTAATTTGAACATTTAAAGCAGCATCACTGGTTTTCTATTAAATCTGAAAACAGAAAGAAGCTACAACTCAAAATTCAAACTTTTGAACCATAAAGTGGACCGCCCTGCTTTTCCCTTATAGACTAGGAAGAAGATAGGTACAGTGAATCTGGATGCATGCACAACAGCGCCTTCACTGGCAGTGTAAGCTCTAACCTTAGTGTGCCTTGCTTGCATGGATAACTAAGCCAAAATTCAAATTAAGGTATGCCCTCCTAACTAACTGGGAATCCACATGCATGAGAACCCTGACTAACTTAGCGAACTGTACCCTCTAACTTTGCATGCAAAACTAGATAAAGCAAAAACAGATTTAGAGCTGAACTGTTGAATATAGAAGAAGCATCTAAAACTGGAACTGGACTGAGGATGTTTGGCATGCTTGCGCCCCCTATCTCTTTCTACTCCATAAGTGCTAGGGCACCCTCGTAACTGCTGTATGAACTCCTGTAAAGCATGCATGCGCCTCCCTATCTTTTTCTCCTCCATAAATGCCACTGCACCCTCATAACTGCTATACAAACTGCTGAAATGAAGGCTGCTGTACTTTTGTACAGAACTCTGCTGTATGTTGCTCTGCTGAAAGAAGAATGTTGTAGCTGGAACACTGTCCGAGCTACACACAGGTAAAGTTAACAAGATAATCCTGGATCCTTAGGGCTTGAGGTAAATTTGGGCTTAAACAACATAGCAAAAAAGAGTGTCCAGGGGCTATGGGTCCAAAAATGAATGGTCTTCTTCTGGGGGTTGAGAGTCGAGACAGATTCAGGCATACACAACACAAAAAATCTGAAGGGAAACCTAACTGTAAATATATAACAAGCAACAAGCATTTATGAAAAGCTCGATGATGCGGAAGTCAAAGGCTGTAAAACAGTAATGAAACAACCAGGTGATACCTGTATGATTCCTTCCTTAATGTTGAAATGAATAGTTGCTCATGTAGATCTATTTCCTATTTATTTATTCCCGGGATCTGCCATCTGGAATGCTAGTTTTAAACTTTAAAGTACCCCTAAGTGGAAGTAGACTTTTTGGAGGACAACAGTAAATCTACCAGGCACTGCCCTTTGACCTAGGCTGTCTGGTGACTGACCTGATTTTCTACCATGACTAGGGACATGAGACCTTGTCATTGCAGAACACCTTCCTACTTGGGGTTTTTTTACCTGTTTTTTTATATCTTCTAGGAGATCCTTTTCTGTTGAGTGATGATTGTTTCTTTTTCATCCTCATATGGAAATACTTTGTTGCCTCCCAGGATTGCCCAAGAGAGTCCCATTACTCCATGTTCCTCACTAGATGCCATCCTGCAGCAGGCTCCTAGGAATCATATCGCAGATATTGCAGCTGGCATTACTTCTGACGAAGATTAGTCGTGCGTAGTTATTCTACATGGTTGGAGCTATACAGCACTTGCACAGTTTGGTTCTGCTTGTTTGATGCTTCATTTGGGCTTGCAATTTCCAGGTTTAGATTTATTCCTTAGCTGGCTTTTCTTCCAACACTACTATGTATTGTATGATATCACTTAAACATTTCACTTGTACCAGGGTTTGTTTCTTCCTTTTATTTTGCATTATTTTATTATGATGGACTTGTCTTTTGCACTTGGCAGTGATGTATGATGTAAGCCTAGTTCCATCCCATTGGCCATCTTTAGTCATTAAAGGACATTAAACAATTGTTTTCTTTCTTTCTTTAATGGATAGCTGTGGACAGTAGTGCCAACTTCCAAGATCAAGTTTATGTTAGATTTTGTAACTCGGAGGTACTTCTGCAATGGCGGTGCCCAGCATGCAGAAGTGACGAGCAAATGTCTCTTTTAAGTGACTTTATAAAGTGAGTTTATAAAGTGATTTTATAAAGTCAAGTTGAACCTTTTAATATTTAATCGGTAAAAGTGACTTCATAAAGTGTGGGTCACTTAAGTGATTTAAGTGAACTCAATGGACGATTAAGTCATGACCGTTGATCTCAAGAGGGCAAGATCTAATCTTGACTGTCTATCTCTTTGAAAGATCAAGGGTTAAGGCAGTTACTGATTAATGAGTGAATAAAGGTAGCATTTTGAGAGGGGGCACACTTTTTGAGGAGAGCTTGGAGGGAAGTTGAAGAGGCACACTTTCCAAGAAAGTTTGAGCTGAAGGAAAGAGAGCAGCAGCAAGGAGGATTGGCACACATCCCAAGGAGATAACTCAACATTTAATATAGTCTGTGCAGATTCTACAGGAAGGCTGTACAACATTTATTGCTGGCTGTACAACAAGAGTAAGGCACAAAAAATGAGGCAGCCATTCAGCTACAGTTTGGCACGATTTCCAAGGCACTTTGCTGAGAGAAATCCATAGAGTATTGTACAATATAGTACAACAGAGTCTTGGGCACAGTTTTCGAGGCATAGTTTGCTGCTGTGTTGATTGCACAGGGCCATACAGACCATGCAACAGTTTGGCACATTTTTCAAGGTAGACTTGGCACAGAAATCTATGTGGATTGTTGGCACATTTTTCTAGATAAGTATTGAGTATTTAATGCTGAAAATATTGTTGTTGTAAACTCAGAATTTTCCTATGAGCTCAATAAGAAGAATATCTCCTTGACTGGTTTTTCCCTTGTGGGTTTCTCCAGGGGCATTGCCCATAAATTTCTTGTGTCAAATGTGTTTAAATGCTGTCCATTGTTCATTATTTCAGCTGCTGATTTTCAGTTTCCTTAGTTCATGTATTTCTGCCCATAAAGTACAGTAGAATGCTGGTAAATTTAATGCATTACCATTGAATTTATTGGAGGTTGAAATTTGATTTGTGACTAAGTGTTTGTCTGAGACATTTTTACATGGTATCAGAGCTTGGGCTCTGAGGTTCAATGGACAGAGTCTGGCTCTTGGATAGTAGTGTTTTGCTGGGGCTTTTGCTCGGGAGAAGAAGGGGAAGAAAGGGTCTTTATAACTTAAAGATGGCTTCAAGTATCATGTATGAGGATAGGTTGGAGGAAATCTCCAACTACCTGCAATGGAAGGTGAGGATTGCAAGTGTTCTCAAGAAGAACAAGTTGTGGGCGTTTGCGAATACCACAATGATAGTGCCTATTTCAGATCCCATTGCTTTAGAAGTCCATGAGGTGAAGGAAGCAAGGACATGGAGGATAATCTTGGATGGAGTGAGAGACCACATAATTCCACATTTGGCTGAGAAATAGACAACGAAGGAGATGGGGGATGCACTAATAAACTTGTATGAGAACAAGAATGAGAACAGGAAGATGGCCCTTGGGGATAAACTCCATAACACTAGGATGGCCAAGGGAGAGAGTGTAGCCTCCTATCTCACCTGGCTTAGACAGGTGAAGAATGAGTTGGCAACTGTAGGGGAGATTATTCCAGACTCAGAGTTCATGCGCATAGCCTTGAAGGGCTTCACCAAAGAGTGGGATGTTTTCGTGAAGTGTGTGGTGGGGAGAGAGAAGCTCCCAGATTGGAGCAGACTATGGGATGACTTTACTCAGGAGGAGATCTGGGAGACTTCTTAGAGTAGAGATCAGGAGAAGGCAGAGGGTGGTGCAGACGAGAAGGATATTGCTCTTGTGGGAAAGAGCAAAGAGAAGAAGAAGGACATGAGCAAAGTGAAATGCTTTGCATGTCACAAGGCTGGCCACTATGCTAGTCAATGTCCGAACAAGAAGAAGAAGAAGAAGGAGCCAGAGGTATCCGCATCAACTGAGGTTGTTGAGTTCATTGAGAAATTCGAGAAGGAATTTTCTCTTATGACTTGCCCTTCAGGCAGTGGTTGTCTAGTGATCGAGGACATTGAAGTGTGGTTTGTGGACAGTGGTGCATCTCGACATATGACGAGAATGAGGTCAGTGTTCCTTAGTCTTTCAGAGATAGACTCAGACTGCTATGTGGATAGTGGGGTCGGTTCCAGTCTTGTAGTAAAGGGGGTTAGAAGTGTGAGATTCCACCTAGAGTCAGGAGGTTTTTTGGAAGTGGCTGATGTGTTGTTTATTCTAGAGATGACAGTAAATTTTCTCTCTGTGTCAGCTTTGGAGATTGATGTATTTGGAGTTGCATTCTTCTGTGGACGTGTGTTTCTATATCCAGAGGGAGCTTCTCTAGACATGACAATATTGTTTGGTGTCAGGTATCAGAGGTTGTACAGGTTGTTGGGACGACATGTGGTTGGATCCAATGGATTCTTGGATTCAGAGTCAGTGTTAATGTCAGAGAGTGAGTAGGTTGCACGGGAGAGTGAGTTGATACTAGGGACTTAGACCTCTTCCAGTACTCTTAGAGGACTTAACAGGTATGAGATGACATAGATGGATGCTCAGGAGAGTGAAGAGACTCTCAGGAGCATGTCTCTAGATCAGAAATCAACGAAGGTAGCAAAAACGACTTCTAGTTCATAGGGAGCAACTACAACAACAGATGAGATGATGGGGTTGGAGGCAGATTTTGGTGGAGGTTCCAGAAGTACCTTCCCTCGCTAAGAGGGACTGTTAGATTTTGTAGCTTGGAGGTACTTCTGTATTGGTGGTGCCCAACATGCAGAAGTGATGAGCAAATGTCTCTCTTAAGTGACTTTATAAAGTGAGTGTTGAAATTAGTGCAGCTGCAAGAGCCATTCTTCTGGAGGATGGCATAAGACCCTAGCTGTGGACTAGGGCCCCCAACACATTCCTGGGGTTTCTTGGTATGAGACCAAGCAATGAGAGCGATGGCAAAAGACCCTTGTGAGGGCCCCTAGTATATGACTGGGGTTCTTGGTCTTGGACCAAGCAGTAAGTCCCTAGATGTGTTCTAGGGCCCCTGGATGTGTTCTAGGGAATGCTTGCCCGGTGTTTGGATTGATCCTTGGATGTGTTCCTTGGTGGTTGATATAAGTCCCTAGATGTGTTCTAGGGCCCCTGGATGTGTTACAGGGAACCCTTGCCTAATGCATGGGTTGATCCTTGGTGGATAAGACCCTAGATGTGTTCTGGGGCAACCTGGTCTTTGACCAGATAGATCTTGGTGTAATACCAAGATGTGTTGATGTGTGATCCTCTTCCTCTCTCCCGGGATGATCCATGAGACCTAGGAGTGCCTATGAAGATGGACATGACCACATTTTGTTGATGTACCCTCTCATGGAGTGATGATAAAGTTTATAGGTCAATATGAGAGTCACGTGGACATGTTTTGCCATTATGGACCCCCCCTTAACTTTGTCCTAACAGGTACCCCCGTGTTTTTTTGCTTTCCCTCTTGTTTTATGTGATTGGGGTTTTACTTTATGTGATTGGGGTTTTATTTTATGAGATTGGGGTTTTATATGTGTTTAGGGTTTTTATAATTTATATTAATATTAATTGACATATTAATTAATATTTATATTAATTAAATGTCAATATCTAATTATTATTATATCTACCCTAGCCCCTCTCCCTAACTATAAATAAGACGCTGCCCTATTGCATTTGAATATACACTCACATTTACTCCTCTCTCTCTCCTTGCTGCGACTACCTCATTGATTAGCTTCTTGTGTGGTGTGACCTCTCTTTTGGTTATCAGTTTTCGGATCTGAGTTTTTGATTGATGTTGGCTGGAAGCTCCTCCTTGGTACCTGCTGGTGTATATGGTGCATGCGACCCCTCTTCCTTAAGTTGTCGGACCTGTCTACTTGGCAGAGGTACCATCTCCTTGGATGTCGCACCTATCCCTTAGAGCTACAACCTGGGTATGAGAGCTGCGGCTCCCTTTCTCTGTTGCCAGGTCTGTGTTTAATAGCTGCGGCCTCTCCTGTTAGTGCCGTGTGTAGAAGCTGAGGTCTCTGTGGGGACTGCTTTCTTGTGTCCAAATTTCTTGTGTGGGGGGGTTTGTTGTTTGCTTGTGGAGGGGCCTTTATCTTGCTGTCCAGTTCATTCCTGTGCTATATCACTGTCTTGTGGAGGGTTCTTTCTGC
>ML787655.1:151948-169351 GCA_009831015.1 Picea engelmannii | reverse complement strand
AAGTTTTCACTGGTATAAAGCCCTCAGTTGATCACTTGAGAATTTTTGGCAGTCCAGTCTATATACATATTCCAAAAGAAAAGTGGACTAAGCTAGAGCCCTCCGGAAAGAAAGGAACTTTTGTGGGATACAGTGAAACCTCAAAGGATTACATAATTTATATCTCAGGTCAAAAGTTAATTGGGGTTAGCAGAGACGTGATTTTTCATGAAGAAACAACTTTTCGTCGTGCCAGAGAATTTCCATGTGATACAGACGAGCATGAAGCTCCATCTCCTAAACCTTCAGATTCACTTCTTCCAGATGTGCAGAGGGAGGAGACCTCAGAGTCTTTAGTGGATCCCACAAGTGATACTATTCAGTTTCCCTTAGAGAAACCTTTTGTTAAAAGGAAACTAGCCCGGTGTCGAGAAATTCTAAAAGAAGTAGAAAAGCATGCAACACCTAAAGGTACCTTCAGAGAAAGCAAGAAACCAGATAAGTACTACGGCCTAATAGCTCAATTGAATCTTGTGATTGACTCGGAACCTTCCACCTTTGAAGAAGCCTCCAAACATCAAGTGTGGAAAGATGCTATGATAGAAGAGTATGATTCAATTCTAAAGAATGATGTATGGGCAGTGGTCCCATGACCTTATGGCAAATCAATGGTAACCTCCAAATGGATTTATAAAATAAAGCATGCAGCAGATGGCAGTGTTGAGAAATTCAAGGCAAGATTTGTGGCTCGTGGCTTCTCTCAAAAGGAAGGAATTGACTATGACGAGATCTTTGCTCCTGTTGCTAGATATACCTCCATCGGGATCATTATCTCTCTTGCTGCAGTTTTTGGTTGGAAACTTCACCAGATGGATGTTAAGACTGCTTTTCTTAACGGTGAAGTTGAGCAAGAGGTTTATATCGAACAACCTGAAGGGTTCGTGATCCATGGGAAAGAATCCCATGTGTGCAAACTCAAGAAAGCCTTGTATGGATTGAAGCAAGCTCTAAGAGCTTGGTATGGGAGAATTGACAACTTTCTACAGAGTCTTGGGTTCACCAAGAGCATATTAGATCCCAATATTTATATAAAGATTGTACATAATCATTCTGTTATCTTAGTATTATATGTGGATGATCTGTTCCTCACCAGAGAGGAAAATTTGATAGCTCAGACTAAGAGGGAGCTTTCAACAGAATTTGAAATGAAAGACTTGGGTCTTATGCATTATTTTCTAGGCTTAGAAGTGTGGTAGAAACCAGGTGAGATCTTTCTCTCACAAAGCAAATATGTAGTTGATGTGCTCCGTAGATTTGGCATGATGGCTTGTAAGTCCATGTCCACACTGATGATTTCTAACCTGAAGAAGTTACAAGACCAAGTTACAGGTACAGATCCAGAAGACCCCACCTTATATCGACAGATCATTGGGTCATTGATGTATCTTATATATACCAGACCGAACATTTGTTATGCAGTGAATGCCCTCAGCCAGTTCATGTGTGAACCGAAGCACATTCATATGGTTGCTATTAAACATATTTTGAAATATGTTTGGGGGACTATATCCTATGGGCTTAGATACACTTCCAGTGGAGGTGTAATGCTTCATGGATATACAGATTTAGATTGGATGGGCAGTACAGTGGATCGGAAGAGTAGCTCCAGATATTGTTTCAGTTTGGGTTCAACTATGATCTCCTGGTCAAGCAGGAAACATGGCTCCATAGCCCAGACAGAAGCAGAATACATTGCTGCAAGTGCTGCTAGCAGAGAAACAATGTGGCTCAGAAAGCTACTTTCCCACAGTCCACATTGACAGAGATCAAACCCTAGAAGTTTGTTCCATGAACCTAAACTAAATTTTGAGCATATTTATAGAGGCATACATCCACACATGTGAAAGAGGGAAAGATCTAATCTTGACCGTCTAATCTCTTTGGAAGATCAAGGGTTAGGGCAGTTACTCGTTAATGAGTGAATACATGCAACATTTGAGAGAGGGGGGTGCACCTTTTGAGGAGAGCTTTGAGGGAAGTTGAGGAGGCACACTTTCCAAGAAAGTTTGAGCTGAAGGAAAGAGAGCAACAACAAGGAGGATTGTCATGAATCCCTAGGAGAGGATTGGCACACATCCCAAGGAGAGAACTCATCATTTAATACAGTCTGTACAATTGCTATAGGAAGGTCGTACAACATTTATTGCTAGTCGCACAAAAAAATTAAGGCACATAAATCGAGGTAGCCATTCAATTGTAGTGGCACGATTTCCAAGGCACTTTGTTGAGAGAAATCCGTAAAGGGTACTGTACTGTACAATAGCGATTTGGGCACAATTTTCGAGGCATAGTTTGCTGTTGTATTGACTGTACAGGGCTATACAGTTCGTACAACAATTTGACATGTTTTTCAAGGCATACTTGGCACATAAAACTATGTGGACTGTTGGAACATTTTGCTAGATAAGTACTGAGTTTTTAATGCTGAAAATATTGCTGCTGTAAACTCAGAATTTTTCTTTGAGCTCAATAAGAAGAATATCTCCTTGAATGGTTTTCCCTTTGTGGGTTTTTTCAGGGGCATTGTGCAAAAAATTCTTGTGTCAAATGTGTTTAAATGCTGTCCATTGTTAATTTAATTTCCACTGCTGATTTTCAGTTTCCTTAGTCCATGTATTTCTGCTCATAAAGTACAGTAGAATGCTGGTAAATTTAATGCTTTACTGTTGAATTTATTGGAGGTTGAAATCTGATTTGTGACTAAGTGTTTGTCTGAGACATTTTCACATGGTATCAGAGCTTGGGCTCTGAGGTTCAGTGGACAGAGTTTAGCACTTGAATAACAATGTTTTGTTGGGGCTTTTGCTAAGAAGAAGGGGAAGAAAGTGTCTTTGTTAGTTGGACAAAGATTGCTTCCAGTATCATGTATGAGGATAGGTTGGAGGGGATCTCCAACTACCTGCAATGGAAGGTGAGGATTGCAAGTGTTCTCAAGGAGAACAAGTTGTGGGCGTTTGCGAATACCACAGTGATAGTGCCTACTTTAGATCCCATTGCTCTAGACGTCCATGAGGTGAAGGAAGCAAGGATGCAGAGGATAATCTTGGATGGAGTGAGAGACCACCTGATTCCACATTTGGTTGAGAAGTAGACAACCAAGGAGATGTGGTATGCACTAATAAACTTGTATGAGAACAAGAACGAGAACGAGAATATTTCTCTTAGGGATAACTCCAAAGCACTAGGATGCATAAGGGAGAGAGTGTGGCCTCCTATCTCACCCGGTTTAGACAGGTGAAGGATGAGTTGGCAACTGTAGGGGAGATTATTCCAAACTTGGAGTTGGTGCGCATAGCCTTGAAGGTCTTCACCAAAGAGTGGGATGTTTTTTGTGAAGTGTGTAGTGGGGCGAGAGAAGCTCCCAGATTGGAGTAGACTATGGGATGACTTTACACAGGAGGAGATCCTGAGAGACTTCTCAGAGTAGAGATCAGGAGAAGGAAGAGGGTGGTGCAGACGAGAAGGATATTTCTCTTGTGGGAAAAAGCCAAGAGAAGAAGAAGGACATGAGAAAAGTGAAACGCTTTGCATGTCACAAGGATGGGCACTACGCTACTCAATGTATGGACAAGAAGAAGAAGGATCCAGAGGTATTAGCATCAACTAAGGTTGTTGAGTTCACTGAGAAATTCGAGAATAGATTTTCTATGATGGCTTGCCCTTCAGGCAGTGGTTGTCTAGTGTTTGTGGACATTGAAGTGTGGTTTGTGGACAATGGTGCATCTTGGCATATGAAGGGAATGAGGTCAATGTTCCTTAGTCTACCAGAGATAGACTCACACTACTATGTGGATAGTGGGGTCGGCTCCAAGCTTGTAGTAAAGGGGGTTGGAAGTGTGAGATTCTAGCTAGAGTCAGGAGGTTTTCTGTAAGTGGCCGATGTGTTGTTTATTCTAGAGATGACAATAAATTTGCTCTCAGTGTCAGCTTTGGAGATTTATAGATTTGGAGTTGCATTCTTCTGTGGATGTGTGTTTCTATATCCAGAGGGAGGTTATCTAGACATAGCAATATTGCTTGGTGTCAGGTATGAGAGGTTGTACATGTTGTTGGGATGGCCTGTGGTTGGATCCAGTGGATTCTTGGATTCAGAGTCAGTGTTAGTGTCGGAGAGTGAGCAGGTTGCATGGGAGAGTGAGTTGATACTGGGGACTCGGACCCCTAGATTCTAGTGCAGGTTCCAGAAGTACCTCACTCGCTAAGAGGGAGTGCTAGATTTTGTAGCTCGAAGGTACTTTTGTATTAGTGGTGCCCAACATGCAGAAGTTACGAGCAAATGTCTCTCTTAAGTGACTTTATAAAGTGAGTTTATAAAGTGATTTTATAAAGTCAAGTTGAGCCTTTTAATATTTAATGGGTAAAAGTGACTTTATGAAGTCCATTGTTCATTTAATTTCCGCTGCTGATTTTCAGTTACTTTAGTCCATGTATTTCTGCTCAAAGTACAGTAGAATGCTGGTAAATTTAATGCATTATTGTTGAATTTATTGGAGGTTGAAATCTGATTTGTGACTAAGTGTTTGTCTGAGACATTGTTACAGTTTAGAATTTGAATGCTTTGGCTATACAATCTAGATTATTAGTTGTTGACAGTGACAAGGCACATGTCTTGAAAATGTGAGGTTCTGCTACTGACTTGATAGATCTTCATGTTGCCAAAATTCAGAATTTGGCAGCTAGAGTCTTTGTAGTTAGAATCTCTCCTCCTGGGCTATAACCTCTAGTGGTCTAATGAAAGATGTAGCATTTAACTTGCCCCATTAATTCTAAATGTTGGTTAACAACTAGTAACAATGGGAATTTATATGGAATGCTTCATTGTGCAGTACTGGTGATGCTAAAGAATGGGTGGGTGTATTAGTGCCTAAAGCCAATATCAGGGAAATTTAAACTGAATGCTCCATCATTACGTGTTAAAATGTATAGAAGCCCGCAAGAAGTCCTGAGTCTTGACCCTAGTTGGAAGGCCTTGAATGGAGTTGATAATTCTGTTCTATTACAGTTTTATATAATATAAAGCAATTACTAATCTTAAAAATGGGTTCAATCAGTTTTATACTTAAGATAGGTAAGGTTTTATTCATGGAAGGAAGAGATCTACTTTTACAATACAATCTTTTTATTTTATCAAAGGTGATAAACTTGTTTTTTATTTATTCATTTAACCAACAGAACTTAGTGAAGTCTCTTTCTAATTTTAGTTCTCATTTTGCAGCGCTTCCATTGTGGGTGTATTGCTTCTATTCATTTGTTTATACTTCTTGATGGTGGAGGCATAGAGTGCATCAATTGTGCCAAGAAGAACAACATCTTGAATTATGTAAGATCTCTTGCTGTTGTTTACTGTGATTCTTATATGGATAACTTGTTGCTCCATGTCAAGAACAATGACTTGACAGTGATGACCTGAATTGTGCAAGCTCTTTGCCATAGTTCAGTATGCTTGGTAAATTGATATATTTGTGTTCTTTTCTGCCACTGTGAATAACAATGACCTGGCTTTAGAAAGGCCTTTATGCATATTTCTTGATGCGATAGTTCTTCTTTTAGTCCTTCATACTGAGCATGAATCCATCCAAAGTTAGTTTGGAAATGACATTGAACTAGAGTTAAATAAGAAAACGTTATGTGCACATAACTTAAATAAACAGGGGAATAATTCATTGTGCTCTTGTTCAACTCACAATTATATCAACATATATGAACATGTGATCAGTGAGATGGAGGTTATCTGCACAGCATACAATGATATTGCCTCCGTTGGTGATGGTAACTCAATTCAAAATGGGGAACATCTATTTACACTTGCAGGTCCTACATACATGATGGTTGGAAAACACAATTGTTCCTCAATTAATTAGGGCTTACTAACTAGGACTTAATGACATGTTCATAATGATGGCCTTCACTCAATTAATTAGGGCCTTCTAACTAGGACTTCTTAATGACATCTTCATACTGATGGCCATGTGACTTGACTCGTGACCCACTCTTAAAGTAATACAGTATATCATCGTATAACAATAGTTTTGTTGACCATGTGTAAGTTAGTAAAAGACAAAATACATTATAAGACAATATTATGTAGTGACTATTTTGGGGCTAACTTCTGCCCCTTTGTATTTGAGCATCCTCACTCAAGCAATGAGTAGATTGCCATCATTGGTGATGTCTTTGATTCTCTTGCCCAGTGGTGCTACTATAACTTCTTTGGAGCCAGCCATCAATTTCTTCTACATCTTTTAATTATCTTCAACAATGAGTCTCATATCTTCTTTTGTTTCATCTTGCTTGGTCATCTTCTCATTAATTTTTTTCTCCCATTGAAGTCTCGCATATTTGTCATACATTAATCCATACTTCAGATCTTGGCATGCTTGGTATCTTAGTGTTTCACAGATTCTGACAAAAGTGCAGTGGGGATCACCGCAACTAGTTTTGCCAAAAACATCCACAAAACCCATTCCTCTTACACTTGTACCAAACATTGATGGGTAACTAGAACAAAAATCTATTACAAACCTTGTCTTCCACCCCTCTTTGGAATTAATGAGATTGCTTTTTGCTTACACAATACTTGATTATCTTTTAATAGTTGGGGTTATATTTGTTGAGTGGAAACTCTCAATAATTTTTTTGAGTCACTACCTTGTCTTCCACCCCTCTTTGGAATTAATGAGATTGCTTTTTGCTTACACAATACTTGATTATCTTTTAGTAGTTGGGGTTATATTTGTTGAGTGGAAACTCTCAATAATATTTTTGAGTCACTAATACTTAGGGTGCCAATAATAATGTAATGAGAGACTGTTAACGTGTTAGAGATATATGGATGCACAATTCGTAATAAAGTTTATTCATTATTTTCATTCTCCACCATAGTGTCTATGGATGTATGTACCCAAAATTCTTATGTGGTATTAGAGCATTATCTGAGCCTGTGACCATGTACAAACTGAAGTCATTTATAGATGGAAGCCTTAGGAAGAATGTGTGGGACCCCAAGTAAAAGGTGAAATAAAAAATTGAGGCAAAGGCAAGGTGAGACAACCTAAATTAAAAACAGAGACATTTAGGTTGAATCTTGATCCAAAAGAGGAAAGGTGTTCTATTTTTTTAAATTCCGAAAGTTCAACTTAGGAAAGTTAAAGGAGAATTAAAAAAATTTGGAGAAGAGCCATAAGTCAATCCATTGAAACTAGTAACGATTGTCGAGAAATATTTGATTGGAGAAGGATGGAAGAGAAAGCCATGACAGATTGGAAGACGTGAGCACCCTGTGAGCAACGTTGCAAGTAGAAGAACAAACGAAATCCATGCAGCAGATCCAAAGTAATAGAAAAACAAGTAGATTTGCAGGAAAACCCTAAACCCATACAATAGTTTGAAAGATGTGATATTTGAAGAACAACGCGTGGTCGAAATTTAGACTAATTTATGCAATAAAGAATCTCGAGTCATGAATTTATGCAGAAGAAGAAACATGCATGAGTAGACTTGTGATCTGTGTGAAGAGAGCCGATTTTATTTGGAGAAACATCCAGAGAGCATGGATCACATTGCAACAATGATTTGATAGGCGGTTTTTAGATAGAAGATTAGACTTGCCTGCATAAGTTTGGTTTTGAAGAGTGGACATAGAGATTGTTAGAAGGCAACAAGTAACAAATGAAATTGCAGAATATGCAACGAGGTTTTTTGACCAGTAGCAGATCTTGTTAGAGATGAAAAATCTGTCATTTGTAACAAAGTTTTTTCTTGAGTCAGGTAGAACAACATGATGTTTTTCTAAGTTACCAGGATTTGGATTTGGATCTGGATACGGATTCAGTAATTTTTTGAAAAGCCAGGATCTGGATATGGCAGGTAAACAAGAAGTACAAACAATATGAATGTATTTTTTATAATTAAACAAAATAAAATTTATATTAAAATTTAAAAAATTAATTTTTTTAAAATATATCACTTATATATATTCCAATATTTTTAATATGTAATACTTGTATAAAATAATTAATATATTAGATAAACAAACTTATAATTAATGCATTATTTATAAATATTTTACATTAATTATTCAAAAAAAGTTAAATTGTAAACTTAACCTTCCACATTCATCATATAAACTTATACATTAAAACTTTTTAAATATATACAATATACCCTAAATTTATAAAATTATACGATATAAAGTTACCTTCCACATTCATTTCAAAACTTATATATTGAAGTTTATCACGACCGTCGACTACTCTTCTTGTTCTTGACGTTTATAGTGCCGGCTGAATTTTCTAATTATTGACATTTATGGTGCCAACTATATGAGACTACTTGTGCCACATAGTGGATTCTAGATGGATCCAGAATCCGGTAACATAGATGTTTTTTGCAATAGAATGAAATGTGCCCTAATAGATTGATGTAAGCACAAATACCCAAATGGTGTAAACTTATGCTTGATGCCAATAAACAAAATTGTAGTGGCCTAGAACACTTGATAAGATAGATAAGACAAGAGAATTTTATTAATGTCCAATAAATGACCACAAAAGTAGGTCAATGGGACTAGACGATACATCTAGTGTGAATATAATGTGGGAGTGCAAAAGTAGCTCATATATAATGAGAGAAAGAAAGATACAAGAAAACTGAAAGTACAGTCTAGGTAAATATCCAACAAGGGTAAGCAATGTAGAATGCGGTGAATACCTGCACAAGATATCTAGCTAGCAGAAGAACGAACACAACTTGCAAAATAGAGAAGACGAGAGAAAAATTGGAGAGAAAAGAATAAGAACTGTATTAACCAAATGAATGAATGATATTTACACATGATATACTTTGTATAGCTCAACTAATGTGCATTGGAAGAGAAGCCAATGCGCCATAATGGTGGTCTAGAGAGATTTGGACACACAGGCAATTACTGGAGTTAACTGCTACCTAGTCCTAGCTAACTAGTCTTTCATTTAACTGAGTCACACGTGTGGAAGTGAGAGAAATACATGCAACTGTTGGTGATAAAACCGATGTTGCCATGCATGAGTGACTTCCACTAGTCTAACTAAGTGTAACTGGCTCTAAACTGAAGAGAATATTCTCCTATAATGTAGGAGAGGTTCCTAAAAAATAGGAGACCCTCAATAATGACTAATAAACATAGGAAAATAAGGAAAAATATCCTAGACGTGTGTAATATCTCCAACACCCCCTTGAACACTACTATGGGGTAATGAAGAATGGGTTTCGACAACTAAGGTCATGTTAGGTACCCATGAACAATGCAACTAATGAACACTGAAAAATAAAGTGAGGAAAGAGGGAAAACCTCATGGGGACCCCCTCCCCCCCCTCAAGGTACAATGCATCAAAAGAAGAGAAAGATAGTTGCTAGGCAACTGTGCCCTTCACTCTAAGATGATTGCGCAGATGGTGAAACTTCTTCTCAGTGAAGGTCTTGGTCATGACATCAGCAGTCTGTTCAGAGGAAGGACATAACTGCAAGTCGATGATCCTCTCGTGGACTAGATCTTTGATGTAGTGCATATGGATCTCAATATGCTTTGTCCGCTGCTGCTGCACTAGGTCTCTGCAAAACTTGAGGGTACTATGGTTGTCACACCAAATGACAGTCGGGCTATGGAAGGGGATTCCCAACTCATTAAGGAAGTTCTGTAGCCACAATGCTTGGATGGTGATGTTAACTACTCCTTTGTACTCGACCTCAGCTGAAGATAGAGAAATAGAAGATTACATCTTGCTCGACCAACAGATAGGCCCTGAACCCAAACTGAGAGTGTATCCAGATATGGACTTGCGATCGGTGTTGTCGCCTACCCAGTCAGAATCTGTGAAGCATATGAGATCCAATGTAGAGCCTGATGCATAATGAATCCCATAGTTGATGGTGCCTTGAAAGTATCGAAGGATATGCTTTGCATCCTTCCAGTGCAACTCATGTGGCTCCTGCATATACCTGGAGACTGCTCCCACTGCATATGATAGGTTTGGTCAGGAGTGGGAGTGATACAACAAACTCCCCACAAGCTGTCTGTACAGAGTGATGTCAACTAATGGATTGTCGACACCATCCTCAAGTCTCACCCCAGATAGGAAGGGAATAGGGGCATACTTGCAATCTATCATGTGGAATCTCTCCATGAGATCTCGAGCATACTTGGCTTGAGATATCTTGATGTCTGAAGCATCCTGACTAATCTCAAGACCAAGTAATGGAGTGGACCCATGTCCGTCCTCAAGAACCTGTCATGCAGAATCCACTTCATTGTAGCAATCGATGAAGTCGAGGAGTCAGTGATCAAAAGATCCTCCACATAAAGAACTAGAATCATAAGTGAATCAATAGTCATAAGCATGTAGACATTTGGATTAGATTTGCATCTCACAAAATTCTGGGATAGTAGGTAGGAGTCTATCTTGGCTTACCATGCTCTCGGTACCAACTTGATGCCATAGAGAGACTTCTTGAGCTTGCAAACCAAAGATGAATTTTGTATGAAGCCATGTGGCTGCTCCATGTAAATCTCCTTTGAGAGATCTCCATGAAGAAATGCATTCTTCACATCCATCTGATGGACTTCCCATCCTCTGGCTGCCACAATAGCAAGGGCCAAACAAATGGAATCCATCTTCGCTATTAGAGAGAATGTCTCATCATAGTCTATGCCATGAACCTCCTGAAAACCTTTGGCAACTAGTCTTGCCTTGTATCTGCTAACCTGTCTATCCGTTGTGCTCTTGGTCCTGTAGACCCATCTGCATCTGACAAGCTTTCTTCTTGAAGGAAGCAGAACTAGATCCCAAGTTTGGTTCTCGAGGAGAGAATTGTACTTCTCTTGCATGGATGTTTCCCAAAAGGGATTCCCTGCAACCTCGCCATAGGTCTGCGGGTCTGAAGACTGAGCCACATAAGAGTGCATAGGCAACATAGGCTCAGTGGCCATGAGTACACGAGGAGGCTCCTCGAACTGAGATTGAGTCCTCCTAAGCGTGCAAAGAATATAACACATACCCAACACAACAAAGCCTTTATGGTCAAGGAAAGGGATTGTTGGCATAATTCTCAAAGTCCAAATTATAAGGGTCAAAAGAATAAATCTTAGAAGTCTAACTTTGTCCATGAGAAATAAAAAAATTAGGATAATAAAAAAGTTCTATTTATTTGTTGCAACACAAATAAGTACGACCCAATGTTAATGATGTTTTGGTGGTTGGATTCAAGTGTAGTAACTAGACATATGACGAGGTGTCAAAAATTGGTGGACATGGAGGATGATTCTAGTGATGGAGACTCTATGTTAATCGTTGATAAAGCTACTTATGAGGTAAAGGGCAAAGGAAACATTTCTTCGAAAATGCAAATAGCTAGATCATGGATATCAAAAATGTCTAATATGTCCTAGATGTTAAAGATAATTTAATTTATGCTTGTGTGATTACCATAATTTATGTTAAAGATAATTTAATTTGCCTGCTACAAGCCTCTGGGCCTTCAACCCCTTCTTCCTATGAAATGAGGGACAACCCCTTCTTGGGCCAGTATACCTGAAAATCCCAAAAGGTAAGGAGATGAGGGGATGAAGTGTGGAAAGTGACGAGTATGGTTGGGAATGGAACGACGAATCGTCAAGAGGACCTCCCAGTATCAAACCTATCCCTAACGGTGACCAACTTACTAGGGCGCAATGTCAACCACCAAAGTGAAACATAGCAAAGAGCATAATGTCCAAGAAAACGTTGCATAATTAAAAAGCAGTAATAGATGCAACAAACTCAAATGCCTCAAATATTGGAATGACACTCACCATAATACCTGGCTTGTACCTCATGGAGCAAGACCTAATGTCTTCCGGAGGCCATCTGATGTGGTGGGTACCTTCATGATGACCCTGGTGCTGTGGTGGTGATGTGGGTCTCTGTCTGTGCAAGTGGACACTACTGGTCAAGCTGTCTCTCGGAACTCCATGTCTACAACCTGAGGGCCTCGAGACATGATCTCCTTAGTTATCCCTAGAAGTTGGGGATAACAAGCTCTATAGTAAGGCTACAAGAATGCAGATAAATGAAGGTAAATTCACCATATCATTAGCAGGGACGAGGGACGCAGATTGAGGGCCTTTCCCGAACTAGTTTTCTTTCCAACAAATAGGGTTAGACTCGAGACTGAAGTATCTAGGCTTCATCTTGAAACCTAATGCATGTCGGAAATCAGATTGAAGGTGGCTAGTTGTGCATCTAGAAAAGCAGATTAACATTTGGTGCAACCTCTGGTTATCTAGAGGGGGCGATTGGTGTTGGTGAAAGCTGTTTTGGAGGCAACATTGATATACTAGATGACATTGGCTTGGATTCCTAAAGGAACATTGGAAGCTACTAGAAGGCTAAGCTTCAGGTTTTTGTGGCAAGGAAAGAATGAAAAGCGGGTTCTACCTTGGCTTAAATGGCAACACCTGGCCAAGACGAAAGGCTTAGGCGGATGGGGCCTCAAAAACATTTTTCTCTTCTCTCATGCTCTGGCTGCAAAATGTGTTTGGCGATTGATCCAAGGATCTGGTTTGTGGTGCAAGGTTGTTATCCAGAAATATATTTACCCATTCGATGTGGAGGATTGGATCAAGAGACTGAGTGAAAATTTACAAAATGTGTCAGTTTTCTGGAAAGCTTTGATAATGTATTTGATGTCATAGGCAAACGCTCGGCTAGGAAAGTGGGCGATGGTACCAAACTTCGCTTAGGCAAAGACCCTTGGGTTGGAAGTGTTAGAATTTAAGGGTAAAATAGTAGGGTAGCTAGAAACATAAATTCTTAAATTTTTTTACATCAATAGCTACTGTAATTTATGACCATCAAAGCATAATAAAAATTTTGATGCATAACCTAACAACATTAGTGAATAAATAACATACATAACACATATATGAATATTACCTTAGCTGTAACAAAGAAGAAAGGGTACCTGATTTGTTGTTATTACCTTCCTCCAATGTATGCTTAGAAAATACTTGGAAAAACATAGATCAAACCCTTAGGGTAGATCTCCTCATGGGCATGGGAAATAAATCCAAGGACTCTTTGATTAATAGGCAAAAATCAGAACTCAACGAGCTGGAGAAACCACAATCAAAACACAAACCAAGCCACTGTCCAAGCTTGGGGCTGGAAACAAAAATATTGTCCAACCTAGGGCTGGAAAGGCAAAGCCATAGTCAGCCCAACTTTAAACAAAGGTGCCTTCTTCAAGCTGATACAAATATCAACAGTCCAGAATTATCAACCCTAATATTTAGTCCCAAAGAAGCACAACAAAAACACAGGGCAACACTATCAAAACATAAAGGGCGACACCATCAGATCACACAGGCAGGAGCAACATACAAGCAACCTCAATGGCTAGCAAAGATAAGCTCACGTCAGGTAGAAAAGACACCAACAATCAGCGACAAGCTCCAACAATGAAGGATAGTAGAGATATACCCACGACAACCAGGGATGGACACAAAGACTGGCCAACGACAAGCTTCAACAACAAAAATAAACCCATGACAGACTGGTATGGGCACAGGCAGGCCGACCGACGACCAACTTAAACAAATACGACTAACTGGGATAGGCCCACGACTGGTATAGCAAGAGAGGGTTGAGAAAAACCCTTGTAAACCTGATCAGAAAAAAAGGCCGTAGAAAAACCTCAGTTTCAACTTCAGTTTGGAGGAGAAAGATCATATGATCAAGTGTATCAAGTGAGGGAGAGACCACTTCATTAAATAGTTGAGGTAGGTAAGGTAGGTCTTACATATTAGTCCACTTGCCATAGCTTTAGGGTTAGGTTAACCCCTTAAAATAATAAATAATATTTTACCAAATTAAAAACATCAAGTGGTAAAGTCAACAAAACAAATTAAATCGAATGAAGAGGGTTTCATAAACATGGCGACCAAATTTCTTTAGGAGAAAGTAAAGTCCAATAAATAAATTTGAATCAACACATAAATATAAATTTTGGGAGGCATAACTCAAGCAAGGGGTTTCAACAATTTAACAATTAGACAAAGTCAAAAGTCAAGTCCTTTAGTGGCAGTTTGTCCACAAGAGTCCCATGATATAGATTATAAGCTTTTTATCATCCCAACATACGAGGAAGGGCAATGGCGTGATCATGCCTTTCTTCTTAACTGCTTCTAGGTCATATGGACCATCTCGGGAGAGAAGAAAGTCACACATCATCTCGGCTTGGTATTCAGACCAAGAATCTGCCTGGTTGTAGACTAGGATACCCTAGAACACATTTGGGGGCCCTAGATCACAACTAGGGTCTTAACCACCAAGGTACACAACCAAGGATCAATCCAAGCACTGAGCAAGGATTCCTTGGAACTCATCCAGGGGCCCTAGAACACATCTAGGGACTTATATAATCAAATTGTTGGTCCCTGACCAAGAAGCCTAGCAATACACTAGGGGCCCAACTAGGGTCTTTTTCCATGGCTCTCACTGCTTGGTCCCAAACCAAGAACCCCAGGAGTGTACTGGGGGCCCTAGATCACAACTAGGGTCTTTACCATCCTCTCGAAGAATGGCTCTTGCAGCTACATTAATTTTAACACTCCCTCAGCAAGAGAGGCATTCTCAACAACACCCAACTTGTCTTGAAAGTACACAAACTTTGTCAACGACAGGGGCTTGGTCAAAATATCTGTAGTTTGTTCTGCAGTCGGAACATACTGAATACTGAGAATGTTCTTCTGCACCATGTCTCGAACATAGTGATATCTCATCTCAATGTGTTTCGATCTGTCATGAAACACAAGATTCTCGGAGAGCTTTATACAACTCTGGTTATCACAGTGAATTACTGTGGGTTCCAGCTCAACACTGAATAAATCCGAGAGTAGCTTTTTGAGCCACACTACTTCTCTACTAGAAACACTTGCAACAATGTATTCTGCATCTGCAATGCTTTGGGCTATGGAGCCCTGCTTCCTGCTGGACCAGGAGATCATAGCTGAACCCAAACTGAAACAATATCCAGAAGCGCTCTTCCGGTCCACTGTACTACCCATCCAATTTGAATTTGAATAGCCATGAAGCATTACACCTCCACTAGAAGTGTATTTGAGCCCATAAGCTATAGTTCCTTGAACATATCTGAGAATATGCTTAGCAACAACCATATGAATGTGTTTTGGATCACACATAAACTGACCAAGGGCATTCACTGCATAACAAATGTCTGGTCTGGTGTGTACTAGATACATCAAGGACCCAATGATTTGACGATATACAATAGGGTCTTCTGTATCTGAACCTGTAGCTTGATCATGTAACTTCTTCAGGTTATAAATCATAGGTGTGGTCATGGACTTACAATCCAACATCCCAAATCTGCGAAGCACATCAACTGCATACTTACTTTGTGAGAGAAAGATCTCACCAGGTTTCTGCCACACCTCTAACCCAAGAAAGTAATGCACGAGACCCAAGTCCTTCATTTCAAACTCTGCTGACACCTTCCTCTTAGTCTGAGCTATCAGATGTTCCTCTCCAGTAAGGACCAAATCATCCACATATAAAACCAAGATAACAAGATGATTCTTCACAACCTTTTTATAAAGGTTAGGATCTGCTATACCCTTGGAGAACCCAAGACTCTGAAGAAAACTGTCAATTCTTCCATACCAAGCTCTCAGAGCCTGTTTCAATCCATACAAGGCTTTCTTGAGTTTGCATACATGGGATTCTTTCCCATGGATCACAAAGCCCTTAGGCTGCTCGATATAAACCTCTTGCTCAACTTCACCATTAAGAAAAGCAATCTTAACATCCATTTGGTGAAGTTTCCAATAAAAAACTGAAGCAAGAGAAATGATGACTCTGATAGAGGTGTACCTAGCGACGGGAGCAAAGATTTCATCATAATCAATTCTCTCTTTTTGAGAGAAACCACGAGCCACAAATCTAGCTTTGGATTTTTCAACACTGCCATTTGCTGCATGCTTTATTTTGTAAATCCATTTAGAGGTCACTATTGATTTTCCTTGTGGTCTTGGGACCACTTCCCATACATCATTCTTCAATATTGGCTCGTATTCTTCTACCATGGCATCCTTCCACACTTTATGCTTGGTAGCCTCATCAAAAGTGGAAGGTTTTGAGTCAATCACAAGATTCAACTGAGCTATCAAACCCGAGTACTTACTTGGCTTCTTGCTTTCTCTGAAAGTACCTTTAGGTGCTGCATGCTTTTCTGCTTCCTTTAAAATTTCACGGGACCAACCTGGCTTCCTTTTGATAGGAGGTTTTTCTAGGGGAAACTCAACATAATCCCTTATGGGATCCACAGAAGGCCCTCTGGCCTCCTCCCTTTGCTCATCTGAAAGTTGTGAATCTGAAGGCTCTGAAGTTGGAGCATCCTGCTCCTCCTTATCATAGGGAAGCTCTCTGGAACGATGAAAAACAACTTCCTCATGGAAGGTCACGTCTCTACTGACCTCTATATATTTTTGCCCTGGCACATAGATTCAATATGCTTTTGAGGTCTCACTGTACCCCACAAAAGTGCCTTTCTTTCCAGAGGGCTCTAACTTAGTCCTCTTTTCTTTTGGTACATGAATGTAGACAAGACTATCAAAAATTTTCAAGTGATCAATTGAAGGCTTCCTACCCGTGAAGAGTTCTTCTGGAGTTTTTTCTTCCAAGGCTTTATGGGGACACCTATTCTGAATATAGATTGCAGTACTTGCAGCTTCGACCCAAAGAGATAACAGAAGATCCTGATCATACATCATAGCTCTGGCTGCCTCATAAATTGCTTTTTCTTTCTTTCTGCAACCCCATTTTGCTGGGGATTGTAAGGCACGATCAACCCCCTCTTAATCTCGAAAGCCCAACAAAGATCATCATACTTGTGGGAGTCAAACCCTTTTCCATTATCTGTTCTGAAAACACAGATATGTCTACCTGTCTGATTTTCAACAAGATTCTTAAAATCCTGAAATTTACTGAAGGATTCATCTTTAGTTTTCAGAAAATAAATCCAGGTTTTACGAGAGCAATCATCAATAAAAATAATATAATAAAGACAACCGTTCATGGACGGAGCAATCATAGGTCCACAGAGATCAGAATGAATAAGATCTAGGATACCATTAGTTTTTCTATTACTGTGAGGGTAAGCTTTCTTTGTATTTTTATCAAGAGCACAACCTCTACAAATACTATCATGCTCAAAAGAAAAAAACTGGCATACCTGTTACCATCTTTTGTAAACCTGAGAGCATTTTTTAGGGAGCGCGATTCCTCTTGAAAATATGCGCTCCCAAGGGAAAAAAACGCTCCCTAAGCCCG
>ML787655.1:112170-135335 GCA_009831015.1 Picea engelmannii | reverse complement strand
GGTGAAAAGAACCCTCCCAATGAAAACATCCCAAGGTACTTGACCTAACTATGATCCATGCAAACCTATTACATTATTAACCCACGCAGGGGTGTGGAAATTTCGTTTACAAAATTTTGTGCTGGAGGCATAAATTGCCTAGTAGAACCAAACTGTCTTCGACATATTTGCATCTGATGATGCATATCTTCATGGCACATGGAGTTGCCCCCCTAGTTGAATAGGCGGTTAACACATGGAGAGGACAAACGATTGAGGAGACACCGAGGCTTTGATGTGAAAACGATCAAACCAAATCCTATAGAGTCCCACCACTTATTCTCGCCTGGGGTATCTGGTTAGCACGTAACAAGATGTTGTTTGAAGGATCGATCACTTTTCCTTCTACTTGTGCGACCCAGGGGTATACTTAGTTTCTATCCGCAAGAGAAAGTTTAAAAGCCTGTCCAAGAGGTTGTGAGGAATCAGTGGATAGTAGCAGGCCCCGGGCCAACTTTGATGGAGTAACACAAGGGACACTGGGCACCTGTGGTGCAGGGGGCGTTCTGTACTTAAAGGAAGCTTGGTGTCTCAGGTTCAAAGCTGGAATATGTGAAGGATCCAACAACTATGCGGAGGTAATGTCTCTAAAATTACTCCTCTTCAAGTGTTTCAAGATTTGCGAAACGTCATTTGGTGGGTAAAAATTGAGTATCAATGTCATAATGTTCTTTTGCTTTCTCTTTTGGAGGAGGTTTGGAGGATCGCCACAGACTTCATAGATTTTTCTGTTGACCATATTTACAGGGAATGCAATATTGTAGCAGATCTAAGGAAGGCCTTCAGCTCCAATTTGGCCTTTGGTAGATCGTAGAAGAAAAGGAGGGACAAAGCTATGAATATTTTCATCCTCCTTTCCACGAAGCTAGTTTATAACCTCTCGGTTTCTCCTAATGATTAACCTCCCCGTTACAATCTAGCGACCTATATTTCTTCTTCTACAAGACGATGCCTTTAATGTGGGCTCTATCAATCCAATAATCCTTTGTTATCAATTTCAGGATGGTATCATAGAACATATACTTACATATGGGATCACCAGATGTATGAACAATACTGCTTCAACATGATTTTTAGCATAAACATGCTCTCTCTGGACTTCATATAGAAACGAGAGTCATAGTGACTTTCCTGGAAAACTTAGTCTTTTTGTTTTTTTGGAGAAAGACTCTAATTCTACAAAGACAATAGTGCATGCCATCATGGCATTGAAGAATGTAATTTTATTTCTACAAATAAAATTGTGGTTGTTTTTGGCCCATGGAAAAAAAAACCCTAGATATAACAAGATAAAAGGCTACACATCATCATAAGCATGGATAGAATGAGAGGGGGAGGGGGAAGCCTTTGCACCCATATTAGAGAAAGAGGTGGACATAGGGGAGGAAGAGTATGGAAATGTACAAAGGAGTCAATACATTACCCGATAATGCCCTGAGGTGGTAGCCCAAATTTGTGAAGGATGGACTACCAAACCCTAGGAGAAAGTTTGGAATGATTCGTCGACACTTTCCTAACACTTGAGGCCACTAGAGAGAACTTGGTGATGATAGACTAGTGCCTCGGAGAAAGGGGGAGGGGTGAGAAATTAGCTTGTGCTAGAGAAAGGACCAGCACAATGACAAGAAGAAGAGGAACGACTAGAGCAACAATAGGAAGAAGAAGGACCTTTGGTGGTAGGGAAGATTAGCTAGATTAGTAACAAAGAACAAACAAAAGGAGGTGAACTTGGTTAATTTTTCTCTATTGAGTGAGATTGTTAATTCGTCATTTGAACTCAACATAGTTAAAGAAGTCAACCGAAGTTAGGAACGGAGTAATGCAATGGATGTAGGGTCCACATTGTTGCAGAAGAACAAGACTGAGAAATTAGTTAGGAATGTTGACTTCAACTTGACAAGTTTCACTGATTCAGATTGGGTTGGTTCAACGGATGATAGAAAATCCACTTGAGGATATGTGTTCAGCATGGGTTCAAGTGCAATTTCGTGGACAAGGCGAGGAATAGACTATGATTGCACGATCTTCTATAGAGATTGAGTACAAGCAATTGTTGGTGCTGCATGTGAAGCAATATGGCTAAGAAGAATCTTGAAGGCACAAGAGTTCAATAGGTTCGAGCTGCCCCTTCGTTAGAACATCAATTGGCTGAAATATTCACTAAGTCATTGTTCAAGGACAGCTTTGTAAAATCCAGAGACAAGTCTGATGTAAAATTTAACAACCTAGTCATTAAAGGGGGGTGTTAAAAATGTTATGATTACTATTAAGTTTGTAAAATAAAATAAACCTAAGTCGAGAGTAAAAGTAAATGTAACTTGGGCTTCAATAAAGTAAAAAGTAATTACATAATTAGATGGTTTAGTCTAGGCACACTAGTACATTAGGGAGTTATGTCTGTTATGTCCATTATGTTCAAACTATTTATTTAAGACCTTCTCTCATCAATGAAAATATTGCCTATTATGCATTATTTTTTCTCATTATTATTGTTATTATTTTATCACCTCTTCACTTCATTGTCGAAAATGGAAATTAGAAGAGTCTTATTTCCATGGCCACAATTCAATGATTCAAGTGTGCTTCCACAACACACCCTCAGCCTTACAACATAGGTTGGTTCAACTTCGGTGGAGATTATGTGACTCAGCAATGTAAGTTCCACCATACAATCTAGTCATTCAAGGAGAAAGTCACCTGTGACATAGCACCTCCAGACGTCCACAACATGTTGCTCAGACAACCGTCCTTGTAGGAGCACCATGGCATGTACAGGTCAAGTCCTTGGGGCATCATTACCAGCATTAAGGATAGACTGTTCTGCATTCCTGAAGTAAAACCGAAACTGAAGGCCTCTTTGATTTCAGCTAATAAGCAGCAATGCAAACTCCTCAGTCTCACAGAGAAATTTCTTATATAATGTACTTATCTTATAATTATGTGTATCATGTCATGTGTTCTTATGGATAAATACATTTATATACATTGAGTCAGATATTATCTGCTTTTATGATCCCAACTCAGCAATCAGAATAAGAATGAATGCCATTCAATATTATCGTAAATATTTGTTCATCCAACATTGGCATTCTGTATCCACTCTAACATCTCATTTGTACAGGATGGCTTATTAATGTTTTGTAGTGGTGAAAGTTTGTGTAATTCATGATGTTTGAGCCATACTGGTTATACATGCAATTTTATGCAATTGTATGGTTTCCTATATATGTGCATGTTTGAACATGATGCTTATGGCTTTCTGATTTGGTATCAGCTATTCCATCTTTACAAATGCTTGGTTTATCAATGCCTATAATGTTGCTTATTCGAAATTGATGCCATATTGGTTATACATATAATGTTATGCAGTTCTATTGCTTTCTGTAGATGTGCATATTTGAACAAGACGCTATCTGCCTTGTGGCTTTCCCACTTGGTATCCAGCTGCTTGATCTTCACAAATCTGGGTTTATCGATGCTTGAAATGATGCTTGATAGAAATTGAGTGTCCTATCCAGTTATTATTTTTAATACTTTCTAAAATGTAGACATCATTCATACTCACATAGCTTCATCATTCTTTGTGTTAGGCATTGAATCAGACTCAGCAGCTTGCTCCCTTTCTTTTTCCTTCTCAGACCCTACCAGATCTCCCCATCAAAAGTTGGAATGACAGCATGGGAGCGAGAATTTCTCAGTATGGTGGTAATGGTCTTGGGCAATGGAAGCAACATCCTGATCTGCAGCAGCCTTCAATTGGCCGGGCTGAAGTTTCTTTGTTTCCACAAATGCCTGTGATGGACAGGTCAAATGACATTGGTGTAGCAGAGAATAATGAATGGGAAGCATTGTCTGCTTCAAAATTGAACAAGATGGATGTTTCTGTTTTCAAGAGAAAAGGAATTTACCATTCAGAACCGGAGGATTCCGGTGAAAGCAATGCTATTCCAGAAGCAGTGGAAGAGATGAATGAATCTGAATCCGGTAGAGAGGAACCAGTGCAGAAGATATTCTCCTTTGAAGGTGGTCACACAAAGGGTATGACCAATTCATGTTTACAGACAGGAATGACCAGCTTATTGGAAAATTTTAAATGTAGAGAAGTAAATTCAGAGAGGGGAAATCTTGAAGTTTCAAAAGTAGATAGTAAAGTCTTGGAAAAGCCAGCAACGACATGCTCTAACATCTCATTGGGATTTTCAACTCCCAAGGATGCAGTTGAAGTCTGCAATAACTTATCTAGTGCTACCATTGGGTTGGGAATATCTTCAGGATCTCCTGAACAAAATATAGCTCCTTCTGCTTATTATCAGTATCAACGACAATCTAAAGTCCTACCTAAAGTTTCTTATGCAAGCCCCAGTACTGGCTCCGAATCATCAAAAGACATGCACCCTCAAATACGTATTGCACGGCCGCCTGGTGAAGGAAGGGGTAGAAATCAGTTACTGCCACGGTATTGGCCAAGGAGCACTGATCAGGAACTCCAATTGATATCTAGAGAGTATCCTTTGGAGATCAATTCTATTTGATTTTGTTTAGTGCAATGATTCTACTTGCAGTTGCATATTAATGATGAAAATAGGTTCTGAAATAGTTTTTTATAGTATCAATTTATTGTTTCCTAAAGGCACTGATGTAGCTCATCAAAATATGCTGTGATATGTTTGCTTGTGAAGTCATTATATTGACAGGATATGCATGTCTGCTTCTGTTTCTTCTCTTCTTGCTAATGACATTTGTTTTTCTTCCTTGCTTCTGAAGCTTTTTGTTATTATCTTCATTCAGAATCCTCAAAACGCATGTTTAAACTTGACCTTTGATAGTTCAAATTCGAGTATAACAGAATTGTTTCAGAAGGTATTAAGTGCGAGTGATGCAGGCAGGATAGGGCGCTTGGTACTTCCAAAAGCATGTGCAGAGGTGAGTTCCCACTTGTATTATCTATGATTACATCCTGTTTTTTCATTTGTAGATATGGTTGGATTTCTACTTTCTGTAATGACAATGGTATATTCCTAATCATCAAAGCATATAGAAAGGAGCATCAAAAACCGCTAGTTTGGAGAAATGTTAAAGAAAAAAAGATATAAAAGCAACAATTTTCATGTATTGATATTTACTGCTCCACTCTCTTTACTTTCACGGGGAGTCTGATGATAGTAGTGATGACCATAAATGTTAATTTTTGTAAATCAGGGCTATCTTTTACCTGGTATTTAAAATTTGTGACAATCATTGTCAATAAGATAGTCTTTAAATAAATCTTTGTAATGTTATGTTTTTCAATCTGAAGGATGCAAAATTGCAAATGTTATGTGACCTGTCATTGAAGGCTTGCAATTCTTGTCAAATTATTTCTAAAGTTTAGGCTGGAGATGTTCAAGAAAAAGAAACCTTGGAGAATTTTTGTCTTTCTGGTGTCTTTATTTTTAATATGATGGCTTTGGACAGAAATATTTTCCTCCAATATCACAGCCAGAGGGGGTGCCTTTGACAGTTCAGGATTGTACAGGCAAGGATTGGTTATTTCAGTTTCGATATTGGCCAAATAACAATAGCAGGATGTATGTGCTAGAAGGAGTGACACCATGCATTCAGGCCATGCAATTGCAAGCGGGTGATACAGGTATATCATGGCTTTCTTTTGTTCTTAATTCTGAAACCAGAATCCTGCACTGATGTTGCACAACGCCCATTGTAAGGCAAAGTGCTTATTCGAACTTCAGATAGCATTATACATATCTGACCTAGAATGCTAGATTTGTTTAAAGGAGTTGGTGTCTTTATTGATTTTTTGGTGGAGGTTGCATTTCTCGTAAACAAAATATGCTTTTCTTTGTCTCATCTTCACAATTTTCTTTGTGGATTCTGCCCAGCATTCTCAAATATATAAATCTAACAACCCTTGGTATTTCTATTTCATCATGTATAAGAACTGTGATCACATTATACGTATTGGACCTACGGTCAAATTTAGATTTACATATATTGCTATTTGTCAAATCTGAATTACTGTGCTCTGTCAATAGCCTTTTTGTTTGCTGTCATCAATAAATATTCAAAACAATCTATATTGAAATTTAATTGTTAAAATTTCAAACATATTGTGCTATATCAATGTTCAGAAAATTAGCTCTTTCTGTTTCAATTAGCAATCCAGAGTGAAACTTTGAATACATAAATGATAAAACACCGCAGGAAGATTGGAATACTACAGAGACTGGAATACCAAAAATATAAATCATCACAGGGAGATGGAACTTGGAAGTGGTTCCAAAATAAAGTGAAATGTTACAAAGGGATAACTTAGATTAAATAATCCGAGCAATCGGGGTGCAATCACAAACACATGAAGATCGCAGAAAGATCACATGTGATAGAAATTTTCAGCGCAGCAAATCTATTGAAAGTTTGCTTGAAATATATGGCTCATAAGGATGCACACTTTTTCTATCTGTATTCAGTTGCAATGAATAATGAAATGCAATTCATCCTTTACCAACTTTAGTTACTTGTTTGATACTAAAGTGTTAGATTTTAGGGAAAAAGAAAACAGTGATATCTTTTTAAAAATCTGAGCACTAATGCAAATGTAGATCAGCATTTAAAATAATAACTTAAGCAGATTAAACATAGACAGTGAGATCTGAACATGTAACAAATTCTGGACATAAAACAAAATTTCTGAATGTAAAATTAAGTACAGATTTCAAATAATAATTCAGAACTTACCTTTAGCCAAAAGATGTACCTGACATATGGATGCTGTCCTCTTTTATATGCTCAGAAATTAGCTTAATGATGGATCAAAACTCAAGGGTTTTGATCTCTACCATGATATTAGGTAGACTGTTTTGCCAAGTAGGACCACATATAGATCTGATGCAAATACCCAAAAACAAACTGTCCAAAACTGAACTGTAAATTGCTACAGCAGCAAAACTCTTCAATGCAAGGAAGGCACCAACAACAGGGACAGCAAAGAGAAAACACCAGTAAACTAGGAGGAGGAGCCAAAGGATGCCTAGAAGGCAGTCGCACCCTCAACACACACAGTGGCTGCAAGAAGAGGGGCAAAGGAGGCTGCTGCACCCTCAACACATACAACAGCAACAACTGGAATGACAATGGAGGCCACCGTAACTTCAATACACACAGCAGCAAACAAATGAAGAGGCCAAAGGAAACCCACGGCACTCACAGAAGCACAAGGAAGGCCCGTGGCTCCAACAAACAACCAAGGAGAGGTCCGCGGCAGTCAAAGGAAGGTCTGTGGCAGTCAAGAGAAGATCCACGGCAGTCAAAGGGAGGTCCACGGTATGCACATACAGCCAAGGAGAGGTCTGTAGCACCTCACAACCAGCAAATGAAAACCAGACTAAAGCTGTCCAAACAATACTTCAAAACTGAGAGAGAAAGTCCACTAGAAGAGCCATACCAAAACCAAGAAAATCAATGAGGTAGCTGCAGCAAAAAATCAGACTAAGAAGAATGAGAAGAGAGTATGTGTAAGAATGAGAGAGGGGTAGGCTCTTATTTATAGCTTAGGTGGGTAGGTTAGGGTTTTCCAATTTAACCCTATCTTTAGGATTAAGTCAAACCCTAATAAAAATAAAATAAATAAAAGATAATTAATAATTAATTAATATTTTTAATTAATAAAAATATTAATTAAAAGTCAATTAAGTCAAAGTGACTTATAAAACCCCAACACTACATTAAACAAGGAGGGAAACAAAAACAAGAAGGGGGGGACTACAAGACAAGGTCAAGGGGTTCCTCCTCAATGGCAAATGTTGAATTTAAAGCAGCTGCAAGAGCCATTCTCCGGGAGGATGGCAAAGACCCTAGYTGAGATCTAGGGCCCCCAATGCACTCTTGGGGTTCTTGGTCTGGGACCAAACAGTCAGAGCCATGGCAAAAGACCCTTGTAAGGGCCCCCAGTAGATGACTGGGGTTCTTGGTCTGGGACCAAGCAGTGAAGACCYTTGTAAGGGCCCCCAGTAGATGACTGGAGTTCTTGGTCTGGGACCAAGCAGTGAAGACCCTTGTAAGGGCCCCCARTATATGACTGGGGTTCTTGGTCTAGGACCAAGCAGTGAAGACCCTTGTGAGGGCCCCCAGTAGACGACTGGGGTACTTGGTCTGGGACCAAGCAGTGAAGACCCTTGTGAGGGCCCCCAGTAGACGACTGGGGTTCTTGGTCTAGGACCAAGCAATTAAAGTCCCTAGATATGTCTAGGGCCCCTGGACATGTTCCAGGGTACCCATGTCTGGGGCATGGGTTGATCCTTGGTCCTGTACCTTGGTGGATAAGACCCCAGATATGTTCTGGGGCAACCTGGTCCTTGATCAGGAAGTTGTTGGTGTATGACCCTCTTTGAAGGCGGGCATGACCACACGAGGGATGTATCCCATATGCAGTGATGATAAAGTTAGAAAGGTCACCTTGAGAATTATATGGACATGTGTAAACCTCTCTTAAACCCTCCACCTTTGATTTTTGGGCTTGAGTTTGTTTGGGGGTTGTGTTTTGTCTTTTTGGGTTTAATACTAGAAATATTTAATTAATATAAATTGTAAATATATTTAATTAATAGTTATATTAATTAAATGTATTACTTTTAATTATTATTTCTTTTATCTAACCCTCACCCAAAAGTATAAATTAGAACCCCTCCCCCTTCATTCACATACTATTATTCCTCTCTCTCCTAAGTGTGGCGGATTGCTCCCTTGTATGTCTACGGCCTCCTTTGCAACAGTTCGGCCTCCTTGCTATAGTCAGTGGCTCCTTTAGTGGCAACTTTCAGATCTCCTTTGTGGCTGATTTGCTCCAGGTCCTTGCTGATTGGTTTTTGCTGATATGTGAGTGGGGTAAGTGCCTTCCACTGTTGAGAACACTTGTGTTGCCGCCCTCTGTGAACACTACCAACCAACCATCATTCCTTAGACAACAAACCCTCTTCAAATAGGTGGCCATCCCCTATCTAAGCCTCTTATGAAGGCCGCGACACCCTAAGTAAGGTGGCTGGGCTATCCTTGGGGCAACCGTCCCTTTCTCCTGGCTGTTCTTCTTATGCATGAGGGTTTGTGGGGTGTTTCAGTATACTGGTGTGAAGTTCTGGTGGTGGTCTTAAATAGTCCTATAATTCTCTTGGCAAGAGATCTAACCCATGAGGTAGATCTATGATACTTGACTTTTTTTGAGCATATTCTCAGTGGCACTTCATCTCTTGTGTGTGGCATGAACTCCTTCAATGATTAGAGGTAAGACTTTAGAGGTAAGTTACTTTATGGTTCAGATCTAATTGATATAGCTTAGATCTGTGTGTTTGTTGATTCTTGAAGTTATCTACTGTCTAGATCTGTTATCTATTGTTTAGATCTAATTGTCTAGATCTTCTATTTGTCTAGATCTGATTAGATCTGTTATCTACTGTTTAGATTTAATTGTCTAGATCTGTTATCTATTTGTCTAGATCTGATTATCTACTGTCTTGATCTGATTATCTATTGTTTAGATCTGTTTATCTATTACTTAGATCTGTCATCTATTTGTTTAGATTTTGAGATCTTGATAAAACAATTGCTCAGATCTATGATCTATTTAGCTTATTAAGAAAGAGCTTATGTCTGAATCTAACAATTGCCTATGAACAGAATGAAATTCTAGATTAGAGCTTTTTGAACATATCTAGAATATTACAGGTCAGATTACATATTTGTTCTAAGGCTAGATTTATTTAAGATCTTTACTGTTCTCTCTAACAGATTTTAAAAGACATTAATTTTTTCTTTACTTCCCTAATTCTAACAGCAAAACATGTCCACATAAGTCTCATGATGGCTTATAAACTTTTATCATCACTGCATAGAAGGAAACATCCATGATGTGGTCATGTCCATCTTCGTGGCTGCTCCTAGGTCTCATGGACCTTCCTTGGAGAGAGGAAGAAGATCACACATCATCACATCATCACATCTTGGTACACAATCAAGAACTACCTAGCCCAAGACCAGGGAACCCCAGAACACATCTGGGGCCCTAGAACATATCTAGGGTCTTTCATCCACCAAGGTACAAGACCAAAGATCAACCCAAGCGTTTAAGCAAGGATTCTCTGGAACACATCCGGGGGCCCTAGAACACATCTTGGGACTTACATCATCAACCACCTAGGAACATATCCAAGGATCAATCCAAGCACCGAGCAAGGATTCATTGGAACACATCCAAGGGCCCTAGAACACATCTAGGGACTTATATCATCAACCACCAAAGAACACATCTAAGGATCAATCCAAGCACTGAGCAAGGATTCCTTGGAACACATCTAGGGGCCCTAGAACATATATAGGGACTTACTGCTTGGTTCTTAACCAAGAACCCCAACAATATACCGGGGGTCCTCACTAAGGTCTTTTGCCATGGCTCTAACTGCTTGGTCCCAGACCAAGAAACCCCAGGAGTGCACTGGGGGCCCTAGATCTCAGATAAGGTCATAGCTATCCTTCGGAGAATGGCTCTTGCAACTGCACTAATTTCAACACTCTCTCTTGGCAAGAGAGACATTCTCAGCAACACCAAGCTTGTCTCGAAAGTACACATACTTTGTTAAAGACAAAGGCTTGGTCAAAATATCTGTGGTTTGTTCCGCCGTCGGAAC
This sequence comes from Picea engelmannii, assembly GCA_009831015.1. Lineage (NCBI taxonomy): Eukaryota > Viridiplantae > Streptophyta > Pinopsida > Pinales > Pinaceae > Picea > Picea engelmannii. The sequence goes on along the minus strand of ML787655.1, from coordinate 124,623 downwards.
ATACTGAATACTGAGACTGTTCTTCTGTACAATGTCCTGAACATAGTGATATCTCATCTCAATGTGTTTCGTTCCGTCATGAAAACACAGGAATCAGGGGGAGCTTTACACAACTCTGGTTAGCACAGTGGATTACTGTGGGTTCCAGCTCAACACTGAACAAATATGAGAGTAGCTTTCTGAGCCACACTGTTTCTCTACTAGCAGCACTTGCAGCAATGTATTCTGCCTTTGCAGTGCTCTGGGGCTATGGAGGCATGTTTTTTGTTGGACCAGGAGATCATAGCTGAACCCAAACTGAAACAATATTCGAAAGTACTCTTCCGGTCCATTGTATTGCCCATCCAATCTAAATCTGTATACCCATGAAGCATTACACCTCCACTGGAGGTGTATCTAAGCCCATAGGCTATACTTCCCCGAACATATCTAAGAATATGTTAGACAACAACCATATGAATATCTTTCGGTTCACACATGAACTGGCTGAGGGCATTCACTGCATAACATATGTCTGGTCTAGTATGTACTAGATATATCAAGGACCCAATGATCCGACGATGTACGGTTGGGGCTTCTGGATCTGCACCTGTAGCTTGATCATAGGTGTGGTCATGGACTTATAGTCCATCATGCCAAATATGCGCGGCACATCAACTGCATACTTGCTTTGTGAGAGAAAGATCTCACCAGGTTTTTGCCACACCTCTAAGCCAAGAAAGTAATGTATAAGACCTAAGTCCTTCATTTCAAATTCTGCTGAAAGCTCCCTCTTAGTCTGAGCTATCAAATGTTCCTCTCCTATAAGGAACAAATCATCCACACATAATACTAAGATAACATAATGATTTTGCACAATCTTTATATAAAGATTGGGATCTGTTATACTCTTGGTGAACCCAAGACTCTGAAGAAGATTGACAATTCTTCCATACCAAGCTCTTGGAGCTTGTTTCAATCCATACAAGGCTTTCTTGAGTTTGCAGACATGGGATTCTTTTCCCATGGATCATGAAACCTTCATGCTGCTTAGTAGAAACTTCTTTCTCAGCTTCACCATTGAGAAAGACAATCTTAACATCCATTTGGTGAAGTTTCCAATCAATAACTGAAGCAAGAGAGATAATGATTCTAATGGTGTTTATGATTGCCCAAGAGTCATGGGAACCATTTAGGGTAACTTAAGGGTTATATCAACTAAGGTCACAACTTTTGGCTTATGAGGTGTCCTCTTTAGATTATAAGTACTAAATAGGCCATTCACTCCTCTTCTAAGTTATGTATGGATTATTCTTTCCTCTCTTGTTGGTGGAGGGGTGATTGTTCTTAGTCTCTCTAGGGTGTAGATTGTAACTTGTGTAACATTGGGCAGTCAATATGTTATTCAAGCTTGTATATATTCTTTTTATGTTGATATTAAAGATTTCACATTTTCATTCTGCTTTAGGGAATTTGCATCATTTAGTATTATTATTGGTTAATAAGAGAATATGGGTCCCATTTAATAATTCTTTTATATTTCTCTTGTTATTGTCATTGTTTTGGATATTTTCGATGAAGTTAGTGCTAGGGGCACACCAAATGGTCTTAGAGCTAATGACCTTTGTTAAATTTATAGCAGCTGCAAGAGCCATTCTCCAGGAGGATGGCAAAGACCCTAGCTAAGACCTAGGGCCCCCAAGTGCACCTCTGGGGTTTCTTGGTCTGRGACCAAACARTTAAAGCCCCTAGATATGTCTAGGGCCCCTGGAAATGTCCAGGGTACCCATGCYTGGGGCATGGGTTGATCCTTGGTCTTGTACCTTGGTSGATAAGACCCCTAAGAGGGCCCCCAGTAGATGACTGGGGTTCTTGGTCTGGGACCAAGCAGTTAAAGCCCCTAGATATGTCTAGGGCCCCTGGAGATGTCCAGAGTACCCATGCCTGGGGCATGGGTTGATCCTTGGTCTTATACCTTGGTGGATAAGACCCCAGAGATGTTCTGGGGCCACCTGATCCTTGATCAGGTGTTTATTGGTATATGTCCTCCCTGAAGGTGGACATGACCACATGAGGGATGTATCCCATATGCAATGATGATAAAATTAAACAGGGTCACCTTGAGAATGAATGGACAAAGTATTGCCACCCAGTCACCCTTGTCAAACCCCCTTCACCCTTTCTTGTGTTTATTTGGGCTTTAGGGGTTATTAATTAAATGTTTAAATTATAACATATTTAATTAATATTTATATTAATTAAATGTGTTAATTTTTAATTATCATTTTTATCATACTCCTAGCCTAACCCTTAGCCTAAAYTATAAAAGGAGATCTACCCCTCCTCTTTGATACACACATTCCATTATGCTATTATGCAAAAATGAGCGGATCTCCTCTATCTGTTGTGGCCTCCTTTTTGCTCTGTTGCTGGAGGTTATCTTATGTGTGGCAGCTTGGCCCTCTTGAGATTTTTTCCATGTGACAGTGCAGCCCCTTTTTCCTTGCATCTGTTGCTGGTACGGTTGTGGTGCGGCCTCCTCTTGTTATGACTGTTGTTGCAGCCTCCTATTTGCTGTTGAAGTGTGGCTCCTTGCTGCAGCCCCTTTGCTTGCTGTTGATGTGGCTGTATGGTATGGCCCCTTGTCTACTGTTGGCTGATTAGCAGTGTAGTGCGCCACCCCCTTCCCCCCCCCTTTGCTACTGTTGTTGAGTTTCTGTGGTGACTCGGCCCTTCTCTACTGGCTCCTTTTCACTCAACTTGAAGACTACCTCTCTCCTATGCAGTTCTGTCACTATAACTGAGCCACAGTCCCTCAAATAAATTGTTTAGGTTGCCGTACCTTCAGTGTGCATGAGGGTTTGACTGTGTATAAGGGTTTTTGATCACAGAAACTGTGTGTGGATTTGAATATAAGAATTTCCTGTGTGAAGTGTTTTTTCTTCTTGGTGGCAAGAACGTCCATTCTTCTCTTGACTGAGATCCAACCTATATGGTGGATCTAAGATCCTGAAGCTTGTCTGAGCATAATAACAATTGGTATTACATCTCAAGTGTGTGACTGTGACTCCTTCACAGGCAAGACTTCAAGCAAGGTAAGCTATCTATCTAGTTTATCAAATCTGGTTTTGTTTTGAGTTTTAGATCTGTTTAGATATATATATATATATCAGCATTGAATATCATGGGTTATCAGATCTGGAAACTGTCCTTGAGCATTGACCTATATCAAGATTTAGATACTGATCTATATCTTCTCTAGGTTAGATTTGGAAGAAAAGTTTTGTTAATTCTCCTAGTTCTATTTTTGGTTATATCTATACTAGCTTAGATCTGAACACACTTGTTGCTTTTTCTGCTCTAGCTATATAGATTTGTTTTCTGAATACAAGATCTAGTTGTTTTGCCCAAATTCTAACAACCTTGGATAAGGGAAGACATAAGGTCACTCTTGGGACTATGAAGGTTGCCTTGTATCTCATAGTTTTTTTTAACCATGGGTAATCGATAATTCATCAGAGTGATTTCGGCTAGGCGCGAGAACAAATTCACTGATTTCCATTATAACCCAAGAGTATATCCAACAACCCACAAGCTAGATATACCAATAACTTATGCTTTAACAAGGGTTGAGATGTCCAGAGACACACCCACTGCGGGGTCCCATTCTTGTGGAGCCCTCTACCCATCTAGCTTTATCATAATGGGCCAAATGTCTCATTAGTGTTTTAACCCAAGTGGGGAGAGTGTGAGACCTTGGAAGGAGGAAGACAAAGGGTCAACACTATGGAATACGCAGAGTTACTTCCTACTGTTTCATGGAAGATAACGTGGCCAATGGAACTAGGAGTGAGCATTTGTGATGAATGAGCTAAGGGACGAGATATTGGAAGGATGATGAGCTATCATGAGAAATTTTGGTGAGCAATTCAATAAGTTTTTTAACAATAAGGGATATATGACAACACCTAAGCAATGGTAATGGGATGATCTCCAACGGGTTGAGCAAAAATACTTATGGCGACAACAATTAAGGTCTTGGTTTCAACTAGAATACATATGAGGTGGTGCTAGAGTTTCACAAAATGTACAAATCAATATACCTTGATTAAAGTTCATTGGGTAGACTAAACTACATGAGTGGATAAGAAATCTTAAGCTGGCCTTTGATCGGAATGTGATACCTACTAACCAAAGTGGGGTGCGCATCGGCCTACGTAATATGGAAGGTGCAACTCATACATAGATAAGATAAGATAAGGATATTAATATTCCACTAATGACCACAAAAGTAGGTCAAAGGGACTTCTGAGTACAATGATGTCCTTACAAAGCAGGAGTGCCAAAAGGTCTCCTATAAAAGTCAGGATGCAGTAAGTAAAGTATAGTAAAGTGGTGTGAGAAGACTACTATAACCATCATTGCTTTTGAAAATTTTGTGCATGATACTTTTCGAAGGGTAGGTTGGAATTAGGCTGAATCATGAGTTCCAACTTGCTCACTTTTTTCAAAAGGAGCTAATAGTTGAGGAATATATAGAAAATTTCAAATACTGGCCTAAGGAAAATCTCAATGTAGAATGACTAAGAGAATTCTACATTGCTAATCATTGATTTAAAGTAAGTTTTGAAGCAAATTTTTTTCTAGCCATCCTTGAAATTGCCATTAAATATGCTATATGAAAGCAGAGGAAAAAGCATGAGCTCTTAAGAGAAGATTCTTCTTAGGTCCTGTTACTGCTTGATTTGTCTCACTGGATGCGTAAGGTCGTTACTTAGGACAAATCAATGGCCAACTCAAAAGGGAAACTGTCACCTAGCCTCCCGCTTCCCGCTCTTCTCAGATGAAGGCAAATCAGCTGAAGGGGGGCTTCCCTAGATAACACTCTTGCACTTAGGGTTTATAGAGGACCAGCATAAGGGGGGTATTATATCTCTGTTTGAATTGATCTTGCTTATAGCTCTGTTATTGTTGTGCTGGAAATTAATCATGAAAAGGTCAAAAGTCATGGGATAACAAAGCATGTTCATCACACCACAGATCTCACAATCCTCAACAAATGCTGCTGTAAACAGGTTTTAATCACAAATTTCAGTGATACATCAAAATACTATTCCATTCATAGAAAAAGATTTCCTTCTAGCACAAAGTAAAATGCAAATTTCTCAGGATACTTGACAAAGTTTCAGACTTTGCAATGATGACTTTGATATTATCATACAAACAGCAGTAAAGAAGAGGCTGTTATGCACATCTAAACACAGACAAAAGTTTGTTAGAAGATCATTCCAGGACAGATTTGGCACCCAGGTTTGGAGCTTTCAGGCTAGAGCTTGTGTGATATTTCAAATACTATAATACAGAAATATCCTTTGCTCTGTTTTGACTGTGAATAGTTGCAGATCTCTCTAGGCAAGTCCGGGGTGATAGTCTTAAGTATAGATAAAGCAAGTGTGAGGTGTGCTATCACCGTTTTTTCCAGCACTGTTAGAGTCATACAGACAGCAATTTATATGCAGAACTTAAACACTCTTAAATCAATTTCAGAAATCAGCGATCAGAGTTTTTAACTCTCCCTCCTGTAAATTAACTATGCTACAGCATATATTTTGTTTCTAAATGTCCTCTTGGTGCAGCCAGATTTTTAAGTGCGCTCTGTCTCTAACACAATTTAGCACATAAAAATATTTCTTAAAACAGAGCAAATGAACACAAATATCCCTCTTGATCCCTGCCTCAATACAGAAATCATTGAAATCCCTGGAGGTGTACTCTCCTCCATTATCTGATCTCAACACCTTGATCCTCCTCCCGGTCAGGTTCTTAACCTGATCTTTAAACCCTTAAAATCTAGCAAGGACTCCATCCTTGGTCTTCAAGAAGTAAATCCACGTCTTCTGAGAGTGATCATCGATGAAGAGCACAGAGTACAAATATCCGTTCAAGGAAGCAACAGTCATGGGTCCACAAACATCTCTATATGTATCAAGTCCAAGATCCCCTTGGATCTACTGTCACTGCTCGAAAAGGACCCCTTGACATTCTTGCCAATAGCAGAACCTCTGCAAACGCCATCATGCTCGATATGTATCTCTGGAAGGCTTGTCACCATCTTCCTCAGAGAGGGAAGGGCTCTATAATGTAAATGAGCAAGTCTCCTATGTCATAGCTCGCTCAAGCTGATAGTATCATGTAACAAGGCCTGGACTGGTCGGACAGTCAATCTGTACAAACTGTTTTCTCGAGCCCCAATCACCTGGGCAGAATCCATGTGTGAGTTCTTGTGCCATGCAAGAAATTTTCCTTCAAAGAAGGTAACCTTGTAGCCTTTATCCTCTAAGGTAGAAACATAGACAAGGTTCCTTTTCATGCCAAGTACATATAGTACCTTACTTAATTGAAGAGGTATGTCAGAATCTACTTGGAAAGAAGAATTTCGAACTCCCTTCATAGTATATCTGGCATTATCACCAAGTATAACATGTAGACGAGACTCTTTCTCTACAAGGTCTATAAGATGTTCTCTATATCCAGTCATGTGTCTAGAAGCACCATTGTCAATCAACCAAATATCACTATCAGTAGGAACGGTACCTGAGAGTGCTGAAATGAAGAAGAATGCTTCATCTTTTATGTCTTCATCTCTCTTAGATGGTTCTGAATCAACATCTGCAGTGGATGCGTGTTGTCTTCCTTTCTTCCTGGTAGGGCAATTTCTCGCAATGTGTCCATACTTGTCACATCTGAAATATTGAATCCTTGAAATGTCTTTTCTATGTTCATGACCTGGAGCTGCTAAAGTTTTCTCGTCTTTGAATGCTTTGCCAAAACTTCTTCTATTTCTTCTGCCTCTCTTTGTATGAGAAGCAAGGGCTTGATTGTCATAATGATGGGAGTCTTGCACACCTCTGGCTATAAGTCTGGTTTCCTCTTGAGTGCAGTCTACCCATAGACAATCAAACTGAGGCAAGTCTACTCTTCCACTGATACTTTTAATGAATGGTTCCCAATGTCTTGGAAGGGCATTGAGAGTAATCGTGACAATCTCTCTGTCTGTGATGGTTTCTCCAATGGCACCTAACTGATCTATGAAATCTTCATGAAGAAGGTAGCAATGGTGTCAGCTTTCGTCATCTTAAGATTTTGAAGTTGGTGTTTCAATGTGAGAGCTCTGTTAGTGTTGTTGCTCTCAAACATCGTCTTTAGTGCATCTTACTTTTGATAAGTTTCCTTCAAGGTAGAGATGCGAGGTAGTAGATGATCTCTTACTGAATAGATGATTATCTTCCTAGCTTTGACATCGTCTGCCTTCCATTCAACCTTCTCTTAATTGGTTGTTGTTGCTGGTAGAGTCTTTTCTGTCAATCTCAATAGGTCATCCTCTTCCAGAGTGATGTGTAATCTTGACTTCGAGGAGCTGAAGTTGCTTGTTCCATCAAGCCTATCTTCCACCAAAGTTCTGTTCCTCATGGCGTGCAAATTCTTCACAAACCCTAACGGTTAGGCTAGAAACCCTAACGTTTTTCAAGAGGTCTCTGGGGGGTTTATTGGACTTATAACTACCAACAAGAAACCCTAGAGAGTCAAAGTAATCTCAGCAAGCTGCAAAAATGCTCCAACGTTCTGCAGAAACCCTCAAACCAAAATTCTGGAGAAACCCTAGAAACCCTAGGGTCGAAAATAAAAAACTCCTTCAATTTTTGATCTGAGAGTTGCAGGTGGTGTGTTGAACTAGGCCGTACTTGCCTGTGCAAAAATTAAGCCCAACATTCAAGGGGAAAGTGCTAAAACTAGCTTGACAAGGAAAATGGAAGGGGTCGTTTTTGCAGTTGCAGCAAGAAGGTGACAGCTAGCTTGGAATAGCTTGTGCAATGGCTCTTCAGGAACACTGCTTTGATACCATGTTGAATTTTTGATGCTTAACTCAAGCACATGTAGTTTATTTCAATTTAGCATGAACTTGAACCAAAAATAATGCACCAATACAATATACAATAGTTGCAGTAACCAAGATCACAAGAAGAATAACAATGCACAAGAACAAAATAAGTTATCCTGGGAAAACCCTTCTCAACCAAGGGAAAAATCCAACAATCCTTTGCTATAGAGTCAAGAGAAGATCACCCTTTCACCACAAACCCTAGTGCACACAAGGGGGAGCTCTATGACCAAGAAAGCTAGCGCCTAAGAGAAGTGCACACTTCAGCCCTACAAGTAGGCGTTGAGATAAATGAAACAAGTGTGAGTGAGTGATCCACAATGGGGATCTAACTCTTATTTATTCATGACCTAGCACATCAAATGGATGTGTCTATTGGCACAATAGGGCCGACCTGTACAACTGAATAATATAATTAATCTTTACACAATATTAATTATCTTTACATGGTGTGGCCGACTTGTACCCTTCACAATACAAAATTAGGGTTACACAATAATGTTACTCTTTGACAATATAGCAAGGGATCTCACACATCCTCTAGTGCTCTGCCACTAGGGACAAGTCCACGTGCTCAACCACAGGGACATCACTCTCAACAGATTAACTCAACTAAATCCATAGGAGTACTATCTAGAGAGCCATCTCAAGTCGACTCAACTAAGTCCATAAGAGTCCGACAGGAGACCATCTCGATTCTCAAGTCATCTCAACTCAGTCCAGAGGAGCACAACAAGAGACCACACAAGTCATCTCAACTCAATCCAAAGGAGTATGACTTACCCATCACATGGGTGTTCTCACAGATCATCTCAACTCAGCCCAGAGGAGTACGATCTGGAGAATGTCTCATGAAGCTGCAATCATCAACATTTATCATCACCATCATCTCCATATCTAGCCATGCTCTTATGTTTTCCTTATGTGTAAGTAGCCAAGGCGGCCTTCTTAGAAGTAGTAGTAGCATTTCTAGTTGACTATGTTAAAGAACCGCCTCTTCTACTTGCCCTTGACCTTCCTCTTTGCTTCATTGATGGAGCTATATTATCAACTATCTCTTAGGTTTCCTAGACTTGCAAAGACTTCTTCTTGTATTTGGCATTTGAACTAACCACTATATGTGTTGATATTATGGTAGCTATGGGAGGTATTAATCTCCATGTGTAAACCTGACGAGAATAGAATATTTCGGGAAGCAAGAAGAAACCCTAATTGATTGGTTAATAACCCTAGAAGACAAGTCGGCTAAAGGGAATGACTTGTATTAGATTATTAGTCTCCAAGAGAAGAAGTTGGCTAAAGGAAATAATATATACTAAAGAATTAGTACCTAGAATAAGAAGTCGGCCCAGGCAGTCTGCCAGATTTAGTATAAATACAAGAGGACAGTCTTCATTTTGGCAGGCATTCTCAGAACTGCAGAAGCAACACTTGTGCGCACTGCAGTTGGCCAGTTTGTGCGCAAGTCTGGAGGAGAGCTGCCGTTGCAGCTAGTAGATTTCGGTTTTGGTTTGGACTATCTCTTGGATATGGTTTGGACTATCCGATCAACTCTTGTTTGATGCGCTATCCTTGGAAAAGGGTGCGCTACCCTTTGTTTGGCTATCTAGCCTAGGGTTTGCTTCCAGAATGATTCTCTGTCAAGGTTAAGGTGCTCGGAGGGTGGCTTCGGCTTATGGTTGGGTGACAATAGTGATATTGTCTATGGTAAAACAAGCACATTCTAACAGGTTATGGGCCCACACCTCCTTCATTCAGTCTAACCACTGGAAGGGAGCATAGCCATAAGGATACTAAGCTCCTTGAAGAACTACCGCCAGGGTTTCTAGCAGGAGTAGTAACTAAATCACTACCGCTAGGGTTACTAGCAAGTGCAGCTGCAAAAACCCTAACCCTATCGTTGAGGCACTTTAAGTGAAGGAATTGACCTAATTTCTGGATAGACTAGTGTGCCCTAGCCTAGCGCACGTCCTGATACTCTCAGCAAGCCAAGACGTCAAGTTTGAGTTTTTGATCAAATCTAGGGTTGACTGAGTCAAGGCAACCATGACCTATTCTATGAAGTCAGAAAACAAGTTAGATGGGGCTTCTAACTTCAGAGAGTGGAAGACAARGATTGACCTCATCCTTGCCAAGAATAAAATGTTGGATATCGTGAAAGGAAAGATCATGGAACCAGAGTTTGAAGAAGGAAAAGAGAAGGAACCGCAAAACGTTGTAGTTATGGAGAAGTTTAGAGACAGTGACATCAATGCCATGAGTATCATAGTGGAATCTATAAAAGACCACTTGATACCCTACATCTCCCATCTTGACTCATCGAAGAAGATGTACGATGCCCTAACAAACCTCTTCTCAGTCAGAAACATTGGACAAGTAACGAGTCTGAAGAATGAGCTTTGTGACATGAAGATGAATGATGATGACATCATAACATCATACTTTGTGAGGATCTCTCAGTTAAGAGATCAACTACAAGCTATTGAAGAGATCATCTCAGAGAAGGAACTAGTAAATATAGTGCTCAATGGTCTTCCCAAGACATGGGATGCATTTGCTTCAAGCATGAACACAAGGAAGGAGTGTCCTACATTTGAAGAACTTTGGACTTGCTGTGCACAAGAAGAATCAAGGATCAATGCAAAAGAGAAACCTCAAAAGAAATACGATGATCAAGCCTTCATAGCAAAGTTAAAGCATTTCAGGAATAAAAGGAAGTTTGGTTCCAGAAAGAAACCAAATCAAGAGAAAGATATGTCAAGAATACAATGCTTCAATTGTCAAAAGTATGGTCACTACAAGAATCATTGTCCCGAGTTAAAGAAAAGGAAGGAAACACACGAAGCATCAGTTGCCGAAGAAAGAGAACGCTCAAAGAAATCCAAGCAGGACAAAACATACCTCTTCTTCTAAGACAAGGTAACAATACTCTTCATAGTTCTTGTATATACCATATCTTCTGTACAAATCTTGCATATCCATTTCTTAGAAGATAACATGCTCAAAGAAAAACTATACCTATGGAAGAACAACAAGATAAGGATTGCTATCATTATGACTACAAGTCAGACAATACACATGAAAGGATGAAGTACATCAAACAATTCATGTGGAAGTTATTACATAAGTAATAGCTGCGAGATACGCCAAGATCAAAATCAATCTTGAAGAAACCTAGAAGTAAAGACAGAAAGAAGTCAGCAATCAAGAGGAAATTGGAGAAAGACTTATGACACCCTTGCAGAAGGCAATAAGGATGCAGACGAAAGCGTGGATTATGTTAGATGGAGGGAGTTGATTATATACTCCCAAAAGAAAAACATGCACCCATACATGAAGCAAGGATTAGGAGGGAGCTAATCCTATGATCCATTGAAGATGATGAAGTATATATCCATGGTAGCAGCCATGAAAAGTAGTACATGTTCAGTTTGACTTTAGAAGAAGTCTTCTTTGAAAAGAAGCCTCAAAGTATCCTTGGTTGTCCATCCACATCCATGATCCTATGATGAAAGGAAGAAGGTAGAATCTTCAAGGCATAAAATCTATAGAAAACTCCATGAACACAAGAGCTAAAGAGAAACATGAGGAAGAACATGAAGATTCCAAGAGAGAAAGAAAAGACAGAACAACCAGTCAGTGTATCAAGAATCACAAGACTACCAGCTTGACATGAACTCACTAAAAGAAATCAAGCAGAGGAACTGAAAGTTGTGACGTAGAACAGTGTATGGAAAACTTATGAATGAAAGCATTGCGAGATATAGAACTAGAGGTTCTCCCAGATGGAGGGAGAAGACTATGATGATTGTTCGTTCCAGTAAACCAGACATACCTCTGCATGAGCCATTATATCATCCGCAATATCCATGGGTTGGAGTTAACATCAAACAATGTAAGGATTGTTCTCCTCAACAGAGTAATCAAACAAAGAAGTGTATAGCAACCTCAAGGTGATGAGGTATACCAGAGCCTATTGACCGCCTATTTAGCAATGGTGGTCAACTCATGTGCCATGAAGATGCATCACCAGATGCAATTTTATTGAAGACAGTATTGGTTCTACTTGGCATCTGATGCACCAGCACAGTTTTTGTAAACGAAATTTCCGCACCCCTGCGTGGGTTGATAATGTAATAAGTCTGCATGGATCATAGTTAGGTCAGGTACCTTGGGATGTTTTCATTGGGGGAGTTCCTTTCACCGAGGGTTTTTTATCCTCAGGTTGTCAATCGGGCTTTAGGGCCTGGCTGACTTCCCTTGAGTTTTTCCCTCCACACATGCAATAATTTCCTCCAAAGTGGTGAATGACGTCCTAATGGTCTCATCCTTTGGTAGTTATTGTTTAGGAATGTTGTAAATGACCATGCCAGACAGTGTAGAAATTTTCGTGGAATTTCGTCGAGTCTAGATAGGTTTTTTTTTAATTAATTAAATTTTTAATAATTTAATTAATTAATTATTTTTTGAGCTAATAATGTAAAAACTAGGTCTTTGGGCTTTTGATAGGGGTATTTGTGCTCAAAAGAAATGGA
>ML787655.1:95314-108132 GCA_009831015.1 Picea engelmannii | reverse complement strand
TTTTATGGTGCTAGTGAAGGCGGTCCAATAGAGTAAGTGCTATTGGGGCATGCTTGGCTAATGTGTTAATGTCACTTACATTTTTTGTATCTTTGTATCTATTTGTGAATTGTGTAAACATTGTTAACACTTCTAATTCTTTGTAAGTAATCATAATCTTTGGTTTGGGGTAGTTTTGAAATTTTACTTGTAATATCTTTGTAATAAACCACCCTCAAATTTAGTTGACCCCATTGCCCAACCTTAGGCACTAGTCTTAGTTGACTTAGGGAAATGGCTGATTGACATTTAGATTAGACTTGCACTTTGCATTTGCTGCTTTAGCATCTTAGGCTAGTTTTTCCCTTTAGCCTTTAACAAATTGAAACTAACTCCTAGAACTTTAACACTAAAATCAATCTAGTAACTAGGGACTACCCCCCTTGGCTTCCCTAGGAGTAAGCCTAGAAGGAAGAGGTTCCAGTCAAGGTGACAGTGTGGACTGAGAACCTAGACATTGTGTCTTCGAGGACACACTAAGTGAGTTGGACTTAGCTCACGTTAGCAAGTGCGTATAAGGACGGCAACACAACCTTGTATAATCTTATTGTTTGTTTCAAGCGCTTAAGTTCTCTTGCAATTTATTTCTAGTACTTTACTTTTCAAGTTCATCTTTCAAGTACTTTGTTTATCTTGCAAGCACTCCTTACACAAACACTACATTTGCAATCGCCTTAACTTAATCTAATCTAACTTAAACCAACTCAATTTACCTTAGTCTCATAGGGCCTAAAATCAACTTAGCTTAATAGGTCACCTTTTATTGTCCCAACTTTTCCATCAAAAAGGGAATTTAAGGAAGAAGCGGGGGGTGCTAGATCGGGGACGATCTCACAGTGCTTGGCGTCCTCCCTGTGGAGTACTTCTATTCTTGGGTTGACCTGTGGAGCTAGGGTGTGGCCTTGTTTGCCTCACTTATTGAGCACCCAACAACTCTTTTGGTACAAGCGGGGGGAGTTCTTGGGTAGTCACGTAGTCTAGGATTTATTTCTAACTTAATAACTCAACTAATCCTAAATCAATCCTCTTAACCTTGGGCTTCTACTCAGGTACATCTTATTTGGTTTATGCTTTAGTATACATTTGCAAGCACTTTAAATTTACATCTTTTATGCAAGTTACTTTAAGCATTTGTGGATTGGACTAAGTGGTTTAGAAGTTGCGCTTTAGCCCTTGGAGGCCTCTTTTTATTGCTTTAATATTGAGTTTAAGTTTAAGCTTTATGTGATTGGTCTCCTTCCTTGAATTTGGGCATCCTTTGGAGGCTTCTTCATTGCTTGGAGCTTGTGGTTGTGTTTGCCATTGAAGACTTCCCCTTGAGTTGCACATCCCTTGGAGGCACTCTTGTTGGGATAGTTGGCTTATGTGTTGTGGTTGTATCTTCTTGTGAGCAATATCTCTTTTACCTGCACATTCAAGTCATTTTACAAGTTAATTGCTTGGTTAGTTGTCTTGCTTGTACAATTTGTATAGCTTGTATCTCATTGTTGTATTGTAACTTTGTAGATAGTTGTTTCTTTGATTTATTTGTATCTAGTCTTACCTTGTATCTAGTTTTCTTTTGTAATCTTTATTGTAGTATTTGTAAAACGAAACTCCCTCAAACTTAGTTGACCCCTTGCCCAATCTTAGGCACTAGTCTTAGTTGCCTTAGGGAAAGGACTTCTTTTGCATCTCTAATATTGCACTTTGCATTGTTGCTTTTGCATATAGGCTAGATCCCCCAAACCTTTAATCAACTAAAATCAACTCCTAGAAATTAACTTTTTACTTCACATAGTAACTAGGGTCTACCCCCCTTGGCTTCCCTAGGAGTAAGCCTAGACAGAAGAGGTTCAAGTCGAGGTGACAATGGGCTTTGAACCTAGGCATTGTGCCTCTGAGGACACACTAAGTGGATTGAGACTTAGTCCACGTTTGCAAGTGTGTATAAGGACGAAAACATACATCATTAGTAATCTAGATTTTGACACATCAGGAACCATAACCAACACTCTTTGAAACTCCTCAATAAAGGCTTCAACTGATCCCGTCTGCTTAATCTGTGTAAGCTCCCTGAAATGACGATCTGGATCCTCTCTGTCAAACCTGTCAATGAGTCTATGCATGAAGTCATGATAAGAAGTGATGCGCTCATGGCCCAAGGTGGTCATTCATGAAACCACCATTCATGTGCATTGCCCATCAAGTACAATGTTGCATACTTGATAGCCTTCGCTTCCTCCATAGGATTCAACTAGAGGTAAGCATCCATTTTTTGCACCCAAGCTGTGGCGGAGATGTGATCTTATCCACCAAAGGTTGGTAACTCCATTCTCCCTGCCTTACGCCCTAGTTCACCATCACCTCTGTAACGATCCTTGGATCTTCTTTTCATCTTCAGGTGGAAATACTCTCCCATAGAAACCTGTCTCCTGAACCCCACGTTCATGGCATTGTATTCCCTTTCTGCAATCTCCCACACATCCCCTCAACTCTCTTGATCAAAGGCATTAATATCCCTTTGTTGTGCATCCAGGAAAGTAGGCATGTACGATCTAGGAGTAGATTTGCTAGCTGTGTGAGATGGGATTGACGTACCATCGTTTGGTCTATGCTATTTTGCATGACCTTTATGTATGGATTCCTCATGATTCCCATTACCCCCATGAGATCCACCCGCATCATGACTTCCACCAAATAAGGGTGGATCTTTACCATGTCTTTGCTCCATCAGATATTGAGAGAGAATACCCTGGTGTTTACTCTGCTCCTCCATCAAAGCTATCATTCCGTCTTTCCCTCTTTGAAAATTTGCAAAGGATAATTTGAGTTCTGCCTGTCCCAAGGATAAATGGTTCTGCATTTCCTCAAGGTTGTGCTGCATAGTCACCTGACAGTTTTGTAGTGCATCTTTCATTGTCTGAGCTGCCTTATCAGCGAAAAATTCTGCCTTTTCAGATGTGGCATTTTCTGTTTCATGAGTCTCCCCCATACTGACTTCTGGCTCCTGGTCATCTGTATTTTAGCATAGGCCGGCAAAGGAAATTCGCTCTGATACCACTGTAATATTCCGAAGCCGTTTTCTGCTAGGAAATAGGATTTTGGTTTGCTGTTTTGAGTTTTTATTGCAGGGTTTTTGTTACAGAAAGATGTGCTGGGAGTATTGTATGAGAGTTTACAGTATAGAGAGCATAAAACATATAAAGATCACAAAACACAATGAGAAACACAATAAGTACTTAAGAAAACTTCAGATCTGACCTTTATTATAGTAATAGGCTGTCCTTCAAACATAGAAATGAGGTCCGGAACCAAAAACACAATAGAAAGACCCTGGCTGTAGATACAATAGAATGGAGTATCCAAACACCCCAAAACTGAGTGAAGAGTAGATACAAGATCAACTTCTTTCCCTGAACACTTGTAACCTTCAGATCTGATGCAGATGTGCCCTGACTGGCTGAAGAAGATAGGTATTTCAGCCTCCTAGAAGATGGCCTCAAAACCCTCATAAAATAGTACCAAACTGTAGATCGGGCAATGGACAGTGCAGCTGGACCAAACCCTGGGTCAGATCTTCAGATCTAACCCTCTGATTTAATACTTCCTCAGTTAATGATGCACCCTCTTCAGAAATTCGCCTCCAAGGCTCAAATAAATCATATGGCAAGAGAAACCCTTTGGAAATGGCTGAGTTAGGGCGCTCTTGGACTGATAAATCCTCCTGAGAAGAGTTTGGCTTCTGATCTCACTCCTCAAATCGAGTAGATCTCCTTGATGCAGTGTGCCCCACTTGCAGAAAACCTCTTACAGCTGCGCCCTGTCTCCTTCTTTGCTGAAGATGATAGTTGAAAGCTGGTGTAGAATGGTGAGGGAGGAATCATTCACCTCTTTGGCCAAGCTTGGACCAGGAACAAAGGGATCTTTCACCTCCTTGCTGGTCACTAGGGTTTCCTGACTCAAATCCCTCAAAATGTAAGCTGCATTGCTCAATTCACTCAAGAGAATAATAGCATGAATGAGGAGTGAGGCGCCCTCCTCTCTCTCTTTTATACCTTCAGATCTAATTCTCAGTTGAGTTGCTTTATGACTTTTACTAAGGTTGTGGTTTCATTTTTTCCTAAAGTCACTTAACCTTTTCTTTTCTTCATAAAAGTCACTTTAATAAAATAACATTAATTCTTTAAGTGACCTTTAGCGCCTCATAGCCCCTTTTTACCCATTAGACTATAGTCTAGAGGGGTGACTAGACTACTTAGTCCTCCTTTGTTCTTGTCAAGGGGAGGGGAACATTACAATTGTGAATTTGAAGGAAAATTCACACTCACCATTGCAGATAGAATTTTTGTTTAGAAGGTCAAAAGGTTGATGTTGGATGATGTCCTTTATTTTGTCCATTAACATTAAAATTGAATGATAGGCCTGAACATGGAATATATCTTAAATACTTAGCAGATTTTAATTCACTCTTCCAAACATAACAAGCTTAGTTATACCTTATATTAGATGTAGTGGTGAGGTTTAGAAGAATAGAGCACATGCTCTTATTGAGTGCAAAAGCTTTATTTCCATGTTCATTAACCCTTCATGGCCTAGCTTCTCGACCGAGGTTTTCCAAGCATAATTAAGAGGCTTGAAGGTGCTATGCCTGTTGTAGGACTGAATTTGTGATACATACCATCAAGTGGTGTTGTAAAAGGAAAACCTCGTAAGAGAAGAAATTCTAATTTGTTACCTCTTTATCTGGGGTATGTGCCTTAGTTTGCCATATTTAGTAGTGGATGGCGGGTTCTCATAATAGAAGCACTCTTTCACCATTGGAAAGAAAATAAACGATGTTGTGTTTTGCAAATTAAATTTGAAAAGTTATCATTTGCCACCTATTAAGACCTATCTTGCTGATTGTGCCATACAAGTTTAGAATTGACCTAAGGAGATGGAAATGGAATTGGATCAAACGAAAAGTCTAAGTGCTTATTCGGGCAATGTTCTCCATACACTAGGAAAGTGTCTTTTTATCAAGTTTTTTCAAGGAAGTCTAGAAGTAGAAAGCAGGTCCAGAAGTAACAGTAGAATCCTTTAGAGTTCAAAAGTAGAATCCTTTAGAGTTTTCTTCCTGGAAGTCTAATTAGAATGTGATTATTCCCTTGGCCATACTACAACCTGGGAAGATGGTGAGATTGATGGTTTTCATTTATGTTTTGGATATTTGATATGAAGGATAATGATGATGAACTTCCTGCTTCTAAGTTAGTCATATTGGCTCTTGTTTGTTTCTAGTTGTTAATACTTTTGAGATAGTTTGATTAGACTTTTATGTATCCTCTTCATGGAGTTTGAATAGCATCTAGTTAGGCTACTTTTAATGCTAACCCTTTTCCAAGAGTTAAATTTTTATGTTAGCTTTTTAGTACATTATGTAGTATTTTTCATTTGACTTCAAACATCTGTTGACCTTAATTATCTGGACTTTCTCCCACAGGTTCGGTTTTGGACTGTACAAACTCAATTTTGTTTGTTCAATTATTTTATCTATAGTACCTTTGACCTTTGCATCTTAAGTTTTAGATTTGAGATTCATCATTTTACCATTAGGCTTGATTAAGTAAGCTGGGCAATGTTATGATATTTGCTTAGACCCGAACATAGTAACTTAAATTTTAATAATATCCTTTTTGGAATGAAAGCTCTTTTAGAATATTATTAAAATAATGCTACATCCGTTGACCCTTTATGGAGCCAAGAAGATGATATTTTTCATTGGTGATGCCTTCTTGTCATTTGTCTTGGACTTTGCAAGTACATTCTTAAGTGCTTGATCTTATCTCTTTATAGTCTTTTTTCGTCTCCTTCTATTCCTCTTCCTGCTTCTTCTTAGAATTGCTTTGGCACTCCCTATATGTTCTCTTTTCCTTGTACTGTATTTGTTTTAGGAGATGCTTTAGCTTTCCCAATGCTCACTTTATCTTATATTTGTAGTTTTTACAGTCCCATTGGTTGAGTTTGGTGTGTTTGTTTTTAGCAAGAAGTACCTAGCAAACTACTAGTTCCTTTATTTAATATAATGTTTTCAATGCTAGTAAAGTTAATGGAGCCTTCTATGCTTCTGCATTTGTTTTAACTGTTACTGCTTGTCCATCTTCACCAGTTCGCTTTCTGTTTCCTGAAAAGGAAAATAAATGAATATCTATAACAGTATTAAGATTGGTACGTGTATTTTTTCATTGAGATGTGTCAGTTGGGGTTCCATCAATGTATCAGCATGTCAACTGGTTGTTTTGACTTTCAATATAGCTCCTAGGTGCACAATATTCTGTCAAAGGTATAAAGTATACTGCGTTTTGAAGTCTGAACACATTAAAAAACTAAAACTCTTATGTAAGTGGATAAGGATATCTCTCACGAGCTTTATTCATTTATTTGCTATCCTATCTCCAAATACAGTGGTAGCTCTCAAACTAGGCAGTCAATACTCAAATTACTACTAAAGAATACAGTAATACACAAATCTAAGATGCCATTCAAGTAGGGATCTATTATTCTCCTATGTGAATAATTAATATCCATGTCCTCCATATCTTGAAGTACTTAATTTTTTTATTTGATGTCCTATTTCCAAATTTACAAACAGTAATATTTGGTGATGCTTTACAAATATTCCTTACCATTTATTGCCTTCTTATCTGATGATGAATGGAATGCCATAACTCATTTTGTGTAAAGTATATATATTTGCAATCAATGCCTCTCCTAATGTATGATTTCATAGTGCTTCTGAATTGGGCTTCCATGTGGGGAGACAATAGGTGGAATTGGCTCGATGAGGTTCAATGCAGAAATTGTTTGAGCTCATATCTAGTCTTTAGAGATGTCACTGCACATTTATTATATTTTTGCGGGTAGTTGTATGTAGTTTAGCACTCTCTTGTACTTTATTATATGCCAGAATGTGTCTAAATTCTAAATTATCATTAATTTTCATCTCTTGTCCAGTAACATTCAATCGCCTTGATCCAGAAGGAAAGTTGGTCATGGGTTTCCGAAAGGGTCCTAATTCTGGATTGGTTCAGGTTTGACTTCTTACAGTAAATGTAGTTACAGAGTACTGGCACGATGAATGGAATGTCTAAATCAGAATTCTAAGGGGTTTGACTCTTAAATGTAGTTTGGAGCCTTCTATGTGAAGAAGTGTGTTTTGTTACTCTCAGACTTATATTTTGTATGCCTTTTTTAACGCTCTGCTAGAATTGTATAGTAAATTACAATGGGGTAGTTATAATACTTCAGTATCTTTGTGTTCGTGTTTACTAGGAAGGTCAACCATCTGCCTCAGGCTTAGGGGCCTTTCTCAGCAATGGATTTAACTCTGGAAGTTCTGAAATTTTGAATGTTCGCCCACTTTCTTCAATGAGTGGAAAAGAAGAATCTCATATAGACTCTTTAACAGGTCAGGTCAAATTTTTGGGTACAGGATTTTCCTCACTTAAAACTGACAGATCAGGAAACAAATCAAAATATAGCTTAAGTCAGTTTCTGTTGACACCAGATAAAAAGAGAAGCCGCAATCTTTGTGCAAAAAATAAGAGGCTCCGTATGGACAATGAAGATGCTTTTGAATTGAAGTTAACATGGGAGGAAGCACAGGATCTGCTTCACCCTCCTCCAAATGCTGTCCCAAGCATTGTGATGATTGAAGACCACGAGTTTGAAGAATATGAGGTATGCAGACTCAATTAGGGTTCATTTTTTCTTTATTTTTAGGATAAGTTGCTTATGTGAGTCTGAAAAAGGTTTACTAAAAATTGTGAAAATGTATGTGTCGGATTGGGTCAATGTAGCAAACTTATGTGTACTATTTAATTCATTAGCATTTGAAAATTTGCTATCGTTTAAAATTATGGTTATTGCTGAAAAATGAAATACATAATATAAAATATCCAATGAATTTGGAAGCCATCTAATAATTTCTGTCTGAGCAGGCTGCTAGCCAACATTGTTTATCCATATTTAACTTTTTATTAATCTTATTTGCTGCCTATGATCGTTATGTTGATAAGCATTGTAGGCTTGGGAACAAGGTGGAAGTGTTGATTGAGCTTAATCTTGGACAATTTCTGAAGTTGAATAATTAGTAATGTGAATAAGATTGTCACATTGATTGCACACTGTACAGGACTGAATAACTAAAGCTGTCAGATGCATATTTCAATAAGAATTGATTCACGGGGAACCATGAAGAAGCTTATGAGATACAAAACCATTTGAAGATTGATGTGGATCTCAAGCGAGATCATATGTTGAATGATCACAATTGAACATAGTAAAATGAAAGAATGTGCGTGTACATGACTTAAATAAATAGGAGAAAGAGGAACAAAATTATATCATTTATGGGAACACAAAAGTGTCATGAAGCTCTTATTGAATTTGTTAGATTTTCCTTATTTACAGAGCATTAGAGTTACTTGTGTTCTTTTACTTCATTATCATTAAGATATAGATATCCAGTACTGAACTGTAGCAGCATAAACAAGAGACAAAAAGAACACAAGAGATTTATCATGGAAAAACCCCAAATGGGGGAAAAACCCAACAACCTTTCTTAGATAGATTCCGTTCACAAAGCAATTCCAAACAGATAAACCCTAGCACAAAGGCTAACTCAACTAGAAATATCATCACATCTGCAGCAATAGCACTACACCAAGATAGCGCACATTCTCAAGGAGTAGCGCACAAGAGAGAG
The DNA here is from genome assembly GCA_009831015.1 of Picea engelmannii. Classification (NCBI taxonomy): domain Eukaryota; kingdom Viridiplantae; phylum Streptophyta; class Pinopsida; order Pinales; family Pinaceae; genus Picea; species Picea engelmannii. Next base: position 99,365 of record ML787655.1, on the reverse strand, counting down.
ATACCAAAAGATTGAACAAGAAGAAACTGAGTCACTGCAGCAGTTGCGTCACCTTCTCCAAACGTGCGCCTTGCTTCTGTGTAGCTGAGAGTGTGAGTGAGTGAACAAATGAGCTAAGGCACCTCCTTATTTATAGTCTTCTTGTCCTTCTAGCTGGGCCGACTTCACTTATGGGAAAGTGTCTTTTCATTATACTTTATTCTTCTGGGCTGACTTCTCTTCTAGGGTATTCCAACATCTGTCCAATGGAAATCTTGTTTCTGGAATCTTCTCCGCATCTAAGAAAGGTCATCTAGGAGGGAAAGATCCTCCTGTAGCTACCAAAACATCAACACTCCCTCTGAGCTAGGGAGGCATCTTTCACGATGTCTTCATCTAGTAGTCCACTGACTACTCTGCAATCAGCTGGTAGCACACCACTGCCACAATGCCATCGGTAGCTTGAATCGTCTGTCATAGTCTTTGCAATCAAGTAGCATTCAAATACTATCCAAAGACACAATGTATCTCTCCTGCAATCAAATGATAGCTACACAAGCTACCACCATGCAATACAACAGTCAATGATAATGCAACAATCAACTAGTGTCACACAACCACTACAATATGCCCTCAACCATAATCATAGTCTTCCACCTCCATGACTATGCAACAATTAACTAGTAGCACACAACTACTACAATATGCCCTCAACCATAGTCAACATCCGTATGACTATGCAACAATCAGCTAGTAGCACACTGCTACTACAATGCCATCAACCATAGTCATACCTATGATTATGCAACAATCAACTAGTAACACATGGTTACTAGAATATGCCATCATCCATAATCATAGTCGATGTCTCTATAACTATGCAACAATAAACTAGTAGCACACAACTACTACATTATGCCATAAACCATAGTTATAGTCTCATCTAGTAGCACGAAGCTACTCTCATAGTCCTCACGACTATGCGTGTGATGTTTCTTCTCTCATCGGCTTCGACAGTGCATTACCCCCTCAGTCGCAACACTGATCCAGGGAACCCTTGGCTAGAGGGGTTAGCTGACATGAGACGAAACAACACACCTCCCTCTCAACGAGAGTGGACATTTTGCATCATGCCAAGCTTGTTTCTAGAGCACCTCGAGTCTTTCTTCTTCTAGTCAAATTAGCATGACTATTAGGAGAAAGACTGCGCCTGGGCCATTCACCACTAGCCAAATCAACATGGCTAATCCTGTGAGTAAATGTATCATTCTCCCTTGGTCAAATCAACATGACCAATCTGGGAGAATGTCTACCCGATGCTACTCATCTATGGATGTGTACTGGAGCTTCACTGCTCCCTTTTGCATCATGTCTCGGATGAATTTCTACAAGAAACTTTCGAAGTCACACTGCTTCACGACTTGCAATACAGGCTGCTATATGCTCTGCCTCTGCTGTACTAAGTGGCATTGATGTCTGCTCCTTGCTCAACCATGAGATCACACTGATCCCAAAACTGAAGCAACATCCAAAAGTACTCTTTCGATCCACTGCACTCCCTGCCCAGTGAGCTCCCTCTGAAGATTGACTCCCTCTGAGTTTATATAATCTCCGGAGTCATCTGCTCCCTCTGCATGTGCTGACCTTTTCTGAACTCTGATATCCTATGAACTGTCCTGGGGAGGTTGCTCCTCTCTACTGAATCCTGAGGGCTGCCTCCCTCTGGACTCTAGCTCCTTCTAAGATGGTACTTGGTGGGCTGCTCACCACTGGTAGAGCCATCTGCTCCTCATGATATGGCTTATCAATGCCATATATCTGTATCCCCCTTTGCATCCTGCAAAGTATCACGAGACCATGCTGGTCTCTTCCTGGTTACTATAACGATTATGGGTAGGTCCTCTTACTCTACTGACTCTTCTTGGTGAACTGAAGAGTGATCAATTGAATCGATCTCCATCTGAGATACTTTGTATCTGCAAAGATACCCTTCTTGCTAAAAGGTTCTAACTTCATCCTCTTCTCCATTATTACATGGATGTGTACAACTCTTATGTCTGGATAGTCTGCTCCATGTCTCAGCTAGGGACCATCTGAACTGTTGCCTCCTGCAACCGACATTATAGCTCCCTCTCAGAGCTATTACCTGTGACCTACCTGGAACAAGAAACAAGAACAACATCTCGATGGTAGCCTCCATGGAATTTACAAGATAACTTTCCTGGAACAAGGTCAACAACCAAGAACATCTCCTAGACGAGATCAATTTATCTTGTAAACAAGTGCATTATTAGTATCATCATTCACCTAATGGTAGTCTTACCAACAATAATCAAGTGTTTACTAAATAGCGATAACAATAATAGAATTCTAAAGATTGCTATTCTAGTTACAACACTTACTTAAACTGTAACAATATAAAGAAATATCAAACTTGATATGCAAACCTGGAGTTTAGTTGTTGCTGTCCCACTTGGGTTGTCTTCTATATTTTCCGTGGTCTTGTGCATGGAAGTACTACTGGCTAAAGGACATACTCTTCATCCCGCTCTTCAACATCTGCTACATGTGCATGGTGCTTCTTCTTTCCCTTTTCATTTTTAAGAGGACATTGTGCGGCATAATGTCCCATCTCCTTGTAGTTGTAGCATCTGATATTAGATGCATCCTTCTTGTGGCGTGGTTTCTTAGGCTTCTTCGTGTTTCCTTCTTCCCTTTCCTTTCTCTTCTTCACTTGGGCAACAAGTGCTTGATTTTCATCATCATTAGTCTTTTGTGATTTGGATATCAACTTGGATTCCTCTTGGGTGCAGTCTGCCCATAGCTTGTTGAACTTGGGAAATTTTCTTCTGGCGCAAATCCCTTGAACAAATGGATCCCAAGAGGAGGGAAATCCGTTGAGTGTATTAGTCACGAGTTCAATGTTTTCTACTGAATCTCCAGTGACTGCTAACTGGTCCTTGATCTGCGAGATCCTCATGAAATAGTTGGCTACTGTTTCAGACTTGTTCATTGCCACGTTTATGAGTTGATGCCTTAGAGTAAGATTTTGACTGGTATTCTTACTTTCATAAAGTTTTATTAGGGCATCAAACATTTCCTTCGGTGTCTTCAATTCTGATACATTAGGTATCAGATGATCCTTTATTGAGTATGTCAAGATCCTCTTGGCCTTGACTTCTTTCTTCCTAAACTTTGCTTTAGCATCGTCTTCTTCTGGTTCTGGAAGCATCTGCTTGATATGATCCAATAATTCAATCTCTTCTAGAATGAGGAGAACTCGGTGCTTCTAGGATCTAAAGTTATCTGCTCCATCCAATCTATCTTCAACTCTCATGCTGGTTGACATTTCTCATTGGTAGAAACCCTAGCATTGAAAAATCTCAATTTTTCAAACTTCACCAAACTGTACATTGAGGGTTTCAGGGGGTGCGTTAGGTTAGGGAACACTTCTCTCATTATCCCCAATGACCTTGGGCTAGTGCTCAACGAGCTTGACTAAGTATAACAACTACAAGGTGCCGCTGTAGCGATCTTCCTTCCAGTAGTCAAACTGTTTTGAAGGTAACCATCTCTGATACCATGTTAGATTTTCCTTATTTACAGAGCATTAGAGTTACTTGTGTTCTTTTACTTCATTATCATTAAGATATAATATCCAGTACTGAGCAGTAGCAGCATAAACAAGAGACAAAAAGAACACAAGAGATTTATCTCGGGAAAACCCCAAATAGGGGAAAAACCCAACAACCTTTCTTAGATAGATTTCGTTCACAAAGCAAGTCCAAACAAATAAACCCTAGCACAAAGACTAGCTCAACAAGAAATATCACCACAACTGCAACAACAACACTACTCCACGATAGCGCACCTCCTCAAGGAGTAGTGCACAAGAGAGAGATACCAAAAGATTGAACAAGAAGAAATTGAGTCACTGCAGCAGCTGCGTCATCTTCTCTGAACTTGCGCCTTGCTTCTGTGTAGCTGAGAGAGTGTGACTGAGTGAACAAATGAGCTAAGGCGCCTCCTTATTTATAGTCTTCATGTCCTTCTAGTTGGGCCGACTTCACTT
>ML787655.1:39142-73235 GCA_009831015.1 Picea engelmannii | reverse complement strand
AGAGATTAGTTTCATATTTCAGATTAAGAAGGTGATTGAATAGGAATTTATTCAAACATTTAGTACCCAATCGAAGTCATGACTATCTGATTGTTTTCACAATGATTGAGGTTGGAATGGTGGAAGCAATATAATTGAATTGACTCCTGGAAACCCATGTAGAATATGTAAAAGCTAAGATGACCAGAAAAATGAGAAGAACAAGAGCAGTAACCATAAGGATCAACCCTTTGAAATGTTGCATTTTTTGTTTTTTTGACATGGAAACTTTGTTTTTTGTAACCTTTTTGCTGAAAATACAATATTTAAATCACCAAAAACCCAAATCAAAACCCATCATACAAAACCCATGTTTTGAGCTACAACTTTTACAACAGATTTAGATTCAATGCAATACAAAAAAAATGAATGGGAAAAATGATCTTATTGTCCAATCATCAATTTCCATGATTTTCAACACTGAAGATATATGCCCAGAATATCCCTAAAATCTGCCCAAAAAATCCCTGAAATCTGCCTAGAACATCCTCAAAATATGTCCGGAACGTCCCTGAAATCTGTCTGGAACGTCTTGGGGATGGCCAGCAAGTCTCCGAGTCCCCAACAATTTGGGTAAGTTTCCTAAGGGTCCCCAAGTCCCCGGAACATGGGAACAGCGGGTACGCGGTTTTTTTTGGGGGGGGACAGGTCCCTGTGCAACATAGATAAAAACTATTAGACACCAAATATTCAAGTTTGCTGATTTATCTTGCATGTAAGGGTACAAATAGGGAAAATTGCATGGAGAAACATGAACTACAAGTTTTAAGATACATAAAATTAAAGTTTTGAGTCATAATACATCAACACTGAGGTTCTAAATGGCCTACAGACTTAAAAAATTATCAAACATTAATCTAATGAATGCATACTATGTCATAGTTCATGAGTCATAACTCATCAAGATCATTAGCATAGGCTGAATTCTCAGGAATGTCACCTGTATCAGCGTCTGCATCTGCTGTATTACCCTCTGGAGGGGCTTCCCTTGTAGGTCTGAAACCCATCTTTTCCACGTATGCCCAATTTTTATTACTAAACATGTATTCCAGATTTAATGGAGTATCAGTATTTACTATTTACATATTTGAGTGTAAAATTGGATATATTTTCAGATCATATTGGGTATCAGAGCAGGTTGTTCCTAGACTTTGTAGTGTTTTTTTTAGGTTTATGCTAACCCTACAAAGGAAAGAAAGGGGAGGCGTTGCGCATCCATATGAGTCTGAAATAGAGTAGGAAGTGGAAATGTCAAGCTAAAGCTCAGATTGTAGCTATGGAGGAACTCTGTTAGGAGTCCAGTAAAGCCCACTTTGCAAAATTGGAAACAAAGGTTATAGAAAATGCCGATTCTCTTAAAAGAGTGGTGGAAATCGTCTCCAAGAAATATGGGATTCTGCACCAGAAACTGCAGGTGAAGGATAAGGATAATGATGAAGAAGGGGAGGATGGCAGTGAATTCTCCAAAGAAGAGGTTTCATTTAGGGTGGCCCCACATCCCTTTGATGCAAAGATAGATGCCGGAAATTTAAGAACTAATGGTTGTTCGAGTGACTTGAGGACTATTTCAGTTTGCACAAGGTAAAAGAGGAACATAAGATTTCTTTTGCTCATTTGAAGATGTCCAAACATGCCTAGGTATGGTGTGAGAGTTATGTAGATGCCTTGTGGTTAGGCAAGAAACCATTGGTGACTAAATGGGATCACTTCAAGGAATTAATCAAATCACCATTCTATCCCACAGGCTATGAAGAGGATCATCTCATGAGATGACAATACTACCAGCAAAAGCAAGGACAAAGTGTCCAAGAATAGCGAATCATGTGTTGGGAAAGAAGGGAATACACAATGTTGACCCACGAGTTGATCAAGTTTTAGGTGGAATGGAGAGGTTTGAGAACACTTGACTCTCCAAAAGGATGGAGACATCTCCCCAATGTAAACAATGCGTGACTAAATTACTATATACACTTATTTGCTTGAGTAGTATGCATGGCATGCCAGTATGAAGATGTCACATGGCATTGGGGATTAGAAGAGGAAGACATCTCACAAAACACTAACCTTACCCCTAAATTAAGTGTAGTGTGTTGCAGATGTGGTGAATCACATTAAATAAGAATAAGAGGCTAGGTAAGGGTATACAAGATAGGTTAAGGTGTTGGTTGGACTTTTCTACTTGATGGATCCATTGACTAGACTTCGATTGTAGGATTCTGGAAACATCCAAAATTTAATATACATGGTTTCTAGGCAAACTTCTAGCTACAGGTTCATAGCTTAGTTTTTAAAACCGGTCCAAGTCGATATGAACCCGACAAACTGGCCGAGTAGATAGCGGGCCGAATCAAACAGGCCATCGAATCAGTTCGGTGACCGGTTTGGTACCGAACCAGTCAAACTGGCCGAGTCCATGCCTAAAATCTTGCTATAAATACAGCCCCCCTCTACTTGCCTCACATCTCTCTCATTCAACAGTATGAGCATTTGTGCAATTGGATATTGGAGTTTTAATATCTAATATATAAACCGGCTGGCAAATTTGCTGCAAAAGGAATGTAAAGTCAGATATATCATATTGTCACATTGATCTGAAGACAATCTGGTATTATACAATGAGAACATGGTAAAAGAATGATGGAGAATGCACAGAAAATGGCATTAAGGAAATAAATACAAAGAAATGCAATTGCTACAAAGCATTGCTGGCAATGACATTAGGGGAAACAGATAGAAAATGCACAATAACAATGTCAAGATTATACTACTAGAAATAAAAATTACAGAACCATTTCCAATTTTTTACTTTTGGTTGCAAAATTGAACTGGAAATAGAGAATTCTAAAAACAAAATCGACCAAAGAGAGAAGCTTCTGCAGCAGTGAAATTCGCGCATCAATTCTTTCAGGAAATCTGGTATATTTTAAAGAAAGGAATGTGCACATATTCCAATTCCAAACATGCAAATATTCATGCATATGCACTCCAGAACACATGAAATATAAAAATGCAAATAAGCAAAACATTAGCTGGATTTGTTTAGAGAGCACAACAGTAATGTTTGTTGTGCATCACTGATTAGCTGGAATTGTTTATAAAGCACATCAATAATATTTGCTGTGCATCACTGATTAGCTGGAATTGTTAGAAAGCACATTAGAAATATTTTCCATTTAGAGCCTCACTGATTATGTATTTTGCTGCTGATATGTATTGCACTCGGTGCCATTTTGATATATACACCCTTACATGGTATATAGATGAACAAACTTTGCATATTTTGTCTCTGATTGTTTGGAATGGTTTGAAAGCTTTAAAATAATTATTTTCATTAAAATTTAATTATTTAATGTATTTTTTATTGAACCGAGTCATTAAAATCAGATCGGTCAGAGTCAATCCGAGTCCAAGTCAATGTCTGAGTTGATAGGGGACCAAGTCGATGTTCGGTTCCAAGTTTGAAAACTATGGTTCATAGTATAGACCTAAATTTCATAGTTTGATTTCTTTTTTCCGACCAGCTTGAGCTGCCCATGGATTGTAGCACAACTAGTATAGCTATAGAAGAGTGTTTGGCAAGCAATTCAGAGTTTTAGTTCTAGGAGTCAGGACAACTTCATTGAGATCTACTACCATCAAACCATAGAACTTTAATGCAAAGATTCGTGTGGCAAATATTTATAACTATATTTCAACTAGAGCTCTCCTAACCTTAGGTTATTCTAGAAAATCTACTTTACCTGGCTATTTTTGTTAGAGATGCACACAAATGCACAGACAATAATGCAAAGAAAAATAAGAGAGAGAAATGCACTTAGTTGATTTCATTCCATGGTATAATGTCATAATACATAGGTGAGAGAGTGTTGTATGCAATGCAAACTATGTAACACCCAATTCATAACTTCTAATTAATAACTTAAACTAAGACCTCACTAATAATTTGTTACCTAAAGTGATAATATGACAAAAGGGCACCAAGTACATTAATAGTGACCACTATTTACTTTAATGCCCTACGTTAATGGTCATACTGGAATACACACCAAGCTTATCTCTAAAATTTGTAAATTTATCTGGACAAAGAAGCTTGGTGAGAATATCTTTAGATATCTTTAGCGTGCTCCTGTGTTGTACAGTATTGTAGTTCACTTTCTCTATCATTTGCAAGATGCTGAATATAATTACAATGTATTTCCACATGCTTGTGCACTCATGGAAGACAAGATTCTTTGCCAGCCTAGACACAATCTGATTGTCATAGTGAAGTATAGTTTGATCATGTTAAACTTGCAAATGAACAAGCATTCTTCTGAGCCAAACTGTCTCACAAGCTCCTTTCATTGATTTCCCTTACTCTGCTTTAGTGGAGGAAAGTCAAATTGCATGTTGTTTCTTGCTCAACCAAGTAACTGCACTTGTACTGAGGCTGAAAACATATTCTGTTGTAGATATCCTATCAAACACTAATCCGGCCCAATCTTAATCTGCATGTCCTATCAACCAAATCTCTCCACTGCCGTACAAAATACCAAAAATTAATGTGCCTTTTACATACCTTAAATTCTCTTGGTTGCAGTCCAGTGTTCAACTTTGGTTGCCATCACGAATCTGGAAATGTAGCTGTCTACAAGTATAAAAGATGGCTTGGTATATATTAAGATATATTATTCTCCCTTCAAGATAGTCAGTTTTTAATCAGACGTGGCTGAAAGTTTCAACCCAGTCTCCACAGGTGTATGTTTTTATACAATCCATCATTTTAAAATTTTTCCAACAGGATTTTGGCATACTTTGAGAAGCAAAAAGACAACCACTAGGCTGCCAAACCTCTACACCTAAGCACTATTGTAGGAGGCCTTAATCAGTAAAGTCAAAAGCAGAACACAAATCAGATTCCAACTTATGAATTGCATCAACCTTGCATCTTTGATGATCAACCCAGTCTCCACAGGTGTATGTTTTTATACAATCCATCATTTTAAAATTTTTCCAACAGGATTTTGGCATACTTTGAGAAGCAAAAAGACAACCACTAGGCTGCCAAATCTCTACACCTAAGCACTATTGTAGGAGGCCTTAATCAGTAAAGTCAAAAGCAGAACACAAATCAGATTCCAACTTATGAATTGCATCAACCTTGCATCTTTGATGATGATGTCACCCGCATAGACCACTAGAATCATAAAACAACAATACTTTTCTACATTTGTAAGGTGGGCAATATCATGGAGCAACATAGTGCACACAAAATTATCCTTCTAAGTACCATGAGATATAACCAAATGAATTTGGGAAGTATAAGTTATGACAATTGAAACGGTCGTGCCCATACAAAAGGACAAAAAGCCCTCAAAACAAGATAAGGCATCTAGTCAAAATAAAATAAGATTGTCTCGTTAGGAATGGATCATGGGTCACTAAAACCATCAAACAAAAGTCCAAAGCAGAAATTTAATATTTATAGAACTTTAAAACTCAATCCTGCTCAAAATATCCCAGTGAGGGCGTACAAGGCAAAATTTTAAGGTGGTCCCAAAAAAGGTCATATTTTTAAATTTTTTGGTTAGTTGGGCACAAGAAGGTGCAAATCCTTGGATTGATGAGATATCACCCTCCCTCAGTCCAGTACTAATGTCACTGGTGGTTTCGGTTTCATGCCTTCTGGGCCCTCTTTGGCTTGTGGTTGTTATCTATGTGATGCCCAAAGTTGCAAGGTGTCTTACTACAGTGACATACCCCTATGATGGGATTTTGTTCCACATTAATACTCCTCTCTCCTTTGTGATTAGCTTCAAGTGTTGAAGTTTATGTTTTCATAAAAATGACTTTTAGAACTTAAAGCATCACAATAGTGGTGTCCAGTGATGACAAAATTTCCATATATATACACACACACACACACACACACACATATATGTTACATTTATATGAGAGGAATGACAGCTAGTGCTGATGCTTGTTGACTATAATTGCTAGTATGGGCTTGTGCACCAGTAAACTTTAAATTGAAAATGTTTTTATTGCCTTTCCAATGGTTAAGGAATTGTGATGCCTAATTCTTTGTTTATATTAGGTGTAGCTTTGTTGCGTGATCTTTGTCAATAATAGGTAAAACATTTCATACCTTATAGGGTCAAGAATAACATTCAAAAGAATTTGATACCCTTGCATCTTAATTTAAAAATCAGGTTTAAACCTCTAGTGTGCATGCTTATATTACTGGCTCATGGTCTGCATGTGAGCTTTCAATGTTGACCATCACTGGTTTCCTATATCTTGTCATCATCACAAACTGAAAAAAGTCTATATCTTCCACCAGAGAGCAGGATCAGTGGGTTCAGTGTGATGAATGTGGCCGTTGGCGCAGACTGCCTTTAGATGTCAAGGTGCCTATACAATGGACCTGTGCCGATAATTCATGGGATTCAAAAAGGTTAGTTCTTTTCTTCTACTGATTATGGCTTTGCAATTTGTAAACAGTAACACATAATCTTTACTTCATTTAATTATATTTGTTTCGTTAATTCAATAATTTCTTTCAGACAAGATCCTAAAAGAACACATTGGCAGCATGCAGTATGGATATTCTCTACTGCTCTATAACTGTAATTGTTCATGGATTATTGAAACACATATTGATGAGTTTGGGCCTTGTTTTGTAGGGCTTCTTGTTCAACACCTCAGGAAATAAGCTCTGCAGAATTAGAAGAACGTCTTCACCTCAATATAGGTATATTCATTAGATGTTACAATAATAAAATTCTTTATTTATACATTTAATTCTGTAGTGATAAGTTTGCACCAAATGGAATAGGTTGAAGTCGATACCTCTGTCTGGGGTAAAGGATGCAGTTCCATAATGATTTTACTTTTGCTCTGCAATTTGTGTTACCTTGGTCTGACTGGCTTTCTTTATCATTTCTAGATCTGAAGAAACAAAAAGCTGCACAGGGTGTAAAGGGACAAGATCCTTCTTCTGGTCTAGACACACTAGCCAATGCTGCAGTTCTTAATGAAAATGGTACTTCACCTCCTCTAATTGCTCAGACTACAAAACACCCTCGACACCGACCTGGTTGCACATGTATTGTTTGTAGTCAGCCTCCTAGTGGAATGGGGCCTAAACATAAACCCACTTGTACCTGCACTGTTTGTTTGACTGTTAAGCGTCGTTTTCAAACACTCATGATGCGCCGTAAGAAGCGTCAATCAGAACAAGATGCAGAAAAGGCAAGGAAAAGGCAAACTCTAGTGAAGGAAGAGGTAGAAGTGGACAGTGCACTAAAAGGACAACCAAGCAACCATTGTTTGGAGAATGGTTGTAGTGATGGAGATGGAAAGACGGTTCATAGTAAAGTGCCAGGTAATGGAGTCACGTTGCCCATGGGTCTGAATTTGCAAGCTTCTTACAATAGTAGTAGAACTAGCAAAGATGAATGCGGTGTCAGCAAAGGCCAAATTGATTTGAATTGTCACCCAGACCGAGAGGAGGAATTGTCAGGTGGAGTTGATCGTGTGAGTATGTTGAGACTTCTCCAGGATGCCAATTTACCACTCGACATTTATTTCCAGCAGCAGGGTTTTATGTCTCCTGAGCTTGTAAGTATGCCCATGGGGGGATTCCAAAACAATCCAAGTGAACAAACAGTGGATGAGAAGAGCTGCATCCCACCAAAAGTTCAAAATGGTGACCATAATAAGGAAGATCATCTCTTTCTTCCAAATACATCATAAAGTGACACAGAATCAGTTTCATTTCAGGTGAGTTTAACAGATTCCATCTTCTCTACTTTTCTTTGCCTTGAACATAGTAGATACTAAGTAGTTCTAACTAAATTTTCCATTGCAGGTTTCCAATCAGGACTTATAGGATGCACCTGGGCTAAGCGAGAAACAGATGTAGTCACAATTCCTGTGAAACATGGCTATCATTTATTTATACAAAAACATCTCTGGAGGTCCGAGTTGAATATAAATAGAAAAATATTCAATCTCAGATAAGGTCCAAGTGATTTCTCAGTCCATTTCTTCCCAGCATGCACGGGGTACACGCATGGAATATGGATAAGGATGCAAAGGACCATGCTGTTTTGTACTAACATTTCGATTTGCCTGCAAAAGGAAAGAGAAAAGTACTGCCAACAGAATCCTCAGTGGCATCTTCAATTAACTTAGTAGCCTCAATTTGGATGTTTGTAGAGATTCTCAAGATTTGCCACCAGTCACTTGTAGGTAAAGCTTCGATTTGCCCAAGAAGTTGCAGATGGCAAGTCATCTTCGGCTTGAATATGTACAGGATTATTCTTTTTTAATGTGAAATTGTTCTTTTTCCTTGGGAATTTGAGAGAGCTCTAGGAAGAGTTATTTTTTTTTTGGGTTTGTAATTTGCAGTACATTTTGTACTGATGTCATTATGGTTCCAAGTTCCATGGTGCAGCATAGCACTTCATCAATTTATGATGTAAAATGGATCGAGAAAAGATTGTAAAAAGGGGATTCTGTTATTAGCCTCTTTATGCACCAGTTGGTGTGTTAAGTTTTGAAATATTTGTTCTCAACAAGAAATGAATTTTGTTTCTTGGAGTTGAAACAAAAAATTCTGTTGTGTTGTACACATTCTAGGTCGTGTACCAATTCTATTTTTTATATTTATTTTCTTTGAATTCCTTCTCAGTTTTAGTCAACTTTATGTTCACTTTCAGTGCAGACCACATTATATCTGTTGCCTTCTAAAATTAGCTTTCTGAAGTAAAGGTTGGTCACGGTGTCTTGTGTGGTTCTGCAAACATTATTTTCCAGCACAGAACATGCACCTATAAAATAGCTTGTAGGTTATAAGCTTTCCCAACAGCATGGTCTGGATCTTCAACTCAATTTTTGGAATTTTTGAAATCTAGAGGAGAAAACTTCTCTGATTAGTTCAAAAGGGAAAATGCTCTCTGTGCACAGAGGATTCAGTTATTTCATAGCTTGGCATTTAAAGCGCTTGCTTCAACTCCAGGGTATTATCTCAGTAGTGCACAAATTATTGATACTTGTATGTAGAGGATATTCCTAGAAGAAAATCTGTAGTAAGGGGCCTTGAAACTTATTTTCTTAGAAAATTTGTAGGGTTTTCTACCTCTGCCTCTTTTCATAACAGAGGCAGAAAAAGAATAATTTAACTTGGCAAGGGATTCTGAAAATTGTCTCCATAATGGTTAGGATCATGTACAACGATAGCTTGGCAAGGGGTCTGAAAAACAAAAATGCGGAAAAATTGACAAAGCTTTAAAATTAAAAATTGGGAAATGTTGAGAAAGCCATACATACCCTGACTCAAAAATTGAGAAAACCATACCCCAATGCAATTGAAAAGCCCATAGCTTGATACAATTCGGAAAAGCTTGACAAGAAATCAACCTTTTATATGCTTGACACGCAATCGAAGAAAAGCAAGAGAGATTTTATATAAAAGGCTAAGTTTCTTCAATCACTAGGGGACTGAACATTTTTGATGTTAAAGATTCTATGTAGTGTTTCTATAGAATTATAACCATTTTGGTAAAAGTAGTTGATGAATATTATTTTAAGATAGAGTTGTGTTCCATTATTATTATTATTAGCTAAGTGGGAAACTCGCAATGTTGAGTGATGATAAACACTTTAGTCCATTAAACGTTTTAGGCCTTGAGTATTAGTAGACTAACTGCAACAACAATCTTATATTGATAGGGGTAGATGTATCAATTGATTTCTTATTTTTGAAACCTTCCTAAAATTGATTTGAGTGGATATATGTTTTGAATGATTATTTTAGAAATCTTCGTATAAAGGCCTCTTACATACTTGTACAAGACTTTGTAAGACCCCGGTCTTGTAGGAAATCTTGGAAATTTTAGGAACAACTTGTTATGATTTTGTATTGAGAATAATCCTTTCTTCTTACCTTGTTCCTACTCTACATTCTATGGAGGTCTCATTTTTTGCACTTGGAAGATTTTTTCTTACTTCTTTGTAACGTACTTGATCATCTCAGTCCCTTGTTTGGGTGCTTTAAAATTCCTTCCCACTTTCTCAATATTTAGCTCCGATACCAATTTGTTATATAATTGCTTGTTCACAGCCTTACCACAAGCTAACTATTATGTATAATATGCTCCAATACCATAAATATGCACCCGTCACCACCCTATCTGGTATGATTCTTACACTGAGGTGCCCTTGGTATCATAATTCTACCCTATTAAGAATGCACAATGCTTACTACCATGATATGTAACATCTAACATAACAAGAACAACAATATAAATAAGCATAAACACACATAACCATATACAACATAGGTACATAAGATAAACACAACATTAAGTACAGACCCTAATCACGACACTTGTCTTGTGTAAAAATGTCATCGTTTGGCTGCATATGAAGGATGTTCCCCCCAACTATAGGCTATGCTGCTCCGGTTCTCTCAATAGTAGGCCACCCTCGAGCTGGGGCTATGAGTCTACAAGGACAAATGACTCCCATAGATGGCTAGACTTCATCACAAAACCCATTGTCAAACAAATAACCACATGCAGACTCCTCTCGTTTTCCACCATTCAACTCTTTTCCCCAACTTGCACCACCCCAGGGATGGAATCCCCTTCTTTGCCTTATAGTCCTTCGGGCAATTATCACCCCCCTCTAGGACTCCAATGCCGTATGTTTAGGAATATCAATGGTCGAGGCGCCATAAAATCCTATTGTTTGTGAAGTCACAATCACATCAATCCCATGCTTAGGCCCATAGGTGATTTGCAAGTCGATTGATGTTGGTTGAGTACAGGTTAATGATTAATTCCATTCATGACCAAGGAGTGAACAAAGACAAAGCAATCCATAGGTAGAATGATTGATAGATTCCCCAAATCCATGTAATTCATATTTATGTGTTGAACTTGCCACTTAGCACCCAAGGAACTCCATTTAATGCCTTGGCACTGTTGAAATATAGTAACTGCGAAGAATATTCTAATTATAATTGAGTTATTATCGGACTTATGTATGACCAAATCCCCTTTTGTGGATTGGTCAAACCCTAGTTAATTGGTGCTAATTGAGAAGTCGGCCCATAGAGCTAATTAAAATGGTTTTAGCCACTAGTTGAAGAAGTCGACCCTGCTGGATGAAAAGACACAACCCTAACTCTCCTCAGCTAGTATAAATAAGAGAGGCTAGTGCCTCATTCACCCACTCACTCAACCACTCATCTAGTGCACATCTTTTGGGAGATAGTTGCAGTTGCTAGAAGGAGAGAAAGGCGCATGCTCAGTCTTGGTTATTCTTGGTGGTATTGTCTTTTATCTTGGCATTGTATTGACAATCTATATTAAGGAATTTTTTCTGGGGTTTCTCCCCCATGAGGGTTTCCCAGGATAAAATGTTGTGTACCTTGTGATTGTCTTTCTCTTAGTGATCCTTCTTATGCTATTATTGTCTATTAAATTGTAAAGAACGTAGTAGCAACTCTAAATTTAACATGGTATCAGAGCTAAACTGAGGAGAGCACCTTTCACTTGGTAACCAAAAACGTCACTGTTGTTGTACAAGAAAATTAGGGTTTTTTGTTGGAAGGAAATTTCAACCTAAAAACCATCTAGGGAAGTGCGCCCTAGCCTAACCTTCGGAAAGTGAAACCCTAGTTTTCATTGGTACCAAAAAACCAGAAAACTAGGGAACTAGTACCAGAAGTACCGGTTCAAATTTGTGTAGGCTTAGTTTCAAGGGGTTAAAATTGAAATTTTTGAAATCTGACATCTCAAGCATACTCACCTTAACCCAACACATCTAGTCCCTGGATCAGAATTCCAAAATTTGAAAGTTGGAAAATTAGGGTTTCCTCATAAAACCCTAAGTTGCAGTTGCAGTAGCAGTACTAGTTGTAGTACTTGTACTAGTTACAATTGCATTACCATTTGCAGTTGTAGTGCCAGTTTCTTCATGCCAGTTGCAACACCAGTTGCAGTGCCAACACCAAATGCAATGAAAGTTTTCTAAGGTGTCGGGATTGTTGTTTTATTATCCTTGCACCTTACCCTAGCAAAACACTCTTATTATTCTTATATAGGTATGTACTTACATATGGTCAAAATGTATTATTATTCTAAAGGGGTACTTGCAGGAGAAAGGCTCTGTTGGCAATCAGAGACCCAAAAGGATCTCAGATCTAACCCATTCAGAGGGATAATGCACCCCATGTTTGATTATATTGATATGCATCTATTTGTTATTATTTTGACATCTAGGTTGTATGTTGAAGTTATGACCATCATACTAACCCTTGGTCAAAATTGAAGCCAAAGTATTAGAATGAGATTAGAGTTTATTCTCCAACTTAGATTTCTATCAAGATAACATATTGTCTTAGTATAGAGGACAGGTTGAAAAAAGCACTTGTCATCTTGAGTGAAGGAGACTTGGAAGAAAAATAACACACTCATTTTTGAGGACAAGACTCCATGTTCCAGGTTTGATTGATTAAGTTGATAAGATTCAAACTTGCACATGTCAAGTCTGATAACTACCTCATTACAAGTAAACACTATAATTGATGTAACAATCTTTGAAAAGTATTATACTTGGTAGCATGTGAGCATACTGCAATAAATGCTTATTGTAGTCATTTACCATATACAACTAACATCTCCTCTAGGAGAAACTGCTTATGTTGGTTCCAGGTTACCATGGAGGAATGTTTGATCACAATACTAGAAGAGTTTTGATCTCATTTCGTATTGTATTTCTTACTTTTGATCTTTGTTTTAGGTAGGTCACAAGTGATAGCTCTAAAGGAGATACTATGATGATTATTCGTGCTATTGTTTTATTATTATTATCAAAAGAGTATTATTCTTGCTTCTTGTTTTGTTGACCTTGTTTCAGGTCACAGGTGATAACCCTGGGGAAGCTATAGTGAAGGTTGCAGAAGGCAACATATTAGATGAGACATGAAGCAGACTATGTACATGACCATATACAATCATGTACCAAAGAAGACGAAGAAGAAGCTATTTTTTGAGATCCATAGTATCTCATATGGAGATTGATTGTAAGGAGCAGAAGACTCCAAAGATGACTGAACATTAGAACAAGAACTCATAGTAGACTTGTTCAAAGGATAATGAAGCCACCTTGATAGGAAGTAGAATTCATTTGAAGTCTGATTTAGCTTTTCATATCTAGACTTGGTATTCAACACCAAGTATATCTTGTAGAGACTATAAAGTCCTGGTAGACTTAGAAGAAATCGAGAACAAAGTGAGCCTGATCTCAGTGAGGATCAGATGGAAAAATGAGACATCTTCCAGGACTCGTAGACAGATGCCAAGAGTTGAGAAGACTAGATCGTAGCTTCAAGGAGACATGAAATCTCCTAAGAAGATTCCTTTGTTTCAGTGACAAAGAAGGAAGTTAGTCAAAAGGATTGGGATATGGATTTTTCCGTGAGACTAGAAGGGAAGTCAATGTTGACTTCCAAGATTGATTTAACAGATCAAGCATGTTGCAGATAATAGTATAAAGATGTACAAAGCCTGAATTGTGTCTAGAGGATTCTCCCAGCAAGAGGGAGAAGACTATGACGAGACACTTAATCTAGTAATCGAAGAAATAGTTCCAGTATTTGAAGACAACCAGAACAACTATGATTCATATACAATATGAGATGCAGAGGGAGCAATCCCCATATTTAGAATTGAGTGGCAGTGGGTGCAGTACATTAGTTGGGCCATGGAGACATGATTACAATAGAAGATAGAGTTACCTCCATGAAAGAATAAGAGTTATTTTCAGTATCATTTATTGAGCCACTCTCAGTGTTAGATGAAGTTGTTGTCGTGATAGAGTAGAGGAACTACTCTTAGAATTCAATAGCTACAATGATTCTCATCTTCAGAAAAGTTGTAGGTATAGAGTCCCAGTTCCAAGAGGAACAATTGCAGAGAGAGTAGAAGACATACTCTTAGACAATGAGACAAATAATGCTTTGCAAAAAACACATAGAGCTAGCACATGATTGTGCATACTAAGTTGAAGCTGAGCAAGTGTACCAAGTTGGTACAATGAGATATGAAAATTTGATTTAAAGTTGAATATAGAAGATTCATGTCTAGAAGTTGAAGCAAGCTCCAAGAGCTTGGTATGATAGGATTGATAGTTTCTGATGAGCTTGGGATTTACCAAGAGTAAAGTTGATCCCAATATTTACTTCAATATTGTGGATGATGGACCAATTATATTGTTGTTGTATGTTGATGACTTATTCTTAACTGGAGAAGAAAAACTCATCACATATTGTAAGAAGAAGATCGCTGCACAATTTGAGATGAAAGACCTAGGCCTAATGCATTATTTCTTAGGTCTTGAAGTTTGGTAGAGCCCAGAGAATATCTTCCTTAACCAAGGGAAGTATGCAGTTGAAACACTGAAGAGGTTTGACATGTTGGAGTGTAAAGCCATGAATGCACCCATGGAAACAAAGTTGAAGCTCCTGGTTGATAGTTCGTCAGAATTGGTTGATGCTACATTGTACAGACATATCATTGGATCGTTGATGTATCTGACGAATACCGGGCCAGATGTATGTTTTTCTGTAAACACCTTGAGTCAGTTCTTGGTAAATCCTAGACGTGTTCACCTTGTTGCTTCAAAACATGTGATGAGATACCTTAAGGGTACGTTGGACTTTGGTCTCTGTTATACTGGAGATCATGACTTCAGACTGATTGGTTATACAGATTCAGATTGGGTTGTAGGTGTTTATGATATAAAGAGCAATTCAGGATGTTGTTTCAGTCTGGGGTCAGCCATGACTTCATGGCAAAGTAGGAAGCAATCCAATATTTCTCTTAGCATGACAGAAGAGGAATACATTGCTGCATATTCTTTCAGTTGTGAAGCCATATGGCTTCGAAAGTTGTTGACAGGGTTTATTCGACATGAAGATGGAACCCATCGTGATTCTATGTGATACCTAGATTTGTATAAAGATGACGAAGAACCCTGTGTTCCATGATAAATCGAAGCACATAGAAATCCGATATCACTACATTCATGATATGGTGCATAGGGGAGATATAAAACTCCAATATGTTGGCATAGATGAACAGATTGTAGATGTGTTGACTAAGCCTATGTTTCGTGTAAAGTTTGAATACTTTCGAGACAAGCTTGTTATAGTCTGAAATGACCTCCCTCGAAAGGGGGAGTGATGTTGATGATACTATGGTATTCTGACTAACATCGGGTAGCTCAGTTAGGATTTTATATCCTAGGGGACTGATCATCCTTGGACAAATCCCGAAGGTCCAGTAAGGACGGTCTGTCAGAGTACCTGTGCATGTATATGCCAACTGTGGTCAGCAGTGGTAGCTCCATTAGGATTTTTATAATCCTAGGGAATCTCATGATTCCCGAGAAGATCCTGAAGGTTCAGTAAGGACGGTATATCAGAGTACTACGTGGTAGCTCCGTTAGGATTTTATATCCTAGGGAATCTTATGATTTTTGGGCAGTTCCCTAGGGACTGTCAGAGTACAACAAAATGTTGTTACACCTACCTCATTATGTTGCTATATGTTGATGATGTTGTTATCTTAGCCTCATGCTAATGATGTTAATGATGTTGTTATCTCAACCTCGTGTTGATGATGTTGTTGTCTCAACCTCGTGTTGTTGATGTTGCTCTAGTCTCGTGCTGTTGATGTTGTTGTACCAACCTCGTGCAGTTAATGTTGGCATACCAACCTCGTGTTGGTGATAATATTATTCTAGCTTCATGCTATTAATGTTGATGCTTCAAATTCATGCTGAAGATGATGGTGATGATGCTACTTCAACTTCATGTTGAAGATGTTGATGATGGTGTATCAGTCTTGCACTGATTGATGATGTTGAATTAGTGTTATACTAATTGATGTTGACACAGAGAATGATGATGATGCTACCATTCCAGCTGCATGCTATGAATGATGATGATGATGCTATTCCAGCTCCATGCTGTGAATGATGATGATGATGCTATTCCATCTCCATGCGGTGAATGTCGATGATGATACTGTTCCAGCTCCATGTTGTGAACGATGATGTATTGATGATGAGAAAAACTTTTGATGATTTATAGATGTGTCAGTCAGTGTTCCAGATGTTGATGATGTTACTGCCCTCTCTCTCTCCTGATGATGTTGTATTGTAGAATACCATTCTTGTTAAGGGGGAGTGTTAAAATATTGTAACTGTGAAGAATATTCTAATTATAATTGAGTTATTATCTTATGGATCAATCCCCTTTTGTGGATTGATCATGTCGAGACTTATGTATGACCAAATCCCCTTTTGTGGATTGGTCAAACCCTAGTTAATTGGTGCTAATTGAGAAGTCGGCCCCTAGGGCTAATTAAAGTGGTTTTAGCCACTAGTTGAAGAAGTCGGCCCTACTTGATGAAAATACACAACCATAACGCTCCTCAACTAGTATAAATAAGAGAGGCTAGCGTCTCATTCACTCACTCACTCGTTCAACCACTCATCTAGTGCGCATCTTTTGGGAGATAACTGCAATTGTCAGAAGAAGGAGAGAGAGACGCATGCTCAATTTTGGTTATTCTTGGTGGTCTTGTCTTTTATCTTGGCATTGTATTGGCAATCTATATTAAGGAATTTTTTGCTAGGTTTGCTCCCCCATGAGGGTTTCCCAGGATAAAATGTTGTGTACTTTGTGATTGTGTTTCTCTCAATGATCCTGCTTATGCTATTGTTGTCTAGTAAATTGTAAAGAACTTAATAACAACTCTAAATTTAACAGGTACATGTTCCCATATAGATCTATCCTTCAACATAACATACTTTAGGGTAAGTGGACATTAAATTAATATATTTTCGACTTTATCTCCTTTGGGCCTTGTAGACCCAAAAATCTGCTTTGGGATCAACATGATGTTTATCATTTTCATATCTACCTGAGCTGACACAAGGGTTGCTCTTAGTAGTGTATTAAGCTCTGGTTCCAGTGAAAGACAATAGTAGAAGTCATAGTTAATATGGCTCTTTCCCATTAAAGTGTATCAATGGGTTACATTCATAGGTTCATTAAAGCATATAGTGACTTATCAAACACTAGAAGAGTATCAGACATTAATTTCAAGTCACATGATCTTAGTTCAAATGAGTGACAGGGTTCAATTTTCAGTTGGGTTAGTGCCTCCATTATCAATCAAAATGGTAGAAGGGCTAAATGGATTTCAAATTTATAGTTTTTCCAATCCTACTGTCACCTATTGGACATCTGCATAATAGTCATTAGTATCATTATGTCCAAAAAAATTCCATCGACACCCAAGTGGGCTCAAATCCAAACTTGTTTAGTTTGTTTTGGAGCCCTAATGTTTCCACCGAGGGGAGGAAATCTCAGGGTTATTTTTGTGTTCCGAAACCCTCCCATAACAAAATTCTCTATGTCTTGGCTACTCAGTTCAAATTTTGTGAGTTGAGAACTGGTCATTGGGCAGGTCCCATATGAACATGGTCTTTCATAGGAAATAAAATGAAATCTATTCATGTTGTAGAAAA
The DNA here is from genome assembly GCA_009831015.1 of Picea engelmannii. NCBI lineage: Eukaryota > Viridiplantae > Streptophyta > Pinopsida > Pinales > Pinaceae > Picea > Picea engelmannii. Next base: position 55,601 of record ML787655.1, on the reverse strand, counting down.
TATAGTGATGACACCCTATAGTTATTAAGATAAGCTTTCTAACGAGCTATCATTTTCCTTCTCTTGAGTTTCTATGACCAATGTACAACATACATGAATTACACGCCTCTTAAATGACCAAAATTCATAATTATGATTTCTTTATCAGTTTCCATTTTGATATCTAAATTAAAAGGAAAATCAGTCCTTGATATGATGTAGGGTAGTGTGAGACCTTTCCAATGGTATACGATATGCCTGGTCTTGACTCTTAGTGAACGAGCCTTTGCAATTTCATGATTAGTTTTAGAGGCTAGTTTGGTAGCAATAGTTTAGGGTTTAAAAAATTGTTGTTGATAGGCTCGGAATAAAAAAATCAAGTTTCCATGTAGTAAACTCATATACATTTTCAATGATGTCTCATTTGCCTCATTTTGACATTGTATGACCCAGTTAACATTGTCACAAATCTTTAAACTGCATTAGGCGGGATGGTCTAACTAGCTTGCATGAAAAAGGTTTAGGTCAATCCAACCAATACTTAATGGCCTCATCTCAAGGTTTCACGCCCACATCATCGAAGTACTCGTCGAGACCTTTTCGACGATACTTCGTTTGCCCATATTGGATATCGTATGACAATGTGGCATCTTTCTCAAGATTGGGTATTATTGTGGGCCTTGTTATAACACAAGTTGTAGGTTGGGAAAATCCCGAACCAACCACAAAGCAAGTACTACAACTTGGGAATCCTACACCCAATGTCACCTCGATGTAGGACCTGCACTTCAAGGGTGACTAGGTCACTCTAGGGAGGCGATCCCGGTGACCCTAGGGGGATTGAGATGGAGGTAGAGGGAAATGGAAGTGAATCCCCTAGAGGTCAATTCTAAGTGGAATAAAAAGTAGGGAGATATGCCTTGCAAGTCAAGTAATTGCTGCTCCACATGTATAGTAATTTTTCGGATGATTGTACCTGCCCGAGACACAAGAAAAGACACTTTCCAATGATATATGTTAGTTGGATCAGCAAGTTAATATTGATGTCCCTATTTGCAGCTATATATGACAATATATATCAACAAGTAAATGGTACTATAAGCTGCTCAATAAGTGCTAGAGATCAAGTAGAAAATATAAGAGAAAGACTAGCTAAACTCAAGATGAAAAACCAATATATTAGCACAAAAGATAAGGCTGTTGTAAATACTTGTCTGAGCAAATTGTTTCAACCTTATGGCTGTAACATTCAATATATTACAGCAAGAAAATCAGCCATTGAAATCCCCTCAAACTTTACCAAAAAGTGTGCTAGGCCAAGGAGAGCAAATGTGCAAACTTTGAGCAAAATCCAATGGTTGATAAGAAAAATTTTCAAGCAAATGATTTAGGGTTTTTGCAACCCTAATCGCTGATGATGCAATTTTGTAACAACATAAAGAAGTGCCCCCTTGATAGGGATGTCCTAGTGACTATGAAGTGCCCAAGGCACAAGGAATATAATCCACTTTGGAAGAAGTAAAAATGGTCGAAATTCACGTTTCCCAATGCAATGTTTTATTTCTCCAATGCAATAATAAATGAATAGTGCCTTTACTATTGGGTTAATGGGGTCATGAGAAGAAAGAGCTAAAGAAGCTACCTCCTTGGGGGTGTAAGCCCTTTTACTTCCCAAGGCAAGTTTCTCTAGCTAGGGTTTAAGCTAAGAGGGTGTATGCCCTTATACTTCTCTTAGCAAACACTTTTTAAAGCAATAAGATGAAGAATAAAATGATGAAGACTATGGTGGGGATGTATGCCCTTATACTTCCCACCTAGTTCCTAGCACAATAGCCTTGACTTGAAACAAATGATAGCAAGAGAGTAAAAACCATACCAATTCAAGGAAAAATGCCAAGATAATCCACTGCAATAGCAAGAGATAAGCCTTCCAAGGCTAGCGCATCACTCCCATCAACCATAAGATTAAGAGATAACCATAACAAGTGATAAAGAGATAAAAGAGCCAAAGGTAGCTGAAAATTTCAGACTAAGTCCTCTCACAAGAGGGAGAGTTATGATTAAAATGAGATCTTATGATCTCTATTTATAAAAAAATGTAGCTAACATAGTTTGTCCACAAATTAAGGAGTAAACCACAAGATTAGTGGTCAACAACCCTAATCTTTCCCCCTTAACAAATTAATATTAAACAATTCACTTAAAATATCATTTTTTGTACAGATAAAACCCTAATTTAGGAGGACGTCACCCCTTTAGGGGACGTTTTTCCACTTTGAGGAAGTCGTTAGTGTTGGAGAAGCATGGGTAGGCCTCCAAAGGCCACATGTCAAGCATATAATCACTCTCATCATGGTGTCTACCTTTCTCCTTCTCAAACGTCCATGTATCACAAGAGTGGCATCTCACCACAATGCCCTAGCCCCAAAAGCATGACATCAAGCTAAAAAATAAGACGTTTTGTCCCTCCTAGGAAAATCGTTTGGCAAGTGAGGGCTGGGCTAGGTGGTTCAATTCATCATCAAGGCCTTCCAGTTTTGATCTCTCTCATTCGACATGCGGGCCCCTGACATCCAACCTGTGGTCTTGTAGCCCCATGGAAGCCCAAGCTAGGCTTGTTCTCCCAAAACTGTTCACCAACTAGGTCCTAGAAAGACAAATGAGCATGCCCTCCAAGGATCTCAAGTAATAACATCATGATAAGTGAATCTAATCAATAAACAATCCATTTAAGAATGTGCATAAAAAATCACTATATCAAACAATTAATTGCTCAAAGACATTATGCGACTTTTCAAGCTTGAATATGGGAGGGTTGACGAGGTGTCCTATTGGGTATATCTTTCCCTAGGTCAAGCAGAGTTTCCAAGAGATCCCTCTCTAAGCCATGTAAAGTGGATGAAGTTGTTGGGGTCAAGACTCATTGGGAAAAGGGATCTTGACATACAAGGGGTCGTAGTGTCTCATTCATGGGTGCCTTTGTAGAGGGTGTCTGGTAGCTTCGTCCGCAATGCACTTTTTCGAAGCCCATCAATTGCCTTTTATCTTTATTTCTTTCATAATAACATAGGTTGAGATTGAAGGTCACTTCCCTGGCGTGGTGACCAGATGATGGCAATGTCACCCACAAACACTTAGTGGAAATGAGAAGGCTGAATCACGATGAGACTCCCTTTCTCTTAGCCATGCAATTGTGAGCCATTTCCCTGGTGTGGTGACCAGAGGATGACAATGTCATACCACTAGATATTCATGGACGTGATATGTCGACTTGTGATGAGACCTCCTATTCTTCAACTAACCTTTTAAGCATTCTTTATCATATTGTGGGTCCCCTTTACTGAAATATAAGTGTTTTATTTCTTTCTTGGGTGATCCATAGGCAAAGCATCTAGAAGTTTTATATAAGGCTTTTATCTTTTACCCAACATCAACCCCTCTAGGGATTTAGCCCCTTCTTCCCATAGAACAAGGGACAATCCCTTCTTGGGTCAATACACCCTAAAATCCCAAGAGATAAGGAATTTGAGGGAAATAATGATGGAAAGTGATAAGTATGGTCGGGAACAATACAATGGATCTTTAAGGGAGTTCCTAGTAGCAAACCCATTCCCAAGAAAGACCACTTACTAGGGCACAATGTCAACCGCCAAGGTGAAGCAGGGAAAAATGAATAATGTCCAATAATATATCATGAAATATAGAGCAATCTAAGATACAACAAATCAAATGGCTTAAATATTGAAATGATGCTCACCATAATACTCACTTGTACCTCATGGAGCAAGGCCCACTGCCTTACAGAAGGCAACTGATGTGGTGGATTTCGTCTGCAAAACTGTGACCAGCTATGGTGGGGAGTGGATTTTCCATATGTGCAAAGGGTATTGTTGGTCTTGTAGTCTCCCAACACTCCATATCTGCAACCCGAGGGCCTCAAAACGTAATATCCTTAGTTATCCACAAAATGGGGATAACATCTGGCTCCTACTTGGGGACATGTGCTCACTGTAGAGTGCATGAGAACCACGACATCTCTTGGTAGACCTATGCCTGCAAGGAAACATCAAACTGTCAATTGCAGGATGGATTACTCATCCTTGTTCTCATATGATGATAATCAATACCAACAAAGTTAGAAAAAGTAAATTTTGACATTTTTTCAAAAACTTCTAAACTAAGCATGGAATCAATATGCAAGTAGAGTAGAATGAAAATGAAATGCATCTAAACTAATATGAGCAACCAATATGCAAATGCAGGGAATAAAAATGACTTACCTACTTACCTGGGGCCTTGAGGCCCTGAAGATCACGTGATGGATGATGTTAGGTAAAGTCATACAACCAATGCAACCAGTTGATCATCTCGCCAAAGTATCTCCCCCTGTGATTAATCATGTGAAACAACAATGATACGTCAAGAATATAATAACCATGAGCATAAACACATATATAATCTATCGTGAAATAAACTTCATGGATATGGGTGGGAGGGAGGAAATCCCATTGGAAAGAGAAACATATACATGATCATTCTTCCTGAAAGTGTAGTCACAAGACTGATCAATCCATCTCTAAAGAGGGCTACTATATGTAGACGAAGGCTCATCTTCATTTGCGCATAAAGACTCACTGCTCGTCGAGGACTGAGAGGAAATGAAAGATTGGAAGAATACTGTGTGGTCTTTTGGAGAAGAGGGTAAGAGGTAAGGAACAATCTCAGGTGTAGAGAGACACCGCCTCTTCCCCTGGGAATCTGCATGAAAATATCCAAGATGAAAATACTTCCGCTTTGAAGAATGAACCTCTGATTGCTTTGAAGTGGTCACGTCTTGGTATTCCTCGAAATATGAGCACAATGGATGAGAATCCTCATAAATCAAATATGAATCCTCAAAATGGTATGTATTAAAGGGTGAATGAAGATCATGCCGTGACAAGTCATCCTCGAAAGGGCAGAAAAAATCTGTAACCATGTCATCACTAGGTTGTCAAACATATGAATCATACATTCGTGGAGGCTAGTCCTCTGAAGATGACATTTCAACCCCTTCTGCATGAGAGCTACCCTCAATGTCATAAATGGGATATTTATCAATGATGAAGTAACTCACATCCCATCTACATCTCCCAACCTGTATGAAATCATTAATGTGTTCGTCAACTATATCCGAGGGTTGTTCCATGAATTCATCTACATCATAGGAGCTGATCACTTCCTCACAAGACTGGATAACTTCATTTTCTTCAAAAGGGAAAGCAGATAACAAAGTCTTGTTCAGGCCTTCTGCAAGAGAAACTTCATCGAGATCCTTTTGGAAATTTTATTCATTTCCACAGTCATGGAACAAAGCATGATCAAAGTTCTCAAAAGGATTATTACTCATCATGTTCTCTTCTTGATGTGCAGGAGGAGCGGTCTGGATGTCCTTATCAAGTGGAAGAGAAGATACTTCATCTTCATCATATGTCTCATCTAGATCTTCTTCAGTATTTTCTTCATCTATTGTCTCATCATCGATTGGAAAACCTTCTCGGCAAAGAGTGTGTTTGAGCTCTTGGAAATCATCTTGCAAACTTTGAGTTGCTCGCCGATATTGCCTAATAAATTCTTCAATAAGATTTGTATAAGAAGGGATACTCTTTGGATCACATGAGTGTGCAATACAATCCCTTTGAATTGATTCTAGTGAAGACACACAAATTCTCATCAACACATCTTCATGTAGCACATTGAAGCTCGAGCGATACTTCATATAATTCACCACATGGGTGACTACTAGAGCTAGATCACCGTAAAATTTGGGGCAACTTGCTCTCCATTATGTTGGACAATGATTTGGATATCTAGGGACATTCTGAACATCAAGAGAATTATACACATTATGAAATTCCCATGGTAAGTCCCGTGAGGCCATGGTTCCATTACTTAGGGTAATACCTCAATGGAGTTGCCAGATGATCTCAAGGCTCACAAAAGGATGGAAAAGGATAGGGAAAAGTGGGTTTGAGGAAGGTGGAGTCACCAGATGAGCTCATCAAGGAGGGTGGAAATGGAACATCCCTTGGGTGGAGTTGCCAGGAAAGCTAAGGGGAAGGATTTGAAATAGCTTACCAAAGTGTCATCAGGGTTTCAAAGAGGATTCACAATCCTCCCCAACAACGACGCCAAAATGTTATAGCGCAAGTTGTAGGTTGGGAAAATCCCAACCCAACTACAAAGAAAATTCTACAACTTGGGAATCCTACACCTAATGCCACCTCGATGTAGGTCCCACACTTCAAGGGTGACTAGGTCACTCTGGGGAGGCGATCTCGGTGACCCTAGGGGGATTGAAATGGAGGTAGAGGTAAATGGAAGTGAATCTCCTAGAGGTCAATTGTAAGTGGAATAAAATGTAGGGAGAGATTCCTTGCAAGTCAAGTAATTGCTTCCCCATAGGTATAGTACTTCTCTGGATGATTGTACCTGCCAAAGACATAAGAAAAGACACTTTTCAATGATATATGTTAGTTGTATTAGAAATTTAAGCTCGATATCCCTAATTTGCAGAAATAGATAACAATATATATCAAAAAGTAAATGGTACTATAATCTTCTCAATAAGTGTTAGAGATCAAGTATAAAATATAAGAGAAAGACTACTAAACTCAAGATGAAAAACCAATATTCTAGCACAAAATATAAGGCTGTTGTAAATACTTGTTTTCAAAAAATTATATCATCCTTATGGATGTAAAATTCAATGTATTACAGAAAGAAAATTAGCCACTGAAATCCCCTCAATTTTTTCCAAAAAGTGCACTAGGCCAAGGAGAGTAAGTGTGCAAACTTTGAGCAAAATCCAATGGTTGATAAGAAAGTTTTTCAAGAAAATGATTTAGGGATTCTGCAGCCCTAATGGCTGAAGATGAAATTTTGTAATAGCAGCAAGAAGTTCCCCCTTGATAGGGACTCCGTGGTGGCTATGAGGTTCCCAAGGAACAAGGAATACAATCCACTTTGGAAGAAGTAAAAATGGCCGAAATTTACGTTTCCCAATGCAATGTTTTATTTCTCCAATGAAATAATAAATGACTAGTGCCTTTATTATTGGGTTAATGGGGTCATGAGAAGAAAGAGCTATAGAAGCTACCTCCTTATGGGTGTAATCCCTTTTACTTCCCAAGGAAAGTTTCTCTAGCTAGGGTTTAAGCTAAGAGGGTGTATGCCCTTATACTTCTCTTAGCAAACCCTTGTTAAAGCAATAAGATGAAGCATAAAGTGATGAATATTATTGTGGGGGTGTATGACCTTATACTTCCCACCTAGTTCCTAGCATAGTAACCTTGACTTGAAACAAATGATAGAAAGAGAGTAAAAACCATACCAATTCAAGTAAAATTTCCAAGATAATCCACCACAATAGCAAGATATAAGCCTTGGAAGGCTAGCACATCACTCCCATCAACCATAACATTAATAGATAAACATAACAAGTGCTAAAGAGATAAAAGAGCCAAAGGTAGCCAAAAATTTCAGACCAAGTCCTCTCACAAGAGGGAGAGTTATGATTAAAATGAGATCTTATGATCTCTATTTATATAAAATGTAGCTAACATAGTTTGTCCACAAATTAAGGAGTAAACCACAATATTAGGGGTAAAAAACCCTAATATTTCCCCCTTAACAAAGTAATATTAAACAATTCACTTAAAATTTCATTTTTGCACAAATAAAACCCTAATTTAGGAGGACGTTACCCCTTTAGGGGACATTTTTCCACTTTGAGGAAGTCGTTGGTGTTGGAGAAGCATCGATAGGACTACAAAGGCCACATGTCAAGAACCTAAGCACTCTCATCATGGTGAAGACCTTTCTTCTCCTCAAACGTCCATGTGTCAAAAGAGTGGCATCTCACTACCATGCCCTAGCCCCAAAAGCATGACGTTAAGCTAAAAAATAGGACGTTTTTCCCCTCCTAGGAAAATCGTTTGGCAAGTGAGGGATGGGCTAGGTCGTTCAAGTCATCATTAAGGATTTCCAATTCTGATATCTCTCATCCAGCATGCAAGCACCTGACCTCTAACCTGTGGGATTGTAGCCCCATCGAAGCCCAAGCTAGGCTTGTTCTCCCAAAACTGCCCACCAACTAGGTCCTGCAAAGACAAATGAGCACGCCCTCCAAGGATATAAAGTCATAACATCATGATAAGTGAATCCAATCAATAAATAAACCATCTAATCATGTACATCAAAGATCACTATATCAAACAATTAATTTTTCAAAGACATTATGCGACTTTCCAAGCTTGAATATGGGAGGGTTGACAAGGTGTCCTATTGGGTATATCTTTCCCTAGGTCAAGGAGAGTTTCCAAGATATCCCTCTCTAAGCCATGTAAAGTGGATGACATGGTTGGGGTCAAGACTCAATGGGCATATGGCTCATGAAATATAAGGCGTTGTAGTGTCTCATTCATGGGTGCCTTTGTAGAGGTTGTGTGGTACGTTTGTCCGGAATGCACTTTTTCCAAGCCCTTCAATTTCCTTTTATCTTTATTTCTTTGTATTTTCTTTCATAATAACATAACGAGAGATTTAAGGTCACTTCCCTGGTGTGGTGACCAAATGATGGCAATGTCACCCACAAACACCTAGTGGAAATGAGAAGGATGAATCGTGATGAGACCCCCATTCTCTCAGCGATGCAACTAAGAGCCATTTCCTTGGCGTGGTGACCAGATGATGACAATTCCATACCACTAGATATTCATGGATGTTATAGGTTGCCTCGTGATGATACCTCTTATCCTTCAACTAGCCTTTTAACCATTCTTTATCATATTGTGGGTCCCCTTTACTCAAAGATAAGCATTTATTGATTTCTTGGGTGATCCCCAAGCGAAGCATCTGGAAGGTTTATATAAGTCTTTTATCTTTTACCCAACATCAACCTCTATGGGCATTTATCCCCTTCTTCCCATAGAATGAGGGACAACCCCTTCTTGGGTCAATACACCCTAAAATCCCAAGAGATAAGGAAATGGAGGGGAATAATGATGAAAAGTGGTAAGTATGGTCGGGAACGATACAATGGCTCATTAAGGGAGTTCCCAGTAGCAAACCCATTCCCAAGAAAGACCACTTACTAGGGCACAATGTCAACCACCAAGGTGAAGCAGGGAAAAAGGCATAATGCCCAAGCATATATCATGAAATCTATAGCAATCTAAGATAAAACATAAGCAAATGGATTGAATATTGAAATTATGCTCACCATAATACTCACTTGTATCTCATGGAGCAAGGCCCACTGCCTTCCATAATCCATCTTATGTGATTGATGCCATCTGAAAAACTGTGACCATTTGTGGTGGTGAGTGGGTTTTGCATCTGTGCAAAGGGAAATGTTGGTCATGTAGTTTCTCGAAACTCCATAAATGCAACCTGAGGGCCTCGAGACATAATCTCCTTATTTATCCACAAAATGGGAATAACAGGCCCCATGTGAAAATAAGGGTTTCATAGAGCATATTTTGAAGTCCAAAATCGAGGGCCTAGGTGACACGAGGCTAGGATGTTGATTGCATTTTCTTGATGGGATCATCGAGACCTTTCCAATGGTGTTACCAATGCCACATTTCGACTCTGTTACATCCAAACTTGTTCTTAGTCTTTTTTAGTCAAGGTAAAAGTCAAAATCCAAGTTAAAGGTTGACTTGACACATATTTCAAGAAAATGAATAAAATTTAGATTAGGGGTTTTGGAAAAAAGTTAAAAGTTGGGAGAATTGAACTTGAGGCCTCTCACTGAATACATGACTAGAAATCCTCCGCTAACCAGCATCCATGGACACCAAGTCATGAAGGGAAAATGGGCCAACATAGTTTTGAACACTCACACATATACCAAGGCAAGACAAGGGAGTGTCATGCACTCCCTCCCATGCAAATTTGATTTAGGAGTTATTTCCCCCTTTCTCCTTCAACTAGTTTCATTCACCTCTCACTAGATCATATGGAACAATGGAGATTATGGAGCGGTGGAGCTATTAGAGGTAGGATATTTTCACAGGGAAACCATTTCAAGTTTCCAACCTATGGATTTTGTAAGCACATATAAGTTACCATGACTCCTTTTCAGTTATTTGTGATGGATTGAGTGTTGGTTTTCAATGTTTCCTGGTTGCTAGCCTGGTAATTTTAGTGTTGATGATTCCTATGCCCAAGCAATGTTGGATTCCATTGCATGCTCAATTACTTGCCTTGGTTACTAGGCACTAGTTAAAAATCTGAATATGATGGTTTCTGAAAGTAGGTATGGTGAGTTGACTATGTATTTAAAAAAAATAGACGAGTTTTGAATTTCATGGGTTTTTCTATTCCTGAGTGGTTTGTTAATCGAGAAAAATTACAAGAGGGAGCGGATTTGGACTCCTCTTGGGTCCCAGGCTCAATCCCCAAGCCCCCTTTAAAAAAAATATTTGTTTGTTGTGTTTGTTAAGTTTTTCACATTTTTCAGGCTTATGCATGCAATTTTGGAGGCATGGTGTTTTGAAACCCGGATCTTCCCCTTCTTCACTCAAAAAATCCAAAATATATAAAAAAAAATAATTCTGAACAAAATTAATTATTGAATAAAAACACAACTAAGTTATTAAATAAACATTACAACAAAAGAATAATAAGAAACCATACACAAAGTACACATGTAATTTCTAGGTAAAATACCCCTGGAAAAACCCCTAAGGGAATATCAGTTTCTTGTTGATTTTATTGATAAAATTTGGGCTCTCTTCCTCAAATAATGGCCTACTTGAGGAAAATACAAATCAACAAATAGCCAAGCCTTACAAATATTAAGACCAGTGTTTGAATCTTGTTGGTTGGCTGCTATCTCCCTTGTTTCCCCTTTGCTCATTTCCTTGGCCCCTGCCCATGCACTTGGATGCAAGTCCTTCTTCATCAAATCAATGAGATCTCACTCACTCATTCTGTGTATGTCTACTCCTCTCACTTAGGTTGTCTTTTATAATATTGAATTTTGCCTAAATCCAAAACCTTAGATCTTAAAAGTGATCAAAGGGTGAGATTATATCTCACCTTCACTTTAAATCTAACGACGAATTTTGATTTAACCCACTAATGCCAAATACTTAGGCATTTAGTTAAATTAAAATCACATTAATTACAAAAGTGTGTTCTCTTTAATAATCACTAATATCCTAAGTATTTAAAGGCATTAAGGATGACTCCCATGTGTTAGAAACATACCGACGTGGAAGTACCTGTCTGATACTACATACATCAACACTCCTTATCGAGGAAGGTACTTCCACCACCCAAAAGTGGCTTTGACTTCTCTACCATATCAACTACTATGGCTCCTCTCTAATCCACCTGATCAACTACTCCCTCTATGTTTAAGTTTGAGTAGCTTCAGAATATATTTTTATTGTTTCAATATTATATTAGACCAAGACAAAACCCTAAAGAATAATATTGTGTTATATTTGTAAAATCGGCCCTATTGTGCCTTGAAAAAAGTCAATTGTAAATTAGAATGGTAAAGTATACAAGTCAGCCCTGACCTAATTTTGGGTGGTTCAACTTGTATTTATAAGAGGCTAGGCGCCTCAATTGAATACACACAACACAAGATCTCTCTCACAAGTAAAAGTGTGAAATTCTGAGGAGGAGACACAACTACAGAGGAAGAGTGTTCTAATGAAGGGTTTTGGTTATCTGTTGGAGGACTATCTTGGTCTAGTGGTGCGCTACCCTATTCTATTCAGGGTTTCTGGTTTATCTTCTATTTGGTGAGATCTCTCTTGAGAGAGACATTGTACTTATTGAAGAAGCTTTGCTGGGTTTTCTCCCCCACAAGGGTTTCCCAGGATAAATCTTGTGTATACTGTGGATGTCTTTCTTTCAATGATCCTTATGCATGCAATTATTGTTTTAATAGTCTAAAGTTAAAGAAGACTGAACACACTTAACTGCTTAAGAGAAATTTTAACATGCTATCAGAAGGGGCCTGAAAGAAGACATTTTCATAGTCTAAAAGAATTCGCTAGGGAAGTTAAGACCAGAGGAAGAATCTCCTAATCCTAGCTCATCTTTCCTTGGGTTTATATTGTCAGTTTGACGAAGTTTTGAAATCTGCAACTGGTGCTGCAACTGCCGACAATTGAAAAAAACCCTAGAAGGTGATTTCTCCCACTCTCTGGAGGATGTTGGTCAAATTAAATCTATCAAGGAGCTCGCCTAAGGAGGGTACACCTTTCCCTCAGAGTAGAATTCCAAAATTCACATTTTGAAAAAATTATGGTTTCCTCATAAACCCTAGTTCAAGACGTCTTGGCAGCTGTAGATTGAAGTTGGAGCAGTTCACCTTAGATTAACACACTCTTTGGTAATTTCAAAACCTTTCTCTAAAAAGTTTTCATTTTTCTTATTTTATTACCATTCAAGGACAAGATGGCACCCAATACCAAGCCTGATGAGAAGCTTGTGGGTGTTGATAACTTCTGAACATGGAAGTATAGAGTGATGCTTATTATAGAAGAGAATGATCTAGAAGAGTTCATCAAAGAAGAAGTTCCAAAACCAGACGAAGATGAGGCCAAGACAATACAAAAAAAGAACCTAGTTAAGGCAAAGAGAATCATTGTTGATTCTATCAAGGATCATTTGATCCCTCACGTCTCAACATTGAAAAATCCCAAGAAAATGTTTGATGCCTGATCCCAATTATATGAATGAAATAATATCAACCGAAATATGACCTTGAGGACACAAATCAAGAATGAAAAGATGCAGAGTTCATAAACTATTCAATCCTACTTCACAAAGGTGTCTCAAATCAAAGAACAACGTGAATCCATTGGAGACACAATTGAAGAAGATGAATTAGTAATGACTACCTTGAATGGTCTCCCTAGATCTTGGGAATCATTCATTCAGGGTATATGTTCGAGAATAAGGCTAACATGGTTTAGTAGACTATGGGAGGATTGTACTCAGGAAGAAGCCAGGTTGGTAGCAAGAGAAGAGAAACTAGTCGATGAACAAAATCAAGCTCTAGCAACTCATGCTAGAAAATTGAAGAGCAAGAAGGAAGTTCATTCACAAAAGAAGCCTCATGGATTACAAAAGAAACACAAGTTTAAGAAGGATTTCTCAAATTACATATGTCAGAAGATGGGACACATTGAAATAAACCATCCAAACTCTAAACGTCAGGTCATAAAAGGAAAGTATAAAAGACATCATGTTCATGCCGCAGAAGATGATGAAACTGATCAAGAAAGAGACAAGGAAGACTCAAGCAAAGAATATGTATTGATATCAGCTCTTACAGGTACAGTCACTCATGGAAGTGACACATGGATTATTGATAGTGGTGCTTCTAAACACACTGCAGGTTATACTGATTCTTTCTCATATAAAAAAGACTCACCTCACAAGGTGAAGCTCGATGATGACTATCAATATCCCATTAAAGGAGTAGGTGAAGAATACTATAGATTGAATTCCATTTAACTTATGAAGATGAAGGATATTTTGTATGTACTTGGTTTGAAGAGGAGTATCCTTTCTATCTCAACTTTGGATGAAAAAGGATTCAGAGTTGCCTTCATTGATGGTGAACTTCTCATGTGGGAAAAAGGAAAATATATTGATGATGTTGTAGTGATTGGTGTTCAAGAAGGAGGGTTATACAAGTTAAAGGGACATTTCGTTTCAACATTAGTACACAATATGGTTACTCCAAGTGAGATTTGGCATATAATTTTTTCTCACATACATTACAAAGTACTACCAATCGTGAGCAAGATGGTGACATGTTTACCATAAATCCAAGTGAATTATGAAGACATATGAAAGGGAAGCGCAAAAGGAAAGCATGGGATGAAACCATTTCCAATCAGTGATAGAAAATCCAAAGGAGCCTTGGAAATTATACATTCAGACATGTGTGGAACGATGTTAGCCACCTCACTTAGCGGGTATGTATACTATGTTTCATTTATTGATGATTTCTCACGTAAAACTTGGATTTACTTTTTGAAAGCTAAAAGTGAAGTATTCAACAAGTTTAAATAATTCAAGGAACTTGTTGAAAACCTTTGGGAAAATAAGATAAAGATTTTGAGGTCAGATAATGGAGGATAATTCACACAAGATGAATTCAAGGCATTCTACAAAGAAGTTGGGATTAAGAGGGAGATCTCTACTCCCTACAATCCTCAGCAAAATCATGTGGAAGAAAGAAAGAATTATACAATCATGGAAGCAGTAAAGGCCATGATTCATGATCGAGACTTACCGATGCATCCGTGAGAAGAAGCAACTAGGACCACAATATATGTACATAATAAAAGTGCCCATCGTTTACTTGGGAATAAGACACCAGAAGATATGTTTACAAGTGAAAAGACAGACGTCAACGACCTGAGTATATTTGGCTATCCAGTATATGTGCATGTCCCCAAGGACAAGAGATCGGATTTGGAACCTTTAGGAAACAAGGGTATGTTTGTTGGATACAGTGAGAAAACAAAGGCATACATAGTTTAAATCCATCGTCACCGACAGATTGAGACTACCAGAGATGTTACCTTTAATGAGGATGCATCCTTGAGTAGATCAAGGCAACCTCATACATATGAGATCCATGATGAGGATCCTGAATCTCCCAAATTTACAGATACAAATGTAGGCGATGATGTTGTACTAGAATATCATGACATGGAAGAACCATAGAGACCTGTAGATTCATCCTGAGAGATGAATACTAAGAAGAGAAGAACAACTTCGAGTCGTGAAATTATTCAAGATGTAGAGAAGTATGGTGATCCAAATGAATCCTTCAGAGAAAGAAAGATACCATGACCATACTCTAGTTATGTGGCATTGTTAAGTGACACTATTGATGCCGAGCCTACCAATTATGAAGAGGCTGCAAAGAAGAAAGAATGGAAGTATGCCATGGTTGAAGAGTACCAGTCCATTGTAAAGAATGATGTTTGGGATGTGGTTCCGAGACCGAAAGAGAACACAGTGGTAAGTTCCAAGTGGATTTACATGACAAAGATTTCAACAGATGGAAGTATTGATAAATACAAGGCAAGGTTCATGGCATGTGGTTTCTCCCAGAAAGAAGGGATATATTATGAGGATACTTTTGCTCCATTGGCGAGATACACTTTGATTAGAGATATACTTGAGATAGCTGCAGTGATGAAGTGGAAGGTACACTATATAGACGTGAAGAAAACTTTTATAAATGGCGTAAAAGAAGAGGAAGTGAACTGTGTGGAGCAACCACAAGGTTTCGAGACACATGACAATCAGACACATGTGTGCATATTGAAGAAAGCCTTGTATGGATTAAAACAAACACCCAGATCATGGTACGGTAGAATTGACAACTTCTCTATGAGCTTGGGATTTACCAAGAGTAAAGAAGATTCCAACCTGTACTTCAAGGTTTTGGATGGTGGACTAGTAATTTTACTATTGTATGTGGATGAACTATTTCTAACAAGAGACAAGAAGCTCATCACCGAAAGTAAGAGGAAGCTTGCTACAAAATTTGAGATGAAATACCTGGGTATGATGCATTACTTCTTAGGTCCAAATTTATGGCAGAGACCAAGTGAGATTTTCCTTAACCAAGGAAAATATGCTATAGATATTCTGAAGAGATTTAGACTGATGGATTGTAAGGCCATGCTTACATTGATGGTGAAAAATATGAAGTTATTGAGTGATACATCTTTAGAGACAATGGATGCCACCATGTATAGACAAATGATTGGTTCATTGATGTACTTAACGAACACGAGGCTGAATATATGTTTTGCGGTGAACACATTGAGTCAGTATATGGTTGAGACGAGAGTTGTTTATTTGATTGCAACAAAGCATGTGATGAGGTACCTGAAGGGTACAATTGATTATGGACTCAAGTATGCTTAAGATTGTTGGGTATGTGTTATATTCTTTGCATGAGATGGAGTGTCTGAGCGTCTGTGCTGGGCGTGTAGGGGGGTTAGAGGGGGGTGCAGGGGCAGTGCCCCCGATTTTTTTTTTTTCCGGCCGACATATTTCCGGGAACACATGATATTAGGTGGTTTTTCGGCACATGGTTCTTGCTGATGGTTTTCTATTTTCAGTTAAGGAATTAGGGTTTTGGACTAATCCAGGTCATTGGGTTAGGGTTTTGGATGCCGCTGGCTCCTATATGTATATTGTATTGTAAACAATGTAAAAAAATGTGTATGAATATAATATATGCTGGTTTTCCCGGTTTGGGTTTCCAGGTGAAAAAGCTCTGTGTAATGTTTGTGTTTGCAATTGTATCTTTTCTGAATATCAGTTTGCAATAGATATTGTACAAGGTTAGGATTTACATTTGGTATCAGAGCTTTATTGGCTTCAGGGGGATGCCTTTGTCGTCAAGGGTTTGGCTCGGGACTGTGATAAG
>ML787655.1:11631-31242 GCA_009831015.1 Picea engelmannii | reverse complement strand
ACACATTACTGAATATGGCACCAATAAACATGATCTTGCACAAGGTCAACAGATTCCAAGTCTTCGAGGTTGACTAGTTACCCAGGTTTTCAAGATGGCCGACCAACCTGTGTGGTTGTAGGTGTTTCCTAGCCTTGGGATAGATGAGTAGTGTGTGCACACTACATTGTCTATTCCTTGTGATTAGATCCCCAATTTATGTGGACCAGTTTCCTGGTGTGCCAACTAGAGGTTACTAGTTATTTATGAATTAGATGTCAGATTTTGTGTGAGTTTCCCAAGTTACTAGTTCTTTATGAAGTAGATGCCATATTCTATGCGAGTTGGTGAGTTACTAGTTCTTTATGAACTAGATGCCATATTTTGTGTGAGCTGGAGAGTTACTAGTTCTTTATGAACTAGATTCCATATTCCGTGTGAACTAACGAGTTACTGGTTCTTTATGAACTATATGTCATATTCCGTGTGAGTTGGCGAGTTACTGGTTCTTTATGAAATAGATTTCATATTCTATGTGAGCTGGCGAGTTACTAATTCTTTACGAACTAGATGCCAGATTCTGTGTGAGTTGGCGAGTTAAATCCCTGTGATGACATAAAGCCCAAAAGAATGATGAGACTATGGATGCATGGTGTGGTTATAAAAATGATTCAATATAGATTCGTGGAAAGTCAACAAGTCAATGGTCAAGTGTACAAAAGCGCAGAAGCAATCGTGATGATCGTGCCAGAAGAATACCTTCCTTGCTAAGAGGGAGTGTTGAAGTTTGAGTAGCTTCAAAATATATAATTAATGTTTCAATATTGTATTAGACCAAGACACAACCCTAAAGAATAATATTATGTTATATTTGTAAAGTCGGACCTATTGTGCCTTTGTAAAAGTCAACCCTATTATGCCTTGACAAAATTCAATTGAAAATCAGAAGGTTAAAGTATACAAGTTGGCCCTAACCTAATTCTGGGTGGCTCAACTTGTATTTATAAGAGGCTAGGTGCCTCACTTGAAAACACACAACACAATCTCTCTCACACAAGTAAAAGTGCACAAGTATGAGGAGGAGACACAACTATAGAGGAAGGGTGTTATAGTGAAGGGTTTTGGTTATCTGTTGGAGAACTATCTTGGTCTAGTGGTGCACTACCCTACTCTGGTTAGGGTTTCTGGTTTAGCTTTTGTTTGGTGAGATCTCTCTTGAGAGAGACATTGTACTTGTTGAAGAATATATATTGAAGAATATTTTCTAGGTTTTCTCCCCATGAGGGTTTCCCAGGACAAATCTTGTGTATACTGTGGATGTCTTTCTTTCAATGATCCTTACGCATGCATTTATTTTATTAATAGTCTAAAGTTAAAGAATATTGAATAAACTTAACTGCTTAAGAGAAATTTTAACACTTTGAATAGAAGGCTATCCTTGCCATCTTGTTCAGACCTTTCTTTGAAGACTTGCTACCTTTGAACATGCTCCTAGAAGCCTCATTCTCATGAGAATCCTCCATGGCCATATTGTACCATGTCTCCTTCTTGACAAACTTGGAAGGCTACTCCTTCCCACCTGAACCTGAAGGTCAACTTCATCTAAGTTTCTCAACCTTCGAAGCTACCTGCTCCTTGTTCTCTACCACTCTGTTGCTTTCCATTGGTCGCAAAGAATGGCCCTTTATCCTATACAAGTTTCTCTCTCTAATCTCAAGAACAATTGTTATGTCTAAGCTAGATCCTCTAGGCTTGATCATCATCTTTCCATCTTGGAACACTATGTGAAATCCCTTCTTCTCAATCGTTGATATTGAGAGCACACTCCTCGTAAGTTATGCACCCATAGAATGTCCATCACTCTCAACATGCTTTCTGAATCCATCTGGAATGGAACTGTCTCAGATCACTTTACTGCATGCTTGGTTCCCACACCAAGTTCCACATACATGTCTGATTTTGACTCTGTGAAGCTCTCGAAAAACTCTCATGCTCCTATCATATTATATGTGGCTCCACTATTTATTAGCCATGCACTAGCTGATATGGTGCCCAAGGAAATACGTGAAACAAGTAAGAAATATTGTTCAAAATTTATGGAAAACTCATCCACTTGAGTCTTTGTCATCGCAACTACTTCAGGTTGTGTCCTGTTTCCACCCTTCTTCTTGTTCAGACATTGACTTGCATAATGCCCAATTAAATTTTCTCATGTCTTTCTTCTTTCCGTCTTAAGAGGTATATTTTCCGCTAGAAGTATTCTTGAATTTTCCCTTGCCCTTATTTTCATGGTTGGCAAGAGAAATGTTCTCATCATCATTCTTGTACTGACCTCCATTCGGATCTTCATCTAGAAGTTCTTCCCAAATGAATTCATCCCACAACCTCGTCCAATCAAGGATCTTCTCACATGCCATGATCCCTTTGATGAATGCCATCCTCTGCTTCGTGAAGCCTTTGAATATCATCCTCACCAATTTTGAATAATCCACTGTCTCCTTGATTGCAATGAGCACATATCGAACCTGTAGGATATGGGTGAGATAGGTTGTCAACATGTTTGATCCTGTCATCTTTGTGTCTCTAATATTATCTCTCAACACCATTTGTGATTCTCATTTTTACTCTGAAATAAACCCTTCTAATCCTCACATATGTCCCTAGCAGTGTTCTTTCCAGATAAATGAGGGATCAAATGATCCTGTACTCCATCTAGAATTATGTGCATGGATTTCACATCCTTTTGATTATGGATGACCAATTGTGCTGCATTTGTTAGAAGAGTGATCTGAGTATTAACAAATTCCTAAGTCCCATTCTCCATCAACACCAACATGATTCTCTCCTTCCATGGACTATAGTTGGAAACCCCATACAACCTATCCTCAAATTGAAATATAGTTTCCATTTCCAAGATCTAATCTCAACCCAAAAAACACAACACTGAAACCACAATCTATTGAAAATATGTGCCTAGTCTTTCAAACACAAAAATTGAAGAATTTTTCCAGCTTCCCGGATCCATGCCCAGGACTCACTTCCCTCTGCCCCGAACCTATTGCCCACTGTCCGAAGTGCTATTGCCTGCTTCCTGGACCCATGTTCGAAGAATCCCGTAGCGTTCTGCTATTGCCCGAATGCTGCTCAATATACTTCCTCACTACCCGATGTTGATGTATTAGTATCAAACATGTAATTCCACATAGGCTCGATGTCTAGCATGTGGAAGTCATCCGTGTAACCTTTAAGAAAACCTTAGGAAGTTGACATTATGTGTAAATATTAAAGTGAATGCACTTTTAGATTAATGTGAGATTAATTAAGTTAAATGCCTAAGTTTGTTGGCATTAGTAACTTAAGTGAGTTGATTAAGTTCTAACCATTAGATCTAAAGTGATTGTGAGATTATATCTCATCTATTGATCACTTTAGAGGCCATATGTTGTGCAACTGTTGGATGGGATGTACGACATACATATTATCCTCCAATGTTGGAGAAAATAAAAATACCATGAGTGAATATGTTGATCCAAAAAGGATCCAGAGAAGGCTAATAACAACTCATAACTCACAAAGGCAACTCAGGACGCTCATAATGGCTTCAACAGATAGAGAAAAGGAAAAAATTCAAATTTCCCAAAACTCAGTGAAAATGAAACGATCGCGAAGAGTGCATCAAAAATTTCTAACGACGCAAATGGCTCATCAAATAGAGTTACGGATTGAAATATATTCATAGTCAAAGTTTGGTCAACCTAGCCCAGTCAACAGGGGATGAGTCAACATCCATACTGTTGACGTCAACATCCATAAATATGACATTAGCATCTGTACGATACATGTGGTAGGAGAAAGAAGGTGAAACATGGCATGCTGACATCAGCATGATGTCAGCATGGTGATGTGGAAACACCAGAGGCTGCCACGTGTCACCCAATTTTGGATTTTTTAGATCAATCCGTGGACCAATAGGATTGTGCCATGTGGAAGTCTGTACGGTTCGTACGATGACATGGCATGATGATGTGTCATGATGACTTAGCAGGGGAAAACGTGGCCCAGTGAGAGGCTGCCACATGGCTCAATTAGAGGCTTCCATGTGGCAGGCGAGAAATGCTCAATGACAGTCTGTGAGCAAAATTTGAAAAAAAAATATTAAGTTTGGCGGACCACGCCAAAATTGGCCACAAGTTAAACCGTTGGGATATGGATTAGCGCCACCACTAAACTTAGTGAAAAAAACATATGTTATATTTATATATTGCAACAATACAAACCCAAAAAGGGGGAGGCTCGCGGGTTTGACCCCAGGACCTCCTCTCCCATATGAAAATTAATAATTTCGCCCAAACCAACAGGCCAACAACCTTTCTTGGTATTGAATACCGAGAAAAATACTTAAGAGTTGAATCCGCCCATCCAGAGGGGGAGGCGCGCGTATGGTATGACTGCTTGGGCACAAAATTATATGTAGTCCAGTCATTAATGCAGGCTGCAGAGGGGCATGAAAACTGAGACAAATTTCTTCTTAGGCTTGGGAGTGCCAGAGTTGGATCGAGGCATGGAGAAAATCATTATTGGGTAATTGGACACCACGAATTTAGTGGTGATGTGTGTTTTCTGATCTGAGCATTATTTCTATAGCTTGATTTCAGCATGAGGTATACTTATGTATTTTTCCAAATTATTTTGCTGAGTTCATGAAAGAGCCTACCCATTTGAGAGTAGGACCCAGAGACATAGTCCACTAGGGACAAACTCTATTATCAATTTTTGAGTTCAGATTTGATGGTTATGTCTCTTCATTTTTGATCTTTTCCTTCTTTAATGGTGCACTTTAATTTATGCTCATTTAATGCAATTCTTTATAAGTCACTTGATGAAAAGATCCTGGATCATGTTGGCATTAGAGAAGTCATCTTTTGACTTGAATTGTTGAGTGTGAATGATACTACGATGAAGCATACTCATGGGGAAGGAAATATTAAGACTTTCAATCCCGAAGTTGTTCATGCATCTCGAAGGAAGAAAATGACAGAAGAGGACAAGCATGATGAACATGAGAAAAAATTCATATGGTATTTTGTCACATGTCAGAAATGGTCGAACGAATGTATGGAGATTACGAGAAGAGGATGAAGAAGAAAGGGAAGAAAAATTGAAGCACATGCAGATGATGATGCTTCAGTAAACCAAGGGGATGGAGGAGATCTTCTTGAGCCTCCATCTTCACCTTCAAGTTCTAGTTCTTCTTCCTCTGAGCATACTCATGATTCTCATCATTCTATCCATAAAGCCTTTTTTAAGAAACTGTTATTAAAGCTTGATGTAAAATTTGATTTACCTATGTTTAATGGACATGCTGATCCTGAAAAGATAGATAATTAGATCCAACATGTTGTAGTATATTTCCATGTTCAACATATTGATGAAGAGGAAGTTAAAGTGCATCTGTCTTATCTTTGGTTGGAAGGCACCACTCTCGTATGGTGGGAGAGCAAGCTTCGAGACATAAGTAAGTGTGGTAACATTCTTTCCTTATGGTCGGAATTTAAGTCAACAATAAGGAAACAATCTTATCCATTAGGGTATTTACATAAAGCAATGATGTAATGACAAACTTTAAGGAAAAGTAAAGGTCAAACTGTATAAAGTTTCACAGAAGAATTTAGGAAGAAAGCTCTTGCATTGAACATTCCTTTAGATTCTTATGAAACTTTAATGAAGTATATTAGCACACTTCACAATTATATTCATCATACTTTTCTCTTGTTTAACCCCACTAGTCTTGATGAAGTTTGTGTGTAAGCCACTCACCTTGAGAAAAGGGGGAAACATGTTCAATAAGATCCCACGAAGAAACCTTCCAATGTCCCACATAAAATTTTTAAGAAGTTTAAAAGGAAGGACAAGAAGACCGCCATAATGACAAGAGGAGGAAAGGCATATTTCACTCATTGCAAAAAAAACAACCACGATGAAGAACATTATTGGAAACTACATCCAGAAAATAAACCGAAACAGTTCGGTGGAAAGGGGAAGACAAAAACCGTTGCTACAGTGCAACAAGATATTGGTTCCGATTCAGGAGATGAAGGAAATATCACACCGGTTGGAGTACAAGGTAAGTATTCCCTTCATGCTAGTTCAAGTTCCAATAATGAATCTCATGATGATGAACGAAAGAGGAATGAATTATTTCACATAAGAGTTGTATCTAAACACACTAAGATAGATACATTATTTGATCCAGCTTCCCAAGTAAACTTAATATCTGAAGCACGTGTCAAGAAGATGGGTCTTGAAATGAAACCACATCTGAAGCCTTATCCTCTTGGTTGGGTATGTGAGAAAGAAAAACTATGTCACCAAACAATGTAGGGTCAGATTTGCTATAGCTTCAAAGTTGATTGATGAAGTGGATTTGGATGTTGTACCACTTGATATATGTGTCATAGTGTTAGGAAGTCCTTATCTTTATGATAGAAAATAAATCTTCTTTCGTCATGAGAACAAATAAAACCTTACTAAAGGGGGAATGGAATATATTGTTAGAGCTCACAACATGAGGGTAAATACAACACTTGTTAGTGCAGGGAAAATGAAAAGACTCCTAAACACTATCAAGAGATATGTACTCATGGTCGTAAGAGAGAAAGATGTCGGGACATCCGGCGCTTTCCAAGGATGTGATCCATCTAAAAATGAATTAATTGACATTGTTTCCAAGTATGATGATATTTTTTAGGAACTAGATGGATTACCTCCTAAGAGGGAAATCCAACATGAGATACATCTTTAGTAGGATTCTCCTCTTCCTAATGTGGGCATGTACATGATGTCAGTTGTGGAGATGAGAGAGATCAAGAAGCAGGTTCAGGGCTTATTGGATCAAGGGGTCATCAAGCCCAGTTCATCTCTTTGTGGTTCTACGATCATGATGGTCCCAAAGAAAGATGGCACATGGCGAATGTGTGTCAATTACTAGGCCTTAAATAAAATCACGGTGACAAATCGATACCCTCTTCCTTGTATAGATGATTTACTTGATGAGTTGAAGAATGATGTTTATTTCACTAAGTTGGATTTGCGCAGTGGATATCATCAAATCAGGGTCGCAGAACATGATGCATGGAAAATTTCCTTTAAAACCAAACATGGATTGTTTGAGTGGTTAGTTATACCATTTGGGCTTTGTAATGCTCCGACAACGTTCATGCGTATGATGAATGATGTAGTCAATCCTTTCCTAGATGACTTTGTGATTGTATATTTAAACGAAATTCTTATTTTTAGCTGGACTTGGGATGAACATGTGGGGCATGTAAAGAAAATATTGGATACTTTGCAAAGGGAAAAGCTATATGTAAAATTGTCTAAATGTGAATTTGGCAAGACTGAACTTGTGTACTTAGGTCATATTGTAGGAGGAGTACAATTAAAAATTGATCCTTCCAAAATTAATGTAATTGTAAATTGGCCTGAACCAAAAATTGTAACTGAAGTTCAAAGATTCTTAGGTGTAGTCCAATATTGGAGGAGGTTCATTTCCAACTTCTCCTTTATAGAAGCTCCTTTCCCAAAATGAATCAGTCAATGTGTTTCATTTTGTAGGTGATAGCGTGGTTGTTAATAGGATTCTATATAAATTTTTAGATTTTAGAAGTATCAAAACATAGGATTTAAGATTTTATCTTAGAAATAAATTGATCCTCAAAAGATCTTTTCAAAATTTTGTGAAAAAGCTTTTCAACAGCTAACATATGTTGTGAAGTTGATGTTAACTGGTGAAAGCCTCGGTTTTCAATGGTTAAGGTGTACTCCCCGCAAGCAAGCAAGCCGGTGAAAGTGCTAAACATGGATTTATCTTCAATGACTCCAAAATTAAAAAAGGGAATAAACATCAAATATGAGATCAGAGACAATAGGAATGGTTACAAGGTTGGTGCTCTGAAAGAAGGAATGAAACGCAGTTGTGTGAAGGAACATGACTATGTATCCATTTTCGATGCAGATTTCTAGCCAGAACCAGACTACCTATGGAAAACGATTCCATTCCTGATGCACAATCCTGAAGTGGCTCTTGTTCAGGCCCGTTGGAAATTCGTGAATTCGGATGAATGCTTGATGACAAGAATGCAGGAGATGCCCTTGGTTTATCATTTGACTATGGAACAGGAAGTGGGCTCTTCTACCCACACCTTCTTTGGTTTCAATGGAACTACCAGAGTTTGGAAGATCAATGCTCTAAATGAAGCTGGTGGCTGGAAAGACCACACAACTGTGGAAGATACAAATTTGGCTGTTCGAGCAATGTTTGAAAGTTTGAGAAAATTATGTGAAGGCAAAGAGCCTGCTAATGGATCTAATTCTGAATCTACTACAAAAGGAGGAAATTATGACAATAAAATACCAACGACCTTGTCATTATATATGCAATAATATTCTATACAGGTCGAGGATAATCTTTGCAGATATATAACTTTCATTTGATAGAAGCAACTATGGTGAACATCGACCATCCATTGATTGATAAAATCTGTCATATGCCTCATAAAGAGGCAAGATCAAAACTTAGAATTTAATTACTGTCAAAGCAATGCTTTCTGTTACAAATTTGGAAAGAAAGAGTGCATTGACTCATTAATCATTTTGTTGCCAAAGGAAGATATGGAGCAAATTGAAGAAGACAATAAAATAATTTGGTTCAAATTCTAAAAGAATAGATGGTAGCCATGGAGGCAGAGTATACCCATTTTGAAGATTTCCCTTTTTGACCAAGACAAAACTTTCACCAGTGCAGAAGGTGGAATTATAACCAGTTAGCTAATGAAAAGCAGAGCTTTCACCAGCTAATTAGCAAATCTTAAGGCAAAATAGCTGGTGAAACATGTTACATGGAAGCAAGGTCGTATTTTTGCCCAGATATGACTTTTTCTCAATCAAATCTTTCAAGGTTGTTTTCTAAAGATGCATAATAATTAAATACATCAGATTTAAGGTTTTATCTTGATGTATTATGTGTTTAAGAAGGTGGAAAGGTAAAATTGGTGAAACTTGTTACATGGCAACAAGGTCGTATTTTTTCCCAGATCTAACTTCTTCTCAACCAAATCTTTCAAGGTTGGTTTCTAAATATGCATAATAATTAAATACATCATATTTAAGATTTTATCTTGATGTAATATGTGTTTAAGAAGGTGGAAAGGTAAAATTGGTGACCTAGTTTATGAGCAAAAAACTGTTTTTTTTTTCCAAAGGTGGCAAATTCGAACTTCCTATGAAGATGCATCAGCCTTGGAAGGTTTTCTACATATGTCAAAGAGTTTGGAGGACATGAAGACTATCAAGATAGAGTTTGACCCCTTAAATAGGATATTTTCCTATTTTGTTTTGACTTTCCATTTTTTAGTATTCTAGATCCATTTTTATAGGATCTCATCCTACACTTGTTGTATCTATTTTGATTTGACTATTTTTAGCAAATCTAATCCATCTTTCAAGGATCTAGATTTCATCTTGTAAGGATATAAATCCAAAGACATTTGGAGCACTATGGGGTTCAATCTTGGATACTTTTTTCTACTGTACTAGACTCTTATCTTGATAATAGAATCACCGTCTTCTTTTGCTTTCAATGTTAGATTTGTTCATGTACTTCATTATTCTATGCTTTACTTTAGTTTAGCTCAGCTTCTAAGAACTGTTATCTTCTTATTAAGCTCATGAAATTGAATTAAAGGGCTTCTTGCTATCTTGTATGACCCTGCACATCGTTGTATTTGGTTATCTAGACTAGTATTCTTCATACCCCGTTCCAATTACTTTGTCTAATTATTGATTTCTAAAAGCACTGTCTTATTCGAATGCATGATAAGATCTCCTTTTCATTAGCTATTGATTTATCCCATTGTTCCAAGCATACCAAATTTACCATATTCTTAAGTTACCAAGCATATTTGGCCTACAACCCCAAAGAGTTTCTTGGAGTCATAACACCTTCTTTAACCAGTGTGAAGAACAATTTTCAGTGGGAAGGAAAGCAACAAAAAGATTTAGAAACTTTGAAGGAGAAGATCAGTACTACACCATTATTAACATTGCCGAATCTTCAACAACTTTTGAGATCAAGACAGATGCCAACAGATACGCCATGGGTGTAGTATTGATGCAATATCGTAAGCATATCTGTTACCACTCTGAAACTTTTAACCAAGCTGTTGTTAACTATCCTACATATGGTAAAGAGTTGTATGAATTAGTCCAAAGCATAAAGAAATGGAAGCACTACTTGTTAGGGAAGGAAACAATCATACATACAAATCACCAACCCTTACAGTATCTCCAAGCACAGAACAAATTGCAACAATATTGACACTATAGATGGATGGGGTTTCTATAATAATTTCATTTGGTAATCAGGTACAAGAAGGGTACAAGTAACAAGGTAACCAATATGATTTCTAGACCTCCGATCGCTGCTTCTATTATTTTGAAGAATACTTCTATATCTCATGATATCTATGTAGAACAATATGCCATTGATGAAGATTTTAAAGAAGTATATGAGAAGCTAACCCTTGGTGCACAGGTAGAGAACTATTTTTTGTAGGGAAAACTACTCTACCATCTTGGAAAGCTATGTATTCCTATAAGTGAACGAGTCCATGTAATACGCGAAGCTCACACTTCTCTTGTGTCTGGGAATTTTGGGGTAGGAAAAACTATGGCTCATTTGCAGGGGTTTTGTTACTGGCCTCAAATGAAAGAAATTGTAACTAAATATGTAAAGGGGTGTGTGATGTTTTCTACTTGTAAGCCCACTAATAGAAAACTGGAGCTATACTCACCACTTCTTGTTCTATCCCATCCATGGGAAAGTATCTCCATGGATTTTGTAGGGGGTTTACCATTGACCAAAGGGGGTCATGACTATATGTATGTTGTAGTGGATAGGTTCAACAAGATGTGTATCTTGATGCTATGTAAAAAAAATATCAATACTGAGCAGACTGCTAATCTCTTCTTTCAATATGTTTGGGTTCACTTTGGGTTACCCACATCTATTGTTTCATATCGAGATACTCAATTCCTTGGGTACTTTTGGACTAGCTTGTGGAGGATGATGGACACCAAATTGAAGAGGAGCACTACTTTCCATCCATAGACTGACGAACAGACAAAGGTGGTAAACCGAACAATGGTACTTTTTCTTTGAGGTTACTGCAGTAAGCATCCCAAGTTATGGGATGAACATATACCCTATGTACAACATGCTTACAACCGAGATTTACATTCATCCACTCAGAGTTCACCTTTTGAGACATGTTTTGGGTACCTAACCAAGGTTCCTTTGGACTTGATGTATGGGAGAGACACTGATGTGAATGAAGAATGAACATAGGAAAAAACCTACATGTTCATCCAGAGGATCCAGCAGATACACCAAGCAGTCAATGAACAATTGGAGAAAATTTGAGAACATTATAAATCATGACATGATAAGAACATGGTTGATCATCAGTTCCAGGTTGAAGACCGGGTATGGCTTCACATCAACAAGGAGATATTGAAGGGTGAAGGTAAGAAACTCAAGACCATTCATTATGGATCCTTCACTATCTTGGAGAAAAGTGGTACCAATGGTTTTCATCTTGATATTCCACCTTACATGCAAATTTACTCAGTTGTGAACATTGAGAACTTGAAACTTAATTTTGAGCCTCCCATGATCATGGATCAAGATGATGAAGTTTCAATACCTTCATTTGATGAGTTTGCACCTGAGTACTTGGATGGGTTATAGGAAGATATCATCCTGGACAGGAGGACGAGGACTTCACACAACGGTGATGTTGATTATCTTCGAGTAGGATTAAAGGGCACACATCCAAGAAAGGTAAAGTGGAT
The DNA here is from genome assembly GCA_009831015.1 of Picea engelmannii. Classification (NCBI taxonomy): domain Eukaryota; kingdom Viridiplantae; phylum Streptophyta; class Pinopsida; order Pinales; family Pinaceae; genus Picea; species Picea engelmannii. The sequence goes on along the minus strand of ML787655.1, from coordinate 19,353 downwards.
AAAGAAGGATATAGTGAGGGGACTATTCCCTCAATTACCTATTGATTGATGAAAGCTTTTGGTTTTCCAAAAATATCTCAGTGGGAAGTTGTGATCCAAAAAGGATACAGAGAAGGCTAAAAACAACTCAAAACTCATAGAGGCAACTCAGGATGCTCATAATGGCTTCAACAGATAGAGAAAGGGAAAAAATTCAAAGTTCCCAAAACTCAGTGAAAATGAAATGATCGCGAAGAGCAAGTCACAAGTTTTCTAATGGTGAAAACAACTCGTCAAATAGAGTTAAGAATTGAAATATATTCATGGTCAAAGTTTGGTCAACGTAGCCCAGTCAGCAGGGGATGAGTCAACATACATACTACTGACGTCAACATCTGTACAACACATGTGGAAGGAGAATGAAGGTGACACGTGGAATGATGACACCAATATGAAGTCATCATGGTGACGTGGAAGCATCAGAGGTTGCCAGGTGTCACCCAATTTTGGTGTTTTCAGACCGATTCGTGGACCAATCGAATCGTGCTATGTGGCAGTCCATACGGCCCGTAAGATGACATGGCATGATGATGTGGCATGGTGACTTGGAAGGGGACAACATGGCCTAGTGATATGCCGCCACGTAGCAGGTGAGAAATGCTCAATGACAGTTCATGAGAAAAATTTGAAAAAAAAATATTAAGTTTTGTGGGTCTGCCAAATCTGGCAGACCACACCAAACTTGGACACAAGTTAAAACGTTGGGATATGGATTAGTGCCACCACTAAACTTAACAAACAAACCATATGTTATATTTATATATTGCAAAAATACAAACCCAATAGGGGGAGGCCCGCGGGTTTAACCTCGAGACCTCCTCCCCCATACGCGCCTTAATAATTCTACCCAAACCAATAGGCCAATGACCTTGCTTGGTATTGAACATCACATAAAATACTTAAGAGTTGAATCCGCCCAACTAGAGGGGGAGGCACGAAAACTGAGACACATTTCTTCTTGGGCTTGGGAGTGCCAGAGTTAGATCAAGGCGTGGAGACAATCATTTTTGGGTAATTCGATGCCACGAATTCAATGGTGATGTCTTATTTATGATATAAGCATTATTTCTGCAACTTGATTTTAGAATGAGGTATACTTATGTATTTTTCCAAATTATTTTGCTGAGTTAATGAAAGAGCCTACCCATTTGAGAGAAGGACCCAGAGACGTAGTCAATCAGGGACGAACTCCATTATGAAGTTTTTGTGTTCAGATTTGATGCTTATGTCTCTTCATTTTTGAGATTTTCCTTCTTTAATGGTGAACTTTAATTTATGCTCATTTAATGAAATTCTTTATAAGTCACTCGATGAAAAGATCCTGGATCATACGTTTGCAGAGTTGAATGAAGTGACTCGTGCTGTGTTGAGAAGTGATGATAGTGTGATGTCTAGAAAAGACATGTTGAGTAAGGATGACGTGGGGTTTGTGAGGATGAGTGTTGGGTTACAAAAAAGTTATAAATATCTTCCTTTTTCCCACAATTCATGATATGATTTTGATTGATTCTTTAGATAGTTAGGGATAGATACGAAAGAATATGATTAATATGTCTCTTAGGGTTGTTATTGAAGTTTTATTAAACAGATTCTAATTTACGATTGGAATGGTTTGATTTTGTTACAGAATTGGATAAATAACTGTCAAAGATAACCAAAGAGATTTTGGCTATGCACAAGCTATTGAAGGTTGAAGATTTTTTAGGCGCAAAGCAGCTTGAAGATAATGCATTTTCTGTATTGTAATTTTATAATAGTAAAGAAATCCTTAGGATCTTTTGATCCTCAGGATAGCTTGATTTACCCAAACTATTGTAATATATAAGAGGGTAATAGATCCAAAAAAAACAAGGAAAAAATGCATTCAAGTAACTAGATTCAGAATTGTTTTGCGCAAATAGTTTTTGTAAATGTTTTACCAGCCATGGAATCAATGAAAGTTTTGAGTGTTTTTATCATTTTTGTGCTCTGAGTTTCTCGTAGCAGTACTTCTGAAGACCGAGGGCCCAGTCTGAAGGAGTTATTGTCTCATTCTGTAATTGTATCAGTTCAAAGTTTGATTTCCATTTTATGATTCAGATCTTTTACAATAGCCAAGGATAAATGCACAAGTGTGTTAATGATTTTATGATTGGTTGCGTATAGAAGACAAACATTTCGATTAGTTATTAATGATTTCTGTTATGATTTCCATTTCTAAAGTTATTGTTTGACAATTACTCACATTTTCATCCGCGCTGTTCATTTTCCTTAGATTTAGGATTGTTGTTCCTTTCGGTTAAAGTTACAATAGTTGTTCCTTTCAGTTAAAGTTACAATAGTTGTTCCTTTCAGCAAAGTTACATTAGTCATCCCTTCCGATTAGATTATAATTGTTGTTTCTTTCCGCAGATAGAGTAATTTGTCATTTCCTTTCCAGTAATTAGAATTCATAATTAATATTTAATTTTGCAAGTCCTTAGTTAGATTCAATTACTACTTTCTAGTTAAGTGAATTCAATAGATTAATTAGTTCCTTTCCATTTCACAACATCTTAGTAATCAGATTTCAATTCCATTTAGTTTTTAGAATATTTGGTGAACTGTTGAGGAACTTGATTGTTGATGAACTCATATTTGGTTTAGCTACACGATTTTAGGCTACCTGCATAGACTTTGCTGATATTCTTGAGATAAAAGATGAATCTTTAGGTTGATAAATTAATGTTAAACTAAGGTTGTTTTTAGGACATCTTTAGACCCCAACAATGAGCATAGCCTTCATGAAAGAAAGCAGGTGAAAGCTAGGATGTGGATCATGAAGTGGTAGAGGCAATCGTGGGTGCATGAGAGAGTGTCTACACATGATAAAATAAATGATGATTGGGTAAAGGAAAAGGTTATGTAGAAAATGGTTGTAAGAGTTGTGTGATCAATAAATTAGAGGATCCATCATGGAGTTTTTCGCCGAAGAGAAATTTGGAGAGAAACACATGAGTTGAGGGTGTTGTAGCTGCGATAAAGGCAACTTCCAATGATGGATAAATCCACCATCGCGACGATACGAGCTGAGCTAAGTGGAGACAATCGCCATTGTGAAGATATGGGCTAAGATGAGTGGGGACATCCACCAATCGTGGGTGTTGAGTAGAGCCAGCCGAAAATTAGGTTATAGAAACTATAAAATCATTTATTTGGGAGTGGAAAGAATTGGAAGTATCGGGTTGGCCCCAACAGACAAATGAGTGACCAAAACACATGGTTGAGAACCAACATGGAGAAGACAGTGCATGTGAAAATTTAAGGAGCCGACGAGTGATTAGGATAAACAACTGGAAACTAGCCAAATCGAAGTGTTAGCCAGCATACCCAACAAGCATCCCAATAGAATAGAGGGGATGCGTTAGTGTCGGGAAAACCACAGAGGTCTAAGCAACCCCGGGAAGTGGGCAGGTGCCTTGGGTAGCAGACATGAAGCCTGGGAAGTAGGCTGAGATAGTCGAGCAATGCCCAGAGAGGAATCAAGCAACCCAAAAAAGGACCCAAGTAACAACAAAAGGCTATGGGAAGGCTCAAGAGGAGGTCCGAGTAGTAGGTAGTGGGACTGGGTAGCAAGTCCAGGCATCAAATTTTTGAGTTTATTAGTAGCTTGCAGAGATGGGTGCTTTGGGATTGTGATTTGAAGGCAAGTTGGATGGAGTGTCCAACTATAGTCCTTGGAAGGAGAGGATTATGCTAGTTCTAATGGAGAATGACATTTGGGATTTTCCCAACTCCATTGTGGCCCCACCAACAGATCCAAAAGAACTGGCCGCCTATTGTGCGTATGACTATTTTGAGGAAAGACCTAATTTTGGAAGGAAAGACCTAATTTTGGAGCACACACAACAAGTGGAAAGAAAGCATCATGCAAAAAAAGAGGGAAAAATAGCATGCAAGAGGAAAATCCATGTGGCAAGGAGACAGATAAGCCTAACCATATTAGGGTTAGGGTTTTTGATAAGGATTGTAACAACTATAAGATTTTAAAATGGTATAAATAAGAACCGAGGAGGTCTAGGTAGAGGTTGGTTTTTTGTGGAGTAGTTGATATGAGGGAATGTTGATTGTACTGAGGCTGTAGAAGAGTAGAGTAAAGTAGATTTTTAGGGTTAGGTCACAAGATGAGGATCTCGGTGTAATCTAGTGCACCCCAAAGAGGTTACTTAACCTCATCATGATTTTATAATTGAATATGTAATGCATGCAGTGCTGGATTTTGCAGAAGACTAAATAAAAGAGAAGAGAAACCAAATATTTGTGGACGTAGCCTAGGAGGGGGTGAACCACAGTAAAACTTGTGTTCTGTGTGATGGTTCTTGAATGTTTACTTTATGTCAATGATTAGTTTACGAATGAATGAATAATTATATGTATTAGCATGCATGCATAAGGCTAAAAGACAAATGAATCTTAGAAATACTTTAATAAACAACAAGTTTAATGCATAAATAAAGATAGAATACTCTCCCATATCCCCACTAATTCCTAGACTGCAAACACCAGGGTACTGTAGTCACCCATAGAGCTATCTCGAGTGAGACTATGTTGTGCACTATGCGTGCAACGTTTCCTTTTAGTTTACCAGGAGGGCCAATAGTCTTAGAGGGTTTTGTTGGAAATATATTTAGATATGAACCTAGGTCAACCCAAGAAGAAGAGAAAGAGAGAGATCCAACCAACAAATGGTTCTGTTGCCGGCTAGAACTGCATAGGATTGAGTCGACGAGATCCATGGAAGAAACACGCGGAGGATGAAAGAATATACGGGAATGTTCAGGCCATGGAATAAAACAAAGGTGGGGATTGAAATATGGTTGAAAATGAAGGAACTCGAGTTTGTGCAGAATGAAACCAAAAACCCTAAGCTAACACCGTGTAAATATATCGAAAAATACGTGTTTAACGACCTTCATGAGGTTATTTTCTATGATTTCCCGCATTTGTTGCAGGAGTGGTTATTGAGGTTAAAATACAACCACCCTACAAATTGAATTAGACATCTGGAGTGGAATCCTGTGGATATCGCGCAGTTACAACAAGTTAATAACAAATTTATGTGCACAATCGATTTCTGGTTAGACAATATTGTTGCAGGGTTTATCACCAAATTTTCACTAGATACAACGAAGTATTACACTGCAACAAAGAATTATTTTCTAAAGGGACCTAGAGGTAGGTACATCGGATCGTTGTATACTTCAATAAAGACTTTTTTGTATAACAATAGTGTGATGACCATGGAATCATACAACTAAACTTCCCTGCGTGCATGGGGTAAGGGGGGAAGCACTGACAGGAGGTGGAAAAATTGAGGAAGAGATGGATAAGGGAAATAATAAGGAGGTAATGGACCCAATCATGATGGAGGAAGACCAGATAATGAATATAATGGAAAAATATGGAAAAAAGTACAATGGAGTAGCCTACCAATATAAGATGAATAACAAGAAGAGAGCCATAGTTGATAAAGAGGCCTTGACAAGGAATGAAGAAGAGGCAAAGGATATTTGGGATGTGGAGAAAAATGAGGAAATCCTGCATGCAACGTATGAAAGGAAAACAAGAGGTCCAAGGTAAGGAACAAAAGGTAGAACTCCAATCCAAATTACCATCAGTGTGGAACCTACAACCCCACACTATTAAATTTGAACGTTTTTGCGACGAAGTAGAGACGAATTTTCGTCGGCATAGAGTCGTTTTTGCGACCAAGATGATTTTTTTTTCGTCGGAATACATTCGTCAGTCTAGCAGCCACACATGGATCTTCGCCAGTCTAGCAACTGGGAAAAGAAGCCTATTCAGAATAGGGAAAAGTTCGGCTAGTGATGAATGTTAGTCAGTAGAACGACTAATATTAGTCGCAAGAGTGACCAAGACAACTGTGGAAAACTTAGTCAATAAACCCCTATGAGTCAGTAGAACGAGTAACAGGTTGGTTTCTCTAGCGACTAACAGGTTGGTGTTTGCAACCAATTGGCAATACTAGCGACAAACATGTTAGTCACTCGACTGACTAACAGGTTGGTCGCTCTAGCGACTAACAGGTTGGTGTTTGCGACCAATTGGAAATACTAGGGACGAACATGTTAGTCACTCGATCGAATGACAGGTTGGTCAATCTAGCAACCAACATGTTGGTGTTTGCAACCAATTGGCAATACTAGTGACATACATGTTAGTCGCTAAAGAGACCAATGTTGTGGTTTTAAAAAAAAAAAAATTATGCCATTCAACACAGGATCTTAACTAAATTTGATAACAGGTATTTAAGTGTGTCCAATCATGATGGTCATGTAATTGTAGGATCTTAACTAAAACTTGATTTCAAAATGGGTTGGATGATATGGTGGAACCATGTGAAAGGAGAACTTGATCAAACAACGCAATGAATCAAACAAATTGACAATATGTAAGTTGATAGAGTGAATACCATGTTTGAGGAACTCAATGTGTAGGTCTTCCTCATATGTAACTCTATTGTTATTGATCATGTGAACAATTCTCTTGATGTCTCCAAAAGAAAATATATGACATGAGGTAGGGCTATGGGAAATTTGGATGGAGCAAGGGATAAAATGAATTACTGATATATATCTTGTGGGAGGGAAACCTATCTAGGTAAAAGGGTGCACCAGAAGACTCTATGTCAATTGTAGAGGGATTCAAGAAGCTCATGTCTCCTAATGGAAACAAAACCATATTTTTTTTATGATAGAGGAGATGCTAGCAATATTTCTAAAGGTGAGGAATAGAGAAAGGGGCATTCTAAAGAGACTCTTCTTAGTTGTTACAAATGAATTGGTGACCATTGATATTAGAAATCATATGAACTAAATTTATGGTACATTCGTCAATTTTAGAGAAAGGCATACAAACAAAGAACATTGTTAATTTCGGATCAAATCCCTTCAAATAGGAAAATTGATAAAAAGAACATGTAAATAGGAAAGCGYAAAYATTAATACAAAGRCATACAAACAAATAACATTGTTAATTTYARATCTAGTCCCTTCAAATAGGAAAATGAAGATGTAGAKASGAAAGTGTAAAGATTAATAATAAAATGTTGATAGGAAAGTGCATGGATTGATGATAGAATTTTCTAGCACCCTTGTAAAATCAGGGACATAAACATGCCTTTAGCTAAGCATTCATCTTGGGATCACAATTCTTCTTTAAGGTAATGTTAGAAGGCGAGTCTAAGGGGATAAAAGTGAAACACTCCTTGTTGGGAAGCATACATACATGGATATACACCGAAGTCCACTACCAGAATATTTAATTGTGAATGAATAGGTCTTTTTATGAACCATACACCAAAATATGCTACTAGAATATGCCAATAAACCAAAGTATGTTGAACACTTTGTCATTTTTTTAATGTGAAATGTGAAGATATGAGTTGTTGGTTGTATTTTAAGTATACATTGCTTTAATGTAAGAGGAATTGTTTAATATCTTGACAAAGTAACAAACATGCTAGTTTATATTTACCTATCTATATATCTATATAGTAGAGTATGATATAAAAGTGGAATTGCATTTTCTAATTTTTTTTTTATGGATTGTTATTATAATTCTTTTTTATGTGATAGGTGTCAATTGATGTTATGCATTGCAACTTGTTTAAAATTCTTAAGAAGATAAATGGATTTGTAACTC
>ML787654.1:298949-309261 GCA_009831015.1 Picea engelmannii | reverse complement strand
TGAGCCAAACCCTCAGCAACAAAGGCGTCCCTCTGAAGCCAAAAACGTGCTCTGATACCACATGTAAGTTTTAAACCTGCGAAGTAAAGAAATGCATATAGATTCTTAAGCAATACAGAAATTAATCAATGGCTCATACACAGTTTACACAGAGATTTATACCGGAAACCCTCAACCGGGAAAACCTTTCTTATTTTCATTATATCGAATTTCACCATTCGCCATACAACATATACAATGTTTTTAGGTATTCCGTAGATACCAAAACCCTAATCCCTTAATCCGGGATTAATTTACAAATCAGCTAAAAATAGAAAAATCCGCTAAAAATAGCAAAAACCGACCAAAAAAATCCACTAAAAATCTAGGTGAAGGGATCGTTAGACGCAGTTGTCATATCTGATGCACCCACACACACACACATGCAAACAATATAACACATACCCAACAAGAAGCTCTTCTACATCCAAGTTTCCATCATAAACTAGAATATCCATCTTCGCCTTTGCACCCATTCTAGCAACAGCTTTAAGTAAGCGTTCACTTGATGCATCTTTGGACTCACTAATATCTCCTACATCAGTTGTGCACCTTTGTTTTATCTCCAGGTCTACAAGTCTGGCACGCATGTTATGCAGATCTCTTTCCACTTCTGGATTCTGCGCCTCTCTACCCCTTTCTCTGGACGTCTCCCTTTCCTCCTCTGGATTGGGTGATTGTCTATCTCTTCTCCTCGGCGGCATGGTGAATTTTATTTCTTCCTGCTACAGAAAGAAAATAAGATTTTCTAATCTCTGATACCACTTGATAGCATCCACCCAGGCACCTACCTCAGCAGGTCCCGCGCCTGACCTCCCAGTCTTAAGGATCGTTCAATTTCCTACCTCGAGCCGGAATGGCTCTTTCGACTCCCACTGGAATCTCCTTCAAATTCGACCCACAGGCCTTCTCCAACACCTTACAACCTTTAGGCTGGTCACTGTTCCGTTTACGATAGAAAGCCACAATCAGGTTTCGGGGTTTTCAAATCCCCGATGTCACCACTCTTTGGGGTCCCGATTTCTCGATCGTCGATACCCCGACGTGCTCCCTTGTTACCTTAGTCTCTGGGCTATGCACTTAGTCCATGCGACCTCCTCTCATATGAACATAGTCATACTCACTATCGGGATTCAGGGTTTCGAGTGTCGAAGTGTACTAAATCCCTTTCTCACGGAATCCCCGATATTTCGACTCGTGATTTCACGATATGACGTCACTAGGATGCCCTTCCATGACCAACAACTGTGATCAGTCACTGAGATCAATGGCTCTCGATCTCCCTCGGAGTTTCGCGACCTTAAATGTCGAAGTGCTTTGGCCTTCGATTCCCCTATCTCGCGAATGTCGATTTCCTGATCTCTTCGATCTCAGCCATGCATCCTCAAGGATGGACAGTTCTCTTATGCTTTGGGGTTTTCACTCTGGTAATTCCCAATTCCCTTGTTACAACGAGATGATGTCAATTGGGCCCACATGTAACTTATTTTCTCATCGGGATTTCGCACTTTGCGATTCTGAAATGCAAGAGTTCTCTGTCCTCAGGACCTCCAAAACACCGATCCCCGACTCTCTTCAGATTTCTGACATGCGTCCCAACATATGGACGGCTCTAAACTCATCGAGATTTTCACAATGGATTTCCCCAACCTCTGGTCCACGGGACTTCCGATTTCCCGAACCCCGACACCTCGATATCCCGATGCCTCTCGGGATTCTTACTCTGCTCACGAGGGTTAAACCCTGTGCAATTCCTGTCAGATCGAACGGCTGACAGGTAACTGATCAACGATCCAATGGCTCACGACCCCTAGAGCTTGGACTCCAAATGCGGCCATAACCTCCTCGCTTCTTTGGCGGATCCAACGGTTATCGGGATTTCGCTAATTCTCCCCACAAGATTCTGACCGTCGATCTCTTCCCTTTGATGATTCCACGAAATGAACCCAATATTCTTCTGTGAAAACCTTGTCCACCTGTGGTGCAACTGTGCAACGCCTATTTTAAACACTCCACGTTACAAACTTCTAGTGCTTCTCTTCGACAAGCTTGAAAGACTTATCCCTCCTGAGCTTCAACACAACTCTAAGTCTTCAAGAAGACTCTTGCACGCAATCCTTGCGGCAGTTCTCAAACACTTCCAAGTGTTGAGTTCTTTCGACTCTGTGCACACCTGCAGCAACAGTCCTTGAATTATTCACTCAGATTCACAATTCTAAGTCTTCGCTTGGCCTGCGCACTCCTTGCACGGCTTCTGTTCCCAACTGCACTTCTGGGTACTTAGAACAAAAGTTAACCTATCTAAACCTTCTATCAACACACTCCTTGCGGATGACTTCAACTACACTCCTTGCAGGAACTCTGGTTCAGATAGAGAAACAATTGAAACTAGTTCTCTCTACCCTTCAGACTTCAAATTAGAACATGAAATCATATACATAGCATATTAAAGCACATGTATAACATAAATCAAACATTCATGAGCATATCAACATCAATACACAGAGAACAACATAGAACCATGAATTTGAATCAAACTCTTCTATTAATTCAAATATCAATACATGGGTGTTTTTACACAGCTCTCTGCATGCTCTTGCTCTTCCTGCTCAATAATCATGTTGCAATACACAATGAGGGTGTCTATATCCATTTTCCCTCCACTCCTTCTAAAACTGTCTAATCTAATATTCAATTCTACCTACTTACATAAATGCCTTCTACCTACTATGGACGAGAGCGGATCGCTCAAGGTCCTATACAATGCATAAGTACACCTCTCCTTAACTATCACATTTAATTTTGGTGCATCCACTCTTCAAAGGTTTTAAACAATTTAACATATGCTCAAAATGTGTGGCGCTTTCCCCCATGCTCGCTTGATGTTGACGATGCTCCTGCATCAATAGCTGATGATGTTGGAACATCTTGATGAGTCATAGTTTATATATATTTGATGCATGATTGGTACATATTTGGTGCATGGTTGATGCACTCATTGATGGTATAGGTAGAGGTACGGGTTGGTGCATGGTTGATGCACTTGTTTATGGTACAGGTTGATTACAAGTTGTTTGGTACAGGTTGGTGCATGGTTGATGCACTTGTTTATGGTAAAGTTTGGTGCAGGTTGATTGGTACAAGTTTACAACAATATATCTCATAGTGATAGTGTGACAGTGGTTCCATCATTCTACTTATATTTCAGGGCGGTTGGACAGGGAAAGTACATGTGGTTGTATCCACCTTCCAGTTGTAGCCAGAGAACATAGGGGGTTGTGGCCTCCTTCTGGTTGTATCTAGAGAATTGGGGAGTTGAAGCTTCCCTCAAGTTGTATCATGGAAAACAAAGGAATTTGGTGCTTCCAATGAATGTAATTCTTAAATACATATAAGAAAAAGCATTTTGTGGTTTTCTCCTGCTTTGGGTTTCCACATAAAAACATGGGTGTACTGTGTATGTGTATGGTTTCTCATTTGTTCATTGTTTATTTAATTTGAAACTATTGGATGATAATTTTACATTGATATAACACTTGCATATTGTGGTTAAAAAGGATTAAATTTCTCTATTATTGATTCACCCCCCTCTCAATAATCCAACAATTGGTATCAGAGTAGGTTCCTTCAGGAAACAATTTAACCACTGGAAGGAGATCATGGATTATTCTGAGAATGGAGTACCATTGTTTGATGGTCAAAATGGTTTAAAGTATGATATGTGGATCATAAGGACGAAATTATTTTTACAGTCACAGGGGAATTATATTTGGCTATCAGTCGTTACAGGATATGATAGTTCAAAAAGGGAAAATATTGCAGCAATGAAGGAATTGAAGAAGAATAAAAAACTAGCAATGGATTTCATCTGGGAAGGATTACCTAATCCAATAAGAGAAAAGGTTGGTAAATGTTCATCAACCAAAGAACTTTGGGATAAGTTACATGATATATATTCTTCACCCATCACAGATTCAAAAAATGCCAAAGAATATGCAGGTACAGATCAAGAAGAAATATGTTCACCATGTCAAACAGATTCAGAAGATGAAGAGTACATAATCAACAGAGGTATGTTGCTTTTCTTTAATTGTGAAAAACACAAACATCTTGAAAAAGAATGCCATGAATGAAATGAGACAGAAAAACAAATTTAAAAAGAAGATAATTATGAGGCCAAATCGATTAGTGCTTTAGATGAACTAAGAGAAGAAAACAAGTCACTCATGAAAGAATTGATGAAACAAAAGGAAAGTGTTCACATTTTTGAATAATCCCAACAGGTCATCGATAACTTAAGAACTCAACCAGAAGAAGCCAGAAAGATCGAAGAAAATATTGAATATGAAAAGAAGTGTTTGGAAGCCAACATAGCAGCATAAAAGGAAGAAGCAAAAATGAGAGAGAAGATATTGGTAGATCATATTAAGGAAAGAATTAACAATCTAAACTATCTTGAGTCAAAGTTTGGTCAAGAAGAGAAAGTACTTGAAGAAGAAATAATCACATTAAAAATCCAGCTTGAAGAAGCAAAGAGAACAGAAGAAGTCATGAAGTCTCATATATTAAAGAAAGAAGAAGAGGTTGAGAAGCTTGAAGAAGAAGTTGTTGCATTGAGAAGTAAAATCGTCAAGCTCAAAAAGAATGTTGAAGAGACAGAAACATCCACATTAGTTACAGGGAATGAAGAGAAGCACTCTAGGTTGCTAGAAAAAAAGAATGAAGAAAATAGAAAGAGTTATGCAGAAGTACTCAAAGGAGAGAATCATGGTCAACCAGAATCTAAGAAAACTATTGAAGATACATATTCAAGAAGACCATCCATGTTCAAGCCACAAAGAAGATTCAATCATGATCATGATCAGTTAAGGCAGAAATTCAGAAGGACTACACCACAAAGAAGATAATTCACTCCCAGATATGAAAATTTATTTTATGGTCATTTTTTTTAGTGTACTAATTTTGGACATAAGGTTGCAGATTGCAGGGATTATAAAATAAATTTTCAAGCAAGAAGTGTCGATGTGGCCCCACGTAACATTGAATGTTACAAATGTCATAACTATGGACACATACCTATTATTCTAGAAGCATGATCAGTACTTCCATGAAAGAGAACATCGATATCAGATATAAGAAAGTATGGATAAGAAAACAGGAAGAACGGGTGAACAAAGACCAGGTACCAGAGTTCGTAAGATTGGAAATAAAAAGAGATGAAGAAAATTATACAGAGAAAAAGAAATATGTCAAATACAGAAAGGTTTGGAAAATAATTAAAAGAAAAGAAGGACAGGTAAATAAGGAACAAGTTCAAGAGATTGTACTTTCATGCATTGTAGTGAAAGATGAATCCACAGACAGAAAGAGAGAAGTCGAAGCTCAGAGAGATGATGAATCTACCAATGAAGATGATGATGAATCTACCAATTAAGATGATGATGAATACACATCAGAGCAGTAATTTTTATGAGCCATCCGACTTAGAGACTCCGAGGTAATATGAATATTGGACAGGGGGAGTCTATGTGATAGTTGTGACATACCAAAGAACCATCCTTCGAGTAGCTTTCATAGTTTGATAAGATATATCTAGAGAAGTCAGTTAGCATAAGTACAGTTTGATATATTAATCAAGACTTCATGATAGTATAGTGATAAATGGGTCAGCATTATGGACAGTTGCGCAAGTAGAGTCTTGGAAAATATGGATAGAGATGGATTCGTAAGAACACTTAGCAGGTCTGGACCGATATATGAGAATGGATGAGAGCATGGATACATATATTGGTTCATAGAGTGGTTCAAAGACAAAGGAACATTATCATAATGGATGATAATTACACAGGAAATGGATCGAACAATGCTAATGGATTCTAAATTGACAGATTTTTTTGGACACATGCAGTGCATACAACAATTCACATTCAAAACAGAGTAATTCTCAGAAACAACAATGAAAAAACTCCCTACGAACTATCGAAAGGAAGTGGAGACAACAACCTCTAAATCAAGGTAACTCAAGGTAGTATTTTATTAATTGAAATTTATGTTGATGATATTGTTTTTGGAAGTACTAATGACATAAATTTGAAAAGGATATGCAGAATTAATTTGAAATGTCATTACTTGGAGAACTATCCTTCTTTCTGGGTCTTCAGATATGTCAAAGCAACCAAGGAATTTGTATTTCTCAAACTAATTATATCATAGAAATGTTAAATAAGTTCGGAATGGAAGATTGCAAACCAGTTACCACTCCTATACAAACCAGTTGCAAGTTGAGAAAATATGATGATTCAAAGTCTACAGACTAGATGAAATACAGGTCAATGATTGGTAGCTTACTATATTTGACATCATCCAGACCAGATGTAATGTAGGCAGTTGGATAGGTGACACGATTTCAAGCAACACCAAAGGAATCACATGCCATAGCAGTGAAGAGGATTTTCATATATCTCAAAGGAACAAAAGAGTTTGGATTATGGTATCCAAAAGAAAAGGATCTATCACTTATTTCCTACACAGATGCAGATTGGGCATGATACATTGATGACCAAAAAAGCACCAGTGGAGCAGCGTTCTACTTGGGTGAATGTTTAGTATCATGGCTAAGAAAGAAACAATCATCAGTATCCTTATCTATAGCTAAGGAAGAGTATATTGCAGCAGCAGGATGTTGTACACGGGTTCTATGGATGAAACAAACTCTGACATATATACAAGTTGAGTATGATGATCTCATTCCAATCTATTGTGATAATAAAAGAGCCATCAGTATCTCAAAGAACCCAGTGATGCACTCCAAGATGAAGAACATTCCAATCAAGTATCAATTTCTATGGGAACAGGTTGCAGAGAAGAACATCAGAGTTGAATATGTGGGCACAAAAGAACAAGTGGAAGACATCTTTACAAAACCACTTCTAAGAGAATCCTTTGATTATCTTCATCTGAGACTCGGAGTAATTTCTACTCCAAAATGAATTCTTTTGAATGCTTATCTTATATGTCTTATATATACACGAGGAATCACCATAAAGAGGATAGTTCAAGTTGGGAGATCAGTTTCAGGAAGAGTTTAGTTAGGGGGAGTATCCCCATGGATAGTTCAGTTAGGGGGAGCAACCCCAGATGGAAATATACCTTTGCCATTGATGACAAAGGGGGGGAGATTTATCATATGTAAGCTTAGAGAAAGAGAGCAGAGACATGGTTCTAGGGGGAGAGATGGTCTCATGGGGATCACAAGTGATATGAATTTAGTATTGCATCAGATTTTTTCCATCAATGCCAAAGGGGGAGATTGTTGAATATTTGAGTTGGTTGTCATTGATGTCAACCCTTGAAGAAAGCCTGGTAGAAAATTCTGGTAGCACAAAGGTTTGGGTAATGGACCCAAGTTTGTTTGAAGGATAATGGTATGAGTTTTGATATATTTGTAGGTAAGACTATTCCATATGGATAGTACATGTCATTCCATTTTCGGTGGTATGTGGAACGCCGCATAACTCCTCACGGTTAGAGAATTATGGACATGTGAAGTTGGAGAAAGGTTTGAGTAATGGACACAAGTTTGTTTGAGGGATAATGGTATGCGTTTTGATATATTTGTAGGTAATAATATTCTATATGGATATTACATGTCATTCCATTACTGATGGTATGCAGAACGTCACATATCTCCTCACGGTTAGAGATTTATGGCCATGTGAAGTTGGAGAACCCTCATGAGTCATCTTGAAGCCCCAAAAGGTCAAAGTAGTCAAAGTGGTTTAAGAGTTTAGAAGGTAAATATTAAAGTGAAGTGATGAGTGTACTATAAGTCAAAGTGAATACAAAAGAAATTGTTTAAATAATAAAGTTAATGTAGAAATTACTAAGTGGACAAGTGGTTAGAAGTGGGTTAACCCTAAAATAAGGAAAGTGGGTTAAGATGGTTAAAAGGTAACCCCTTAAGGAAGCTACATGAAAATATAAATAAGAGGCAACACACTCTCATTTTAATCAAACTTGAGAATATTGAATATCTACAGGTGACTGAGGTAACCAAAGGATATCTAAGTCGAATTTTAGAGGGAAGGTGAATTAAAGAAGGCCGAAATACAAGGGATGATAAATTATTTTTATGATATTTTTTAAGGTATGCTATTTATATGTCATCTCACCATTTTTGCAATAACTTTTTTTCTATAATTATTCAGACCATGAAATTGGGAGGCCATTGAGGAGACATATCCAAGTAGCTATGATACAAATTTCAACTTGTGGGTCGTTGTATTTTTGGAGTTACAGGCCATGGAAAATAGGGTTTGTGGCTAGTCCTGAAACTAGTCTAAAACATGTGTTTCGGGTAAAAACGTCATAACTTCATTATAAAAGATCCAAATTTAGTAAGACAAAATGTATTGGTTAGAGTACAATATGTAGTATTCTATATTGAATTTTCAGATTCATACAACAAATATTTCATGTGGGGCACGCTCTACAAGTTCACTCTCTAGAATAAGCCAGAATTCAACAAGGCATTTCATTTTTGTTATAAATCCTTTTATGAGAGGTTCCAAGTAGTGAAATATGGAGGAATTGCATAAAATACATTGAAGAAAATTGTGTACCATTTCCAGATCTTTATTCATTACAGATACATAGTTATTATTATTGCAAGTTAGGGTTGTTGACTAATCCAAAATTAGTCATGTGAGACTAAAGTAAAGTTTGATAAAATGATAGTCTCTTGTTGTTAAAGTTAAGGAAGGTTTTCATGTATGTGATCATATACACCAGGTCTATTACAGATTTACAAATCAGATTTGTATGATGAAATTGATGAGGGATTTTGGTTGAGGTATGTTACAGATAGAGGTTGTATAACAGTGAGGTTGTGTCACATGGTTTGATGTAATGGTTTATGGTATTTGGTTATGTATAGTGTGATGTATTGCTAGAGAAATTTTGATGGTTATATTGGGATATGTATTTGGTATATCGTTGAGGTACATGCTAGGTACATGCTTGAGACAGTTAGTTGATGAGTTGGCACATACATGAGCTATATAGTTGATGATGTTGGTACATAAATAAGGTGTATAGTTGATGATGTTGGTACACCTTGATGAGTCATAGTTTATGTGTATTCGATGCATGATTGGTACATATTTTTTGCATGGTTGATGCACTCATTGATGGTACAGGTTGAGGTACAGGTTGGTGCATGGTTTATGCACTTGTTTATGGCACAGTCTGATTACATGTTGAGGTACAGGTTGGTGAATGGTTGATGCACTTATTTATGGTACAATTTGATTACAAGTTGAGGTACAGGTTGGTGCATGGTTGATGCACTTGTTTATGGTACAGATTGATTATAGGTTGTTTGGTACAGGTTGGTGCATGGTTGATGCACTTTTTTATGGTACAGTTTGGTGCAAGTTGATTGGTACAAGTTTACAATAGTATATATCACATTGATAGTGTGACAGTGGTTCCATCATTCTACTTATATTTCAGGGTAGTTGGACAGGGCAAGGACAGGTGGTTGTAACCACCTTCCGGTTGTAACTGGAGAACATAGGGATTTGTGGCCTCCTTCTGGTTGTAGTCATAGAATTGGGGAGTTGGAGCTTCCCTCAGATTGTAGCCTGAGAAATTAGGGGGTTGGAGCGACCTTCCAATTGCAACTTGAAAACAAAGGAAGTTGGTGCTTCCAATGAATTTAATTATTAAATACATATCAAAAAAAGAATTGTGTGGTTTTCTCCCACTTTGAGTTTCCACGTAAAAAAAATGGTGTACTGTGTATGTGTATGATTGCTCATTTGTTCATTGTTTATTTACTCTGCAACTTTTGGATGATAATGTTACATTGATATAACACTTGCATATTGTGGTTAAAAAGGATTGAATTTCTCTATTACTGATTCACCCCCCTTCCCCCCTCCCAGTAATCCAACATGTACTTTATGATAGGATCCAACTCGGGTATAAGATGTTGGATCATGTTGTCATTGATGCCAATGGTTTGATTGATTGATGTCATTGATTGATTTCAAGTGATTGATTGATGTCAAATGATTGATTGATTGATGATTTATGTATTATAATATGTATTGTCCTTAATGAGAATACATAGATGAAGATGGATCAATGAGTTGTCATTGATACATGATGAAGATGGATCGATGTGGTTCCATTGGTATATGATGCATTGTTGGAAAAATGTATAGATGACTCATTATTTTCTTATCATGATTGATAAGGTGCACAAATG
>ML787654.1:267162-287656 GCA_009831015.1 Picea engelmannii | reverse complement strand
TTGCCTATGCTTGTCATAAAAGGTTTAAAGTCTACCAAATGGATGTCAAGTCAGCCTTTCTCAATGGAGATTTAAGTGAAGAAGTCTATATGGAACAACCAGAGGGTTTCAAATTGTCTGATAACCCTGACTTATTATGCAAGATGAAGAAATCTTTATATGGTTTAAAACAAGCCCCTCGAGCCTGGTATAACAGACTAGATACGTATCTCAAAGACAAAGGGTTCAAGAGAGGAACAACTGACAACAATCTGTATATTAAAACAGAGGATAATGATTTGCTCATTGTACTGGTCTATGTAGATGACATCATCTTTGGATGTAATAAGGATTCACTGGTATAATGGTTTGCTTCTGCCATGGAGTCTGAATTTGAAATGTCTATGATAGGAGAACTGTCATTTTTTCTTGGTCTCCAAATTACTCAGAGGCCCGAAGGGATGTTCATTTCTCAAGAAAAATATCTAAGAGAAATGTTGAAAAGGTTTCAAATGGAAGATTCTAAACCTGTGGGTACACCTATGATAACTAGATGTAAATTAAGAAAGGATGATGATTCACCTGATGTTGATCAAAGCTCATATCGATCAATGATAGGAAGCCTGTTATACATCACAACATCTCACCCAAACATAATGCATGTTGTAGGAATGGTAGGACGATATCAGGCTGCACCCAAACAAAGTCATTTACAAGTTGTCAAAAGGATATTCATGTATATAAAAGAAACAATGACTTATGGTATGTGGTATCCCAGAAATCATAATTTTCAGTTAACTGCTTACTCAGATGCAGATTGGGCAAACTATGTCGATGAGAGAAAAAGCACCAGTGGAGGAGCATTCTTCCTGGGTGATTCTTTAGTAGCATGGCTTAGTAAAAAGCAAGGTTCCATTTATTTATCAACCACAGAGGCATAGTACATTGTTGTTGCTACCTATTGCACTCAGGTATTATGGATGATTCAGACACTTGCAGACTTACAGGTAAAATACACTGCACCGATCCCAATTCATTGTAATAACACTAGTGCCATCAGTGTGTCTAAAAATCCTGTCTTCCACTCCAAGACCAAGAATATTCCCATAAAATATCATTTTCTGAGAGAGCAGATCACCAATCAGATTGTTCAGGTCCATTTCATTCCCACTACAGAACAAATTGCAAACATCTTTACTAAACCCCTAGCCAAGACACTGTTTGAATATCTCAGACAGAAGTTGGGTCTCATCCCGTCTCACTTATGAGAGAGTCCATCCTGTTAGGGGGAGTCCTATATTGGTTGCATATCTGGTACCTCTTACAATTAATGCAACAGCTCAAGGGGAGCATGTTTTCTTTGACATTGATGTCAAAGGGGAGAAAAGAACAGGGGTGCCTTAGTTTCCATCAATTCCAATGGGGGAGATTGTTGGCATGTTTTACAGGCAGCGTATGCTTGTCATTGATGGCAAGTACAACAATGATGATCAGTAGTGCGGTGATAACAGGGGAAGAGCAGCTAGTTGCATCAACAATTCAAAATTACCGATGGCTGTCAGATCTCAATAGAGACAAGGAAAGCGCGCTGAAGAGGAGGACATATATCAGGCGTTAGATCCAAGCATGGGATCCGACCATCATTGGATCAAGGAGAACCTAGATGTTCTTTAAAGTGCAAGGAGCAGCAAGCTCACAAAATCCCGAAAGAAGGAGGACCATCCATCTTCAGTCAGGACACGTGGACACAGATCAACATTTCGCTGATTGGAAAGTCAAAGGAATGAAATGCTCCAACCTTTCAACTCACGAAATCGTGATATGTGAAACCATGATATAATCTCAACCGTTGATCGAGGACAAATATGGACCATTGATTAGACACAATGAAGGATTGTGGAGTTGTGAAATCACGATAAAATCTTGACCGTTGATCCAAGAGGGACACGTGGGGAAATATCATCATTTCACTGACTGGAGAGTCAAAGGAACGGGGTTCCCTAACCTCTCAAAATCGCGATATGTGAAATCACGACTTAACCATAGCCGTCAGATCAATATGTGATCTACACCATTGATCCAACTCCATTTTAGAGTTTCATGGATCGAAAGTTGGAGATGTCAAAGAATATTAACCACAGGAATCCAGAAATCGCGATATGCAAAATCGCGACTTAATCTGAGCCATCAAATCAAGGTTTGATCTGGACCATTGATCCCAGTCCATTTTGGATTTTCGGAAATCGATATATGGAGAAGTCAGAGACTCTCAACATTAGGAGTCCCAAAGTGCCGAAATGCGAAATCCTGAAACAAGACATGTCAGCAAACCACATCAGCTAAGAACACGTGGCACAACCAGGCAATGACAAGTGTCAAGCTGATTCAACATTTCAGACACATGTAAGTCATGAATCAGAGTGACACATGGCAGTTATTCAACATGTTCCAATTCACGTGTGACGTCAGTAGGTTTACACCACTTCAGAGTTTCAGAAATCAGGAGATGGAGATGTCAAGAACTCCTACCGCAGGAGTCTCAAAATCGTGAAATGAAAAACGTCGAAATCCCGTCAACCGTCCATCTCAGGGGATTATGTGGATCGTTGATCTGAATCCCTTTCGGAGTTTCGTGGATTGGGAATTGGAAGCATCAAGAACATTCACCACAAGAATGTCGAAATGGCGATATGTGAAATCACGAAATGATCTGAGTCGTCAGTTCAAGTGTTGATCGGGACCATTGATCCCATGCCATTTCGGGGTTTCAGGGATCGCAACTTGGAGAGTCGAGATGCCTTATCTCTAGACTCATGAAATGTGAAATCACGAAAGTGCCTTATGCATAAGGCTGTGGTCACAGCCCTTGGTCACATCAGCGAGAGATGGAGGAAAGAGCTAGAGAAACCAAGCTCCGTTTCGGGGATCGCGAATGGGAATGTCAAGATGCATGGTCACACGAATGTCGAATTTCCAAATGCCAAAATGTTGAAATGAATGCAATATCCCATGGAATAAATCCAACGATGCAGGTGAATTTGAACAAGATCGAAGGGCTATTGTAGCACGACACAGTGTAACTTCTAGAAACCATTGATGGTTTCTGCCAGAGGAATTGAAGACACTTCTGTGTGATCGCCAGAGGAGATGACGAGTCTATAAGCTTTGCCCAGTGAAGGAAGATTATTCTTAGAGGAATTGATAGATGGATGAGCATTGAAGTCTATAACTGAAACAGAAGGCATAATCTCGACTGTGCCAAATAAGACGAGGAGTATCAACTGCCAGAGAGGTTGAGGAATATCAGAAGAACACCCAGTGATGTTGGGCGCGTGGTGGGAACCACCAGAGAAGCTGGAGAGTAACGATGATGATCAGACAGAGCACTCAAGTTGTGGAGGACTTTTCCGCGGAGTGAGCATGCAGAGGCATTGTGAATATTGCATGCACAAAGACAACAGAGACTATAAGAATGTTGAACAAAGAAGAGATAGGGGTTGTCGTTGTGTAGGAGAATTCAGGTGTGGACAAGGAGGCAAAATGGAGGAGAAGAAATGCACAGTAGAGGAAGGTTGCATTGAAGGGATATGGTGCAGAGAGTATAAAAGGTAGAAGAAAATAAAGTGCAAGGGGCGTGCAGAAGACACTGATGCAAACAGAGCAGAGTAGTGTAACAGAACAACGACAAGGCTGGTAAGCCATTGAATAACTTTATATCACTGTAATAAGTTTTAGTAGCAAGGAATTTATATACCAGGGTTTTTGGGAGGTGCTAGGGAGGACTGGTGTCCTCAAAGGTTCAAGTGGGTGCTTGAACACAGGGAGTTGGTGCTTCATTCTAGTTGGTTCTAGAGAAACCAGGGAGTTGGTGCTTCCTTCTAGTTGGTGCTAGAGAAACTAGGGGGTTGGTGCTTCCTTCTAGTGGGTGCTAGAGAAAACAGAGAGTTGGTGCTCTCAGCAAGTTGCAGCTTGCAAAAACAGAGGTTGTAGCCTCACAATGAGTTGGTGCTCATATGTATGATAATGTAAAGAATGTAGATAATACTTATCATATAAAGAAAAAGAGGTTTTTATCCTGTATGGGTTTCCTCAGGAATTATCTGTCTCTGTCTTTCTCATATATGTGACTGATGTTGAATGTGACTTTGTTTATTTCTCTGCATTATTGTGACCATCATTGAGTGCCTTGTAAAGATTTTAAAAGAAGCATAATTGTTTAAGCACAGTGACAACCGATTCATCCCCCCTCTTAGTTGTCCAACGGTCCTAAAGGAGTTCAGGGATGTATTTAAAGAAATACCAAGATTACCCCCTAAAAGAGATATTGATTTCTCTATAAATATTATTCCTGGAGTATCTCAAGTATCCAATACCCCTTACAGGATGAGTACAGCATAATTAAAGGAGTTGCAAATGCAACTTGAAGAGATTCCGAAGAGGGGGTATATACGCCCAAGTGTGTCACTTTAAGGTGCTCCAGTATTGTTTATGAAGAAGAAGTATGGAACATTGATACATTCTATTGACTTTAGGCAGTTGAACAAGGTAACTTTAAAGAATAAGTATCATTTTCCAAGGATCGATGACCTCTTTGATTAGTTGAAGAATGAAAAGATATTCTCCAAGATTGATCTCAGGTCAGGTTATCATCAAGTAATAATTAAAGATGAAGACATCAACAAGAATTATTTCAGAACAAGGTATGGGAATTATGAGTTCACAGTGGTGCCATTTGTATTATCAAATGCACCAGCTATATTCATGTGTTTAATTAATGGTGTTTTCATAGAATACTTAGATAAGTTTGTCATTGTATTTTTGGATGACATTCTTCTATATTCCAAGTTGGAAGAAGAGCATGAACAACACTTGAAGATGGTATTACAAGTATTAAGGGAGAATTAGTTGTATGCCAAATTGGACAAGTGCTCATTTTATCAGAACCAAATTCATTATTTGGGGCATATCATATCAGAGGAAGGGATAGCATTGGATCCTGAAAATATTGAGGAAATTAGAGGATGGTCAGCACCAAATAATGTGAAATAAGTCATATAATTCATGGGGCTTGCAGGATACTATAGAATAGTTATTGCAGGATTCTAAAAGATTTCACACTTGATCACTTCCTTGCAAAAGAAGGGAGTGAAGTTTGGACATCGTAGTTTGAAAAGAGTTTCCAACACTTGAAGCAATTATTAACCAGTGTTCCAATTTTAATTATTGAAGATCTAAATGAAGACTTAATTGTATGCACAAATGCATGTAAAGAAGTACTTGTTGGAGTCCTCAGTCAAAATGGTATGTTGTAATTTATTAATCAAGGAAGTTGAAGGAGCATGAAAGGAACTATTCCACTCATGATTTGGAGTTGGAAGCCATAGTGCATGCCTTGAAAAAGTGGAGGAACTACCTCATCGAGAAAAGGTTCGAGTTGAGGACAAACCATAATGGTATGAAATTTTTATTTGATCAGCGAACTCTAAATGTCAGGCAAAGTGGGTGGTTAGAATTTTTCAATGAATATGACTTTGATATAAAGCATATCAAAGGGAAAGAGAACAAGGTGGTTGATGCACTCAATAGAAGAGTGCATGAATTGCATGCTACAACCATTAGTATGTAGCAATAAGATTTGAAAGATAGGATCATAGAGGCTGCAAAATCATATTTGCAACACATAGAATTAATGGAAAAATTACAGCAAGGTATTTTGCAACAGAAAAATGAAGACTACAAGCTCGGAAATGATGAAATTATCAGGTACAGAAAAAGAATTTATGTACCAAATTCCCAAGAATTGAAAAATATGATATTGAGGGAAATGCATAAAGTACCTTATGTTGGACACCCAGGGTATTAGAAAACTATTTCAGCTATCAAGAGCCAATATTATTGGCTAGGAATGAAAACAGGAGTTATTGAGTACATTGCCAATTGTTTGGAGTGCCAAAAGGTCAAGGTTGAACATAGACACCTAGTTGGGTTGTTGCAACCATTACCCATCCCTGAGTGGAAATGGGAAGTGGTAACAATGGACTTCATCACCAAACTTCCCAGAACAAGCAAGTAGCATGATTCTATCATGGTAGTGGTGGAAAAGCTTACCAAAGCTACCCATTTCATTCCAGTGAATCTCACTCACAAGGAAACTCACGTTGATGATATTTATATGAGGGAATTTTCTCAATTTCATGGTATACCCAAGACAATTGTGTCTAACAGAGATCCAAAATTCACATCGAATTTTTGGAAAGGATTATTTGAAGTATTTGGAACAAATTTGAATTTTAGCACAACTTATCATCCAGAATATGATGGGAAAATAGAGAGGGTGAATCAAGTAATTGAGGATATGCTAAGGATGCATGTGATGGATAAACCATCAAAATGGGAAGACAACCTACACTTGGTAGAGTTTGCTTATAACAATAGGTACCAACATCTCTAAACATGAGCCCATTTGAGGTAGTTTATGGTAGAAGGTGAAACACACTTATAAGTAGGGACAACCCAACAGATAAAACAGTGGTTGGGCCAGATTTACTTATAGAAATAAAGAACATATGTAAAAAAAAATTAAACAAAATTTAAAATATGCTCAAGACAAGCAAAAAAATCTATATTGATAAGGGCATAATTCACAGGGAATTTAAAATATATTCTTGAAAGGAAAAAAAAAATAAACAAATTTATTAATTTATAAATCAATCTTATTATTAAAACGTAAGTAGTAAAAAGTATATTTGAATGGTTGAGTATTTAAAATATATTAAGTTGGTGTATTAAATAATAGTATAAGAATTTTATATATATATATATATATATATATATATATATATATATATATATATATATATATATATATATATATATATATATATATATTAAAAACTTAAGTATTAATATATAATAAAGTAAACTCTACATAAATTATAAAACCATCTTAATAATACCTATGAATAAAACCATCTTATTAAATATTTAACATATAGTATGATATTGTATAATAAAACCTTGTATACTAAACCCTAAATAATATAATAAAATATGATACTATATACTAAACCTAGAAATATAAAATATGATACTATATAAAACCAAATAAAACTTAAAAAAAGTCTAAGTAATACTATATACTAAATCCTAAATATATAATATACCCTAGAAATATAATAAACCCTAAATATAATAAAATATATTTTTTAATATAATAAAATAATACTATATACTAAAACTTTTAAATTCTAATTAATATTATATACTAAACCTTAATTATAATAAAATATGATATTATATACTAAACCCTAAACATAATAAAATATGATACTATATACTAAACCTTAGACACATAATAAAATAAAATATTATATTATATATAATAATATAATAAAATATGATGCTATATAATAAACCTAGATATATAATAGAATATGATATTATATAATAAACTTAGAAATATAAAATATGAAACTATATACAAATAAAACATTAAAATTCTAGGTAATACTATATACTAAACCTAAATATATACTAAACCCAAAAATATAATAAACTCTAAATATAATCAAATTAATTTAAAAATCAATTTTATTATAGAAAAACAATATATGAACCAATCTAAATGGAAAATTAAAAAAAAAAAAAGAGAAAAGTGTCAAACGTGATTGTTCAAACTTGATATTCTAGTGGCCTTTTGTTGACGGGTGAAAATGACCGTCTGTCAACTGGAAGAACGAGACCAGTCTGGGGTTGTCTAAATAACCCAAGTCGTTTGGTGTAACTCGTTCCGACGGGTTAAATGGCTCTGTTATCCAATCTAAAAGTCCTAAAAAGAAACAAATAAAAGAAATGAAATAGCTAACTAATTACTAATCACTATGTGTGTGTGTGTGTGTGTGTGTGTGTGTGTGTGTGTGTGTGTGTGTGTGTGTGTGTGTGTGTGTGTGTGTGTGTAATGTAACTGTTGTAGATATATTTAAACATAATATTTACTTATCTTACTTATGTACATGATATACAAACTACAAGTTTTAATTTAAACTTGCAAAACTCAAAGTGAAAAATGATTGCTTCTAGGAAGCAGATAAAGAAAGCACATAAAATTTTTGTTTTTTGTTTTTCCTTTATAAATCTAAACTAATATGAAAAAATACTATGAAACAAAAATGTGTGGATAGTCAAAATATGAACCATACATTCGAGTTTCGGTGATAAGTAAATGACAGAAAAATGTAAATGAGATAACTTGTTAGTGAGATAGTGATGTGTATCCAAGAATCTTCATGATTAGAGAACGTCCAACTACCACGTCCAAGAGGGAAACCTTCAATGAACCTTAAGACTGTTCTAAATAAATCCATAACAATGTGTTGGAAGTTTGGTTTTTAACGACTGAAGTGGAGACACCATAAACCTGTAATCTCATAATTATACATGATTACTGTAAGATAAATCTGAAAGAACTTGTACATTTCATTTTTCAATTAAAATTGAAAGATAAACCCTATCGTTTTAACTAAAAATATGATCACATCATTTATATTTTGGGAAGAAAATTATGGATGGTATTTAATATAACAATCCTTCACATCACGGATTATTTAATCTAAAGATATCAGATCCATATATGTAGCAGCATTAACAAAACATAAATGACAACATTAATAAACAAGAGGCTAAATCCAAAATGCATGAATGTTGTTTCATTAAGTTCTGGAATTAATCATCCATATTTTTCTCTCAGCCAAGATGTCCTCTATTAAAAAATACGGTGTATTTAAAGAGTTTGGGTAAGATAAGCATCCTATCTTTTAAGATAGGATCATATCTCAAAAGGATCTCAAAGTTACAAAAATAGAGGGTCTAAAAGGCCACTCAATATCAAACTGTATCTTCAAAATTACACAAGTTTTGTTTTGATTTACAGAATAAGACAAAAGAGGTGACTAATCAACTAAGTCCATAAATGCTCCATCTTATGAGATCACCACAAGATACATCCTATCCTGAAAGAAAAAAAAAAAAAGAATATTAGATGTTTATTTAACTAACATTTTCCAAATTTTATTTGAAAATTGACTTGGCTATAGAATCTCTCAATTATGTAGTCAGTCTTATTATTGACAACAGAAATCTAAATCACTCTATATTAATTAGAAAAATAACAATAAAAGCACAAATAAAATAAAAAACAATCTTACCATTCAACTGAAAATCAAATTCAAATCACAAAATTTCAGAGTTGATCACAGCCTCAATATTATCCACGTTTTTTATTATGATATTGCCAGTCCTTTTCAAGCGTTTTCCTTGCCTTTGTGCATTGATCTTGAGCTCGTGGTTTTCAATTGTCAATGAGTGGTTTTGAGCTGTAAGAGCCTTGATATTTTCTTGAAGGACGGGAATGTCTGTGTAATACAGACCTATCCAGTGTAAACACACTTCACAATTTACAACAGTGGAAAATGGTTGAGGAAGCGCATGATTGTGTGTTAAAACACTACCACTATCCACTGTCGGATTTTGAGTGAATTTAATTCCTGGGAAATCCTTGTTGTGCTTCATACACGGTGGCAAGTTATTCACATAATTAAAAGCTTGACTGATATTCGGTTTAGAGTGATTTGGGTCTTCAGCTGCCAGGAATTTTTCAATCTCAAAATCAGAGCTCTCATGGACCTCGATCGATTTGATCGAGCTCAGATGAGATTTTGATCTATTCTGTAGGATCCTCGAAATCAGACTCCCACCACTCTTGTTATTAAACCCTCGCATGTCTCGATTTTTCTTTGACTATTTGGAAGGGTTTTCACTGGTGGATTTGATATTAAGGTTAGGGTCAACAACTTGTTCGCACTTAGGAATTTTAACAATCTTGGAGCCGACGTCCTGTTGTTCACACACAGACTGATTGGGCGTAGACCTTTCATAAGGGTTTTCACACAAGAAAATTGGCCTATCACTGGAGGGAAAAAGATACTTCTCTACCATAGGTTTATCAACCACCAGAGTCTCTGCAGGGTTTACTGTAACAAATCCATTGCAAGTCACGGAAGCATCCTAATCATCATTAAGTAGTTTCAAATGATGGACTATCAACAACTTAATCAACCCATGATGAAATAAGCTGGAATCCAATTTCTTCCTTTTATCTCTTTGACATCTTATATAAACTTCTTAATAATTAAAAAAACATGTTTAACTGGAAACCGATAAAATGCATTAGCAGTCTTATGTGATAAAGGAAGACAAGGCCATAGTGACCTTCACAAGTAATAAATTGCCTTAACACTGCCAATAGACTGTGCCATCTATCTTTCAACAGAGAGAGCGACATACCTTTGTCATAGCATTGAATTTCCGAGAGGTGACGAACAGACTCCATGGTACCTCTTCCAACTTTGAATTTTTAAACCACTTTTGGACGGTGAGGGGGAGGCTTGTTCCCTCGCTCAGAAATTCCTCGGTTATTTCCAACTGAATATCGCCCACTTTGGCTCTACATCCATCGAATGTGAGGGAGAAATCTTGGGCTGCTTGTAAGTTATAACCCTAGAATTTCTTGAGAAACACAACCCAACCCTGACTTTTAAGGTCTTCACTTGCATCATCACATAGCAGCAAAGTTTGGGAGCCATTCGGCTCAACATGGATGACAGGGGCCATAAGGGTTTGGACAAGAAGTCACAAAGGTGACTAGAACTCACTGTGAGCATAAGGGGTAGCAGAAACAGAGGAAGGCCGGAGCAAATAACAAAGGAATAAAACCCACAGTTACCCTAGCGCGACCAAAATGAGAGCATAAAGGGTTTCAAGCCACGAAAATCAAGCGTTTCGGGTAATGAATGCCATGAGTACAGAGCGACACTCAAGACTCTAGTTTGTAATGATGGATTTGTCGATTCAAACTGCCACTTCAAATAGAGTACAGGGTATGATCGAGTTGTGTTTGAATCTCATCATATGTAATGGGTACCTTGATTTGCCAAGGTTAGGAGAGGATGTGATCCAAAAATCAAAACACCAATCATAAGATTCAAAATCGAAAACTATCTACCAAGAACGTTAAATGAAGAAGCTTATAGTCTTAATGCCAATCTATTCTTGATGTATTTACAAAGTACTCAAGATATATCTTATAATCCAGGAGCAACTCAAAAAAAATGTTTTATTAATATATGATAAGCTTCAAAGAAAAACAACATTCATTAAAAGAGTTGTAAGAACATTGACCCTACATAAAGACCAAGCCTTGGATATAATTGCAATTTGATTATAAGTTTTAATGCTTCATTCATGCTTTCAGTCATGAATGAAGCATGAAAATGAAAAAAATAAAATAGGAACAATCAAAACATATTTTTTACAACCGAATAGTCACCTTCAAATAGCAATTTTTACATGACGAAGCGTAGGCAGCTACAGGAATTGTTCTTTGTCACTTTAAAAGGCAAAAATCGTGTAGGGATGCCAACAATGGCGACTTACTGGGAGAAGCAGTTATCTCTACATCATTGATGAGTTCATGTTAGGACTTCTTAGAATGATTACAAATCAAAAATAGTTGAAGGACATCAAGCATCTTCACAATGATTACATAGTCCAGGTTCAAATATCTTCCTGTTCAAATGAAATCTAGTGACAAATTTTGAAACTGAGAGCAATGATGTTCAAGTCAATGCATCTGATACTGTTGACAGGGCCATTGCTTCCAACAGGTGTCCATAGACTCAGCAGGGATGTCAATTAACCCATTCTTATGCCTCTGCCATGTCCAAAAACTTTTAATTCAAAATGAAGGATACTTATGACCAATATAAAAATTTATACCTGACAATTTTCTTGAACCTAACATTGCTTCGCTGCTAGCGGGCCTGTTTAGTACCCCGATGAAGTTTTCTTGGCATAATGCATGCATTTACCCACTTCCAGTAGACCTATTCAGTATCCGGGTGGGTTTATAAACACTTCCCACAACTCTCGAGATATTGTTTACAATCTAGTATAAATTTAAAGATATTCAGAAGAGCGGGGTGATGCTGAAAATTTCAGTCCTTAGAACACTTGTTATTTTCCAGCCTTTAATTTTCTGCTTAATCACCTTCATTATGAACTGAAATTAGTTTCTTGATGAAACTAATTTTTCAAGGATAGGAAGGCATACTTGAGTTGATTTCTTTAAAATTAGGGACATTGTAAAAATATTTAAAGATGGTCGTGTCTGCTCATAATTATAAAGTGAGACTAGGAAGTCTATTTCAAACAAAAACTTTCTTTAGCTAGTCTGTGTTTCAGCAATTCACAGCATTGATGCTCTTGAGAAGACCTTAATAGTTGCTTCATAATGATGCATTTTGGTTCCCCTCCACGAACTAAAAGGTGACATGGACATAAGTTTAAGCAAAAAGCAGCGAAAACAAACAAAATGAAAAGAACCAAAATCAGAAAATAAAAATAAATAAAAATAGAAAAATATGTACAAAAGGTGGATCTGGAATTATCACGAAAAAACCTCTTGAGTGCTTGGCCATTCACCGGGAAGGTGTATGTCCGTCTCTCTAAATTCTATAGGTGGAAAGAGCTGGGACCTAGTTTTTCGGTTATTACGAAGGGCCCCAACCACAGGTTCTAGAACTTGGTATGTTCCCCTTTTCCCTCATGAGGTTTATCCCATTTGAGAACCAGATATCCTAACTCGAAGTTTCTATCTGAAGCAGAGTTTGAATAGAACCATATTTTCACAATCTGTTGATGTTGATCCAGCCTCTCATTTGCTTGTGCTCTTGCTTCCTCTAGTTTCAACAAGGCGTTAATTCGACTTTCAAGAGGTGGGCATTCTTCCTCTTGAACCTGTTGCGATAATTGCAGAGAGGGAAGCAGAACATGAGGAGGGAGGATTGCTTCTCTTTCGTAGATGAGAAAGAAAGGAGAATTACCAACAGAAGTTTTCGGTGTCACCCTATTAGCCCAGAGTGGGTTAAAAAGCACATTGTGCCAGTTCTTGTGGTTTTCAGAAACTGTCCTCTTGATGATTTTGATCAGGTTTTTGTTTGTCAATTCTGCTAAGTCGTTTCCTTGGGGGTAATAGCTGGAAGAATATTTTAGTTTGATCCCTTTTTCTAAAGAAAAAACACTCATATCGAGCGATGAAAAGTAGGAATCATTATCAAAGACAAACACTCAGGAATACCAAATCTAGTAATGATGTTTGAGTTAAGGAAAGCTATTACTTGACTAGTGTTTACCACTTTTAGTGGTGCAGCCTCGGACCATCTGGTAAAATAATCTATTGTTGTAATGATGTATTTACGCTATTGTGAGGAAGCGAGGTTAATCATCCCTATGATGTCAAGACCCCACTATTGAAAAGGTGAATCTACCAAAACAGACTGCAAAGGGAATGCTACAATTTGTACTCGTCCGGCAGCCTTTTGGCAGATTATGCATTTACGACATAATGCATGGGCATCTTTAAACAATGTGGGCCAATAGTACCCAGCTCTTGATACTTTGTGAGTAGTGGTGTCTCCATCAAAATTCCCACCAGTTTCACATGCATGCAGTTCAGATAATACTTTCTCTGCTTCATCTCTTTCCAAACAACGCATGAGGACATTATCAAAAAATTTACGGAATAATACGTCATTTACCAGCTAGAAAGGTGCAGATTTTAGTCTTAATGCTCTTCTCTTTTTGGGATCGAGATAGCGAGGAGAAGAACCGTGTGTTAGATAAAACTTAATATCATCAAACCAATAATTAGCAACAACTTGTGTACAACAGATCTGATTTTCACTATGTTGGTTTACAGTTAAGACATTAATTTGACCCTGTCACACTTCAACTGAATCAGCCACAAGTTTTCATAGACCTTGACCTATGAAAATTTGTGTAGGGGTAATTTTGAGGTCATACTCTTGTAACGATGTCATCCAGTTTGCCCTCTTTTCACCCAAATATTTTTGTACTAACAAGTTTCTGACTGTAGGATAAGGCACAACGACTTTAGTTCTAGATTTCAACAAATATGATCGGAAATGTTTCACTGCTTTGAAAACTGCATAAGCATGTTGATCTATAGTCGGGTAGTTAAGCTCCTCTCCTTTGAAGGCTGAGCTCATGAAGGTAATGGGGATTTCATTGCTTTCAGCGTTCTTTTGGGTCAAAACAACATCATAATATCGGTCAAAGGCGAAAGTATAAAGAGTGAAATCTTGTGAGAAATCAGTACGCATCAAGGAAGGGGCTTCCACTATGGCCTTTTTTATGGAATCAAAAGCTTTATTTTCCTGTGGTCCCCAATGATACTGAAAATTATTTTTAATTAAGTTTTTCAATGGCCTTACCATTTCTGAGAAACTTGGGAAAAACCTTCTGACAAAATTGATCTGGCCTAAAAAAGATTGCATAGATTTTTTGGAAGAGGGGGGAGGAAGTTTAGCAATGGCTTGAGTTCTTTCGGGATCTATGATAATCCCATCACTGGATACTATGCATCTGATAATTTCACCTTGTTCCACTGCAAAGATAGACTTCTTAGGTTTGAGAGATATGTCGTACTTGCGGCATCGTTCTAGGACATACCAAAGGTGAGACAAGTGATCTTTCTTGTTTTTGGAGAAAACAATAACATCATCAAGATATACCACTATGGATTTATTTATGAGACCATGAAAATATCCATTGCTCTCTGAAAAGTGTCCACGGAATTTATAATCCCAAAAGGAATTTTCCTGTAGGCGTAAGTACCCCATGGGCTACGAAAAGTGGTTTTTAACTGGTCTGGGGGAGACATGAGGACCTGGTTGTATCCTAAAAAATAGTCTAGCAGTGATAGTCTTTCGAAACCAGATACCTGCTCAAGAATTTGTTCCATTGGAGGAACAGGATAATTGTCTTTGTCAAACGCTTGGTTCAAGTTACGAAAATCGACACAGAGTCGAATTTTGCTACTTTTCTTCCTTACATGAACCAGATTAGACACCCACTATGTGTGTCTTACTGGGAAGATTATCTTTCCATTCAATAATTTATTTAGTTCTTTCTTGACTGTTAGTTCCATCTTAGGGTGCATCTTTCTCATCTTTTGCTGAAAAGGTTGAGTCTGGGGTTTCATGGGGATGATATGTTGTATTATGTTAGGGTCAAAAATTTTGAAATCATCGTATGTCCAAGCAAAGACATCCTTGAATTCTCTAAAAAAATTTATAAAAGCAGACCGCTCTTGCTCGGAACATCCCATTCCTAGATTGATATATTGTGGATTATCTTTAGTCCCTATATTTACCTTTTCATGAGTTAAGGAAGAACTGTTTGTTTTACAATTTACCGATTTTCTGAATTTATCATGCAAATCATAAAACTTCTCTAGTCTTACCATGGATTTAGGAATAGAATTTACCAGATCAAAGGTTGATTCGGGAGACCTCGGCTCTGATATTATCATGAAATTGCGGAGATTTTCATCGTGAGTGCCTTCATCAATAACCTCACCTTGGAAGGTGTCCTCCATGTGAAAAAAATGGATGATCTATTGATCATCATCAAACACTCTCCAATTAGTGACGTTGTCTGGGATCAATGGTCTAAACAATAACTCAATTGAAAATGAATTTGGAGAAAGACCTTCTGCAAGAAAAAGTTTGGAAGCGACGTTAACTAATAAATCAACCTAAAATTTGTTTAATCTAGGAATGGAATTGATGTTAAATGTGGAAAACTTGTGCATTAGATTCCATACCTCAGTTTGGTAACTTTTCAGGTGTGGTGATAGGCAATGTATGGAATTTATTACCTACCTGACCACAATTTATGAATCACCGAATACCATTAAGTTATTTACATTCATATCTACC
The DNA here is from genome assembly GCA_009831015.1 of Picea engelmannii. NCBI lineage: Eukaryota > Viridiplantae > Streptophyta > Pinopsida > Pinales > Pinaceae > Picea > Picea engelmannii. Next base: position 271,820 of record ML787654.1, on the reverse strand, counting down.
ACTTTCCTAAGTCCTTGCAAAATTGCCTCGTACTCGGACGTGTTGTTGGTACATTCAAACTCTAATCAACGGGTGATAAAAGTTTTATTACCTACTGGGTCGATGAGTACACATCTTGCACCAACTCCTTCTTTGTATTTGGATCCATCGAATTAAAGTGACCATATCTGAGCTTCGTCGGCAGTGTTTGGCACATTCGGTAAAGCTGTTGACTGAGTACATGTCATGAGCTTCGACTGTTGTTCCAGATCAATGATGGGGGAGGTTTTACCCATGAAGTTACCGAAGAAGGTGTTCATTCCCTATATTTCAAGTGAATTAGTAGAAGAAGTAAATGGTTCATTAGCATCATTCAAATCCGTCACTGTGTGCTTGAGGTAACGTTCACGGTTAACCCTAATTTTGTTTGGCTGTCCATTTTCTGGTAGCCACAAATGAGACCAATCTGTTGCAAAGTATCCATGTAGTTGTTCGGAAAAATCCTTGCTTAAGAATAAACCATCAACTTCAAGGGTGTCAACAACAATGATATCAATAATTTGGTGAACCTTAGGATTAGAAGATAGCCTAACAAGCACGTTCTTTAGTTCACCAATTACCTTAACATTCGTCTGATTGAGATGAATGATTTTAAGACTAGAAGGTTGAACTTCAGCATTGATTTTCTAGAAAACAGACAAGGGAATCACATTTGATGATGCACCAGAATCTACCATGCAATTATGTACATTTCTATTGAAAATTTCAAAATTTAATAAGAAAGGTGGGACATTTTTGCGAGTATTAACAGCAGAAAACTGTTGATTTTTAGTTGTTGTCCCTGAAATTACTTTATCTACATTTGATACAGTTTTTTCAGTGAGATCCCTTTTATCTGGGGGTTCAGGTGTTGTTTTAGTAGGGACCTTTTGATCTTTTTAGAACTGATTTCTGCAATTTTCTTGCTGTTCAGATTGTTGTTTTTACTATTTTCAGAGATGTTCTAAAGCATTTTCTGCAGAAGAAGAAGGAATTTCAAAAGTTCGTAAACAGAAATATTAGCTCTAAGTTTATTTAGATATTCAATCAAATCATACTCTAAACTTGGGGCTGCTAGATTCTATTTGGTTTCAGCTTGTTTAAATTGTTTCGGAGGCACATTAGTACTTAATTCTGGTGTTGTAAGGATGGACAATTTCAAAATTGGCTTGAAAAATACTGTCGGAAAAATGTCCGAAGACATTGGGAGATGATTCCTCTTCTTCAAATATTTCTTCTTCAACCACGTCTTAAGAATTCTTAGAGGGGACTAAGTTATCATGTGCTTCAAGGATAGTGTGTAGAGCGTATTGTAAGCTTTCAAAATTTAGACCCTCAGGGGTCGGATTCGGTTGATTGGGGGGGAAAGGTTTTTTGAAAGGAGGTTTGTAACTTCCTTTGCTAGAAGATGCTTCTTCAGCTGATATCCTCAAATCTACGACTTAATTCGATAATTTTTGGATGACATTTTCCAAAATTTCTAAGTCTGAGGTTTTTGATTGGGTTTTAGTTTGAGGAGGCCTAGGAAGAATTTCATTTTCTTCCTAGAAGATGGCGTTATTTCAGCATCATTACTAAGATTATCTTTCAATCTCAAAATATATTTTTCGATTTGACTCGCCTCCTCGAAGGCTTCCAGTAACGTTGACTTCTTAAACCTTTTAACCCAAATTGTTATATTATTATGTAGAGCTTTAGTGTAATATGCCGCAATAAGATTTTCCGCGGGCATTGAATTAGTGGGGATTCAGTTTCTTAACGTGAGGAACCTTTGGTTAAAATCTTTTACTTTCTCCTTAGGGTTCATCCTTAAGCTGGAGAGTTCCATGACTAAGATTTCCATAGTTTTATCATCTCTCAACTTCTCTAGGAAACAGGTCTCGAATCTGTCCCAAGATATAATGGTGTGAGGTTGTTGGGATAAATACCATGTAGAGGCGTTGCCCTCAAACGTGTAAGAAAAAGGTCTGCATAGTACATATTCATGTTCTACACTTTGGAGTCTAATGGCTAGCATGAATTTCTTTATGTGATCCTCGGTGATTTTCTTAGAATCTAGATCGAACTTAGGTTACCATTTCTCCGACTGTTTTGGTAAAAGGTGTTGGGGTCCAGGTATAGCCACAGCATCTTGATTGATCCAAGGCATGGTAGGATTTTTTTGATTTTCCATGGGTGTAGTTGGTGTCGAAGGTTGCGATGGTTCAAATGAATAACTGCCTTTGTCAAATGACTCTCCTCCTGAAAAGGAAGGAGATGAATGAGGTGGGGAAGGTGGAATACCAAATCCTCTGGCTGCAAGAGTAGGGGTGTGGTCAAAATCTGTGGTATTATCTCCTAAAGGATATAAACGTAGACTAGTGCCTTCAAGTTTCTCTTAGATATCTGATAAATCTAAAGGTTGATTGAGAGGCCTACTAGGTTTTCTGATACAGGCCAAAGCACTGTGTGTTCTTAAGAGTGAATGACGAACGATTTCTTGTACGTCGGCCCCTTAAGGATTTGGTGTTACTGGCTCAACGGGAATCTCAGGATTTTCGTTTGAGGTAGTTTCTCCCAAGATCGGTGTTGAGACCAAAAAATCTTATGAGATCCTAAACCAGCTACCAGGAGATGAAGAAATCCAAGATCCGCACAAAGAAAAACAACAGGCGAAAGGGAAGAACCAAGCTACACCCTCAATGATACAAACCAACGAGGCCAACCCAGAAGAGCGTGGCCCCATGGACATAGACATCCACATGCAGTTGGATGACCATGACCTAGTAGATATAGATCTGGAAAAATTGGAAGAAGATCTCAATCGCAAGGATCTGCAATCCCTTCCCAAAGAGTAGCTCTGAAAAGTCCATAAAGTTTTTTGGACTCCACAGCAGGATCCACAGCCAGGCTAGGTATAGCCACATATCCAAGCTAAGACACACAGAAGATACCCTATGAAAACAAAAGAAGAGGATGGAATTCATCCCAGCAGCTTATCAAGGAAGCAAGAAACCTCATGCTCAATTCTGGGCAAATCCAAAATCTCTCAGAGGTATACCTCCACCCAACCCAACAACCATTATGATGAATATCATCACCTGGAATATTAGGGGGCTTAATGGTAGATCCAAACAAAGGATCCTATGAGACTTGATCTGAGCAGAAAATCCAGACATCTTGTTACTTCAGGAGACAAAATGTGCTAGACGGGAAGCAGAAATCATATTCCAGATAAGCTGGCGAGGGTGTGAATCCATACACACCGACTCCACCAGAGAGTCGGGAGGATTAGCCATATTATGGAACCCCAACATGGTCACCCTCAGCGAACCTTTCTCTACCATTGGCACGCTCACTGCCCATTTCATGATCATAGGGTCATCTCAAGAAGGTTACATCACAAATGTTTAAGGATCTCAAAGTCAGCAGGACAAGGACATTCTCATGAAGCGAATAGCTCATATCAAATCCATGTTGAGCACGCACAACTGGATCCTAGGCGGTGATTTCAACATAATCCTGATGCTAGAGGAGAATAAAGGAGGGACTAAGCTACTAGAGTCTGATAGTGGTAAGTTTAAAACCCTCATAGATTCACTAAATCTTGTAGACATAGAAAACCGCAATGGAACCTTTGCCTGGTCCAAGCGCAGATCGGGGTACTAGTAGGTGGCTTGTCGTTTGGACCGCTTCCTTGTACTGGAGGAATTACTAGAAAGGGATCCGAGCATGGAGAGCCTCATTCTCCCAAGGGTTGGTTTAGACCATTAGTCGATTGCCTTCTGCCTAGAAATAGAGAATGTGCCTCAGCACAAACCCTTTCGATTTGAGAAATTCTGGCTATCACACCCTGACTTTCATCATCTCGCAAATTCTTGGTTGGCCCAAGTGGAAATATACCATGGTACCTATATGTACAAATTCTAGCAGCGTATTAAAAATTTCAAAACCTCACTAAAGCTCTGGAACAAGCAAACTTTTGGAAACATATTTCAAAGCATGTAGGCTATTGAAAACAGGTTAGTAGAGTTACAGGAAATCTTCATTTCAGGGACTAGAACAATAGACCTAATGAAGGAAGAAGCAGAGCTCCAAGCCAGTTTAGAGGAAAGGAAAAAACAAGAGGAAATTCTATGGCAACAGAAATCCAAATTCCAGTGGCTCAAAGAGGGCGAGAAGAACACAAAATTATTCCATAGAGCCATGGTGCACTGCCGCTACATCAATAGAATCACACATAAGGAAGATGCCCAAGGAAACCCCATCAGGGAACACACCCAAATAGATGAAGAGTTAAACACCTACTACAAGGCTCTCCTAACGGAAACCAATGGAGACAGAATGATGAAAATCCAGAGAGTAATTGGGCATATGTTGGATTACTGAGAGGGGGGGTGAATCAGTAATAGAGCAATTTAACCATATAATCCAAGTGTTATATCAATGAAGCATTATTATCCAATAACTGCAGATTAAATAAGCAATGAACAAATGAACAATCATACACATATACAGTACACCAGTGTTTTACGTGGAAACCCAAATCGGGAGAAAACCACGGAATGTTTTTTTTTTATATGTCTTGAAGAATTACATTCATTGGAAGCACCAACTTCCTTTGTTTTCCAGCTGCAACTGGAAGGAGGCTCCAACCCCCT
>ML787654.1:250407-267062 GCA_009831015.1 Picea engelmannii | reverse complement strand
ATATTATATTACATCAATCATCAATCAATCAATCCTTTGACATCAATCAATTACTTGACATCAATCAATCAAACCATTGGAATCAATGACAACATGATCCAACAGCATATACCCTCCCTGGTGAATCCAGAACATAATGAAGCACTAATGAGACCCATTATTCAGGAAGAAGTGGATCAGGCTGTTAAAGCAATGCCACCAGGAAAAGCACCTGGCCCAGATGGTTTCACCACTGACTTCATCCACCATTGTTGGGACATAATCAAGGAAGAGGTGAGGCAGGTCATGGAGGAATCGTGAACCCCCAGCCAAGTATTATCAGCCCTCAATGCAACTTTCTCACTCTAATTCCAAAGGAGGAAAGGGTGACCCATCCCAAGCAATACAGAACAATCACACTCTGCAATGTCATATACAAAATCATTACAAAGGTGATTTCTACTCGTCTTAAGCCAATCCTTCCCTTCATCATCTCCAAGGAACAATCAGGCTATGTAAAAGGACGACAAATCATGGACAGTGTCATCCTGGCTCACGAGGTAATCTACTCTCTCAACACGACTAAAAACCCAGGTATTCTTATTAAACTCGATCTTTCAAATGATTTTGATAGAGTCAGCTAGCAGTACCTTCACTCTATGCTAGAAGCCTTTGGATTTGACCAAAACTGGGTAAACTAGATTATGAAATTAACCACGTCAGCCTTCTTCTCCATCCTAGTAAATGTGGTACCCTCCCAACCCTTTACTCCCTCCAGGGGCATAAGACAAGGGGACCCTCTTTCTCCCTTCCTCTTCATCCTCATGGCAGAAGGACTAGGATGTTACATCAAGATAGCAGTACTGGAAGGCACCCTTAAAGGCCCACCCTTACATAATATTCACCCATCACCCTCGCATATCCAATTCGTCGATGACACCCTCCTCTTGAATACCCCCACTGCACGAGAGGCCATCAAGCTCACCTCCATCCTCTCTTACTTTGTAGAATCTTCAGGCATGGCCCTCAACCTTGACAAATCCAAACTCTACTTTTTCAACAGTCCGATAAGGGTTCAGAATCATATCTCAAGACTCCTGGGCATACCCAAGAGCTACCTTCCATCCAACTACCTAGGCATCCCCCTCACAGGAGCTCCAACAAGATCCGTCTCTTGGGACAACCTACTTCTCTCTATCTCTAACAGGCTTAACAACTAGACCTTTAGACCTCTCAATATTGTAGCAAGGCTAGTGCTTCTCAAGTCAGTTCTTTAAATTTTGCCTACCTACCTTTTTACGACCCTGGAAGTGCCTAAATAGGTCATCATATCCATCTAAAACCTCCATAGAAACTTCCTTTGGCATGGGCACCAGCCGAGAAAGAAGTGGGCATTAGTTGGCTGGGACAAGCTCTATAAGCCTAAAGCGTGGGGAGGGCTGGGACTTCGAGACCCAGGGAAACTCAACCAAGTTATGGGAGACAAAATGTGGTGGAGATGGTTAAAGTCCCCCACTACGCTCTGGGTGAAAATTTGGAAACAAAAATATGCTCCAACCACAAGTGCAGACAAACTCATCCATCACAATGACCAGATTCAGGGATCCAACATCTGAAACACAGCCTGGAAAAAAAAGAGTTGGTTCAGAAGCACACCTTCTGGGAGATCCGGAATGGGGAAAATGCACTTTTCTGGAAGGACTCATGGAAATAAGAAAAACCTCTGGATCAGATAGAGGATCTAAGCCCCATCAAGAAACTACTTCACACAAACACCTTTCAGCATGTAAAGGATTTTTGGCGACCTGGAGACAGAACTCTACCATGGAGACAATGGAGGACCTCCACCCAGGAGCTACATATCCCAGAGAGCACAGACCTTCACGCTTGGAGGAACTATGCTAGCCATAGAAAAATCCCCACGCGAGAAGGCTCGAACATTCTTAGATGGGGGCACTCCACTACGGGTAACTTTTCAGTCAAAGAAGCCTACTATCTACAAGGTAATCACCAAAATCAGGACAAGGAGAATATATGGAACAAGGTATGGAGCCCCTTCCTCTGGCCAAAGGTGTCAACCTTTCTTTGGCTCATTTTCCACAACCGTATCCTCACTTGGGATAATCTCTGGAAAAGAGGCTTCATTGGGCCATCAATCTGCCCCTTATGTCAACAACAAGAGGAAACCTTAGAACATCTCTTCAATAGATGTCCTCTCAGCTAGTGGATATGGGACCAAGGGGCTCAAGAAATGTGCAGGATGAACCGAAAAAGGATTAGCATCAGAGACACATTAAAAAATTGGGCTTTGCTATCCTTCAAAAATCCTATTCTTTCCCACATTTGGCTACTACTCCCAAGATTCACTCTCTGGAAAATATGGAAGGAACGGAATAAAAGGATATTCCATTCCAAGGCATCCACTCTTGACCTAATATGGCGAAAAATAAACAAAGTCATTCGGGAAACAATCTGAAGAAAAACTTGGAAGAAGGAGGATATGAAATGCGATCCGAAGGAGTAGTGCATTTTTCAGCATTGGCAGCTTAGCTTGAACAATCATCCCGGAGTAAATCCAAGCAGTCACCGAAGAAGCAACCCAATTACCTGGTCCCCACCTCTAGTAAGATTTATAAATGTCAACTTTGATGGGGCTTCCAAAGGGAATCCAAGACCAGCCGGATTTGGAGCTTCCCTCAGAAACTCAAATGGCCAAATCCTTTGCCTTGTGGCAGGTTTCATTGGGGAAAACAAAAACATTGTCGCTAAATTGACTGGCCTCCTTCGGGGCATACAAGCAGCAATAGACAACTACTTCCACAACATAATTTTGGAAGGGGATTCTCAAATCATCATCCGGCTAATTACTAATATTCTCCACGGGGAACATCCAAGTAAAATCTTGCCCAGTTGGAGACTGTCAGGTCTGCTAGAGGAATTCGGGGCCCTACTCAAACCCAGTCTCAGTATCATACCCTCCCATGTGAAAAGGGATGTGAACAGTCTAGTATATTGCTTAGAAAATGAAGGGATAACAACGGAGAGGGAAAGCATCTATTGGGATCCTCACATCTCGGAAGTTACAGAACTCTCCACCCAGTGTCAACGCCTTGCCAACAAGGACTAACCAACCTCGGATGGGGTGCCACCTCGCACAGGGATGACACGTGGTACAATGCTTGGGCGGGCCTTAAATACAGGCCACCAACTCCCATCCCCTCACCATTAAGGATGGGAGAAAACTAGATCAGCCAGGCCAATGAGCCAAGACCTCTCGCACGTGTGAAGGGAACAGAGTCATAACGCACTCATCGGATTGCCTTAATGGTGAGTCTGGTCACATTACTCCTCATGAATTTATTCGATTTTGGAAAAGAAGGGGCTCATTTCGAGATGAAGCCACAGAATCTGGGCATCCCTGTTCTCTGGTGCAATTGTAGCTTCCTAATTGTAGCCAGGCCCATTTCTTGGCACCTCCACATGCCACAGGAATGAGGCAAGCCCCGCAGGGGGGCTTCCTGATATGCTTTAGTTGTGCACAGAAAGAGACAACAAAATTTTGAGCGGGCATTTTCCATGACACGGATGCAGATCATCCAAAAAAATAGGAGGCCTGGAATGCCTCCCATGGCCTATATCGAAGAAATCATCTCGGACGAACCCATTGAATTTCCCCCAACACACCTTCTCTTCACCGTTCCAGAAAATTGGAACCCGCCGACTTGTTTTCCAGGGGAAACTACCCAACTGGCCACCAAGAATCATCACGGATCTCCAAGAGGAGAAGCCCAGTTGGTCGATTGCCCCCCCTGCTACATCATTGAATAAATTTCGATAGATTTGGAGGCAGAACCGACCACAGGAGCAATAAAGATCCCTCCAACAAAAGTCCTGGGAAGAAACGAGTCAGTCAAGGATGAGGCAATTGGTCTGGAAGGTGAGTCGATAGGGGTTAGTCTGGATGAGGAGGGTGGCATCGCTCCTATGCCCCATCCTCTTTCTTCCATGCAAGAGGTAGGGCGTGTCCAATTTCCACTCCTCCACCTAGACCACCTGATGTTAGTATTTGAACTGAGGAGATTGGTGGAGTACCTAATCCACTGCACCAGTCTAGTCAGCCAATGAGTCGACTTACTCTATGATTCCTACTCAAATACACTACTAGGACAGCGTTGCCCGATGTGTGCTCATCCCTTTGTGCTCATAGCCAAGGCTGGGGACAAGGATGGTGAAGGCGACATGGATGATGCAGAGACCACCGGGTAAATGTCACAGTCAATAGTTTTAGTATTTTTCTTGGTTTCCCTCAGGCTAGTCATGGCTAGAAGCCAGTATTTTGTAACTCTAAGACTCAAAGTTTTTTTTCAGGCCAATGGCTTCCAACTGTCTTGGTTTCCTTCGGGCAAGACAGATGGCAGCTAGTTTTTCTATTTCACAGACTACATAGATAGCCAGTTGTCCTGGTTTTCGCTTACACGGCAAGACAACTGGCAGACATGGTGTTTCTAGTTGCTCCTCTTTTCTAGACAATTAATATATCAGGCTCTGGTCTTTTTTATTTAAAAAAAAAATATTATATACCGTACTTAGTTTATTATTTAATATATTAATATATCTACACTATATATTAATATTATATTTTAGTTGTCTACTCATTCTTATACTATTATTTAATACGTTAACCTATCATATTGTAAATACTTAGTAATTCGAATATACTTTGTAGTAAATACTTAGGGTTTTAATAATAAGATTTATTTATAAATTAATAAATTTGATTATAATAAGGGGTTATTATATTTTTAGGTTTATTATATATTTAGGGTTTAGTATATAGTATTATTTAAATTTTTAAGGTTTTATTTCAAGATTTTCAATTTAGGGTTCATTGAGCCAACATGTTTAGTTTCAAAATGTTCATCATCTTATGTATTTATTATAGAGATCAGCAATTGTCATCTTTGATTTTTGGTCTTGAAGATGAATCATGATTTAGATTTGAAATGTCGATGACAATATGGATTTAACTCTGGAATATCCGGAATATGAATCTAAAGGGACATGTCACCAAGGGCAGGCATATTGGAGGCTGCCAGGTAGTTGGTGACACATGGAGGGGGGGATAGTTGTCCTCTGGTGATAGGGTCAGGATGAGCTAGAGAAACCTGAAGGATAGTTGCAAGGAGGGTTTCGAAAATATATTTGAGGTTGGTGTGTTTGGTTTTTTCTGATAGGGACAACCCAGAGGCGCAACCCTAAGTGGGTGAGAATTTTCGATCTACCAATGAGTCGAACTAACAAGATCTGAGTCACTGATTTTTCTATAGACCCTATCCATTGAAAATCGGTTGAACCTTGTTATGCTCGTTAAGTGTCGAGTGGGTTGGGGATTCTGCAGAGATATAAGCCATCGGATCGAGAATCCGTTAGTCGTTAGATCCATTTGGAAGGTCATTTTCGGGAGGACACATTCAAGAAGGCTTATCAATGGTGGAACTCGATTGAAGAAGCATCATAGTGATTTTGGGCTTCTGGTTTTAGAAGGTGTGAAAACATGTTGATTTGTATCCCAACAGAAAGTTTTGACCAGGTATGTCCGACAATGTATCAAAGTTTGGACTTCATATAGGCTCGCAAAGGTTTTCAACTTGAGTCTTCGATAAGAGTTTTCCGATAGAGGATATTACAATATCATTGTGGGCATGGAAGCTCGATGGGTTATGTCTGATGGATTAGAAGCAAGACACATGAGCTAGTAAGTGAGGAATAGTCCATGTGGATGCCAGTGGGATGATGATGTGGTGTGGGTCCAAAAGGGGGACATGTTGAAAAAGTGGTATCATCGAAGGAAATTCCCAAGGAATATTAAAGGAGGCATAGCTTTCTTCTTGGATCTCATTTTTGAGAATTGTCACAGTCATTGAAAATCTTTTGAGGAACGGATTCCATCTATGGCCTCGAAATTTTGAAAGGAGTTAGGGTTTCGAAGAGGAAATTTTGAACATCCCACCATCCTAATAAAGCTTAGGGGGGGGAGTGTGTTACATAATGTTTCTTTGGGAGTAACTATATCTTCCCATAATGCATTGGGAATAACCTTATGCCAATTTCATTGATGTTTGTCAATAGTTTTTTTAATAATCCTGATTAAAAAAAAAAAAAAAAGGTTTTACTGCACCCTTACCTTATGGGTAATAGTTTGTAGAGTATTTAATTTAATTCCTTTGTCAACAACAAACTAATTCAAATTGAAGGAAGAAAATTAAGAAGCATTATCAAACACTAGTGAGCTAGGAATTCCAAACCTTTTAATAATGTTTTGTTCCAGGAAAGAAATCACCTCATTTTCATTGACAATTTTAAGAGGAATATATTTTGTCCACTTTTTGAAATAATATGTTGTAGTGAGGATATACTTATGGATTTGAGTTGAGTTTGGAGTAATTTCTCCAATTATTTATAGTCCCCATTGTTCGAATGGACTCTCTATCACCACATGCTATAATGGAAATGTTGGCTTTTTCTCTCTTCCATCAAATGTTTGACAAATTTTGCATGTTGTTGAATAAGAGTGAGCATATTTAAATAGTGTTGGCTAGTAATAGTCAGCACGCAAAAATTTATGGATAGTGGAATCACCACCAAAGTGTCCTCATGTTGGGCCATCATGTAGTTTAGCTAACACTTTTTCACCATCTATTTTTTATAAACATCTTAACAAAACACCATCATAATTCTTGTGGAATAGCAATCCATCAATCAATTGATACTGAGAAGATTTTAAGGCTCTTTTCTCTTTAGGATCTAAATATTGTGGATCAATACCATGATTTAAATAAAATTTTATCTCATTGTGCCATGATTCAGTTGAAACAAGCACATAATATATTTCTTTGATACTTATTTCTGCCTCATTTCCCAACATGTTTCTACATCAGTTTGTGAGCCCTTGGATTGTACTACCAACCTACAAAATCGTTGTCCTCAAACAATATTTGTAGTTTTTTTTTTCAAATCGTACTCTTGGAGCGTAGTCATCCAGTTCACTCTCATGTATCCTAACTCTTTCTAGACAAGTAAATTTCATACATAAGGGTGTGTAACAATCACTTTAGTGTGAGATTTTAGTAGATAAGGTTTGGAATGATTTACTGCCTTATAGACAACAAATGCATGTTTTTCCACTTCATTATATTTAAGTTCACCTCCCTACAATCCTAGACTCATGAATGAAATTGGCACCTCATTGTCATCTGAATTGTTTTGAGTCAATACTGCAACAAACGATGAGTCAATAGAAAAGTCTATAAAATAAAGTATTTATTGAATCCAGGATTCATCAATGTAGAAGCTTGTAATATAGCTTGTTTGATAAAACTAAATGATTATTTTTCCTTAATGTCCCATTCAAACATAGCATTCTTCTTAATCATGTTCTCTAATGGTTTTACTATTTCTATGAAGCTAGTAACAAACCTTCTCATAAAATCAATTTTCTCTAAAAATGATTGCATTAATTTTTTATTATGTGTGAATGGAATTGAAATGGTTATTTTTCTTTCGGGTTCTATCATAATACCAAATTTAGAAACTACAAATACAAAATCTTTACCTTCATTTATAGAAAAAAATGTCTTTTGGGATTTAATAAAATTCCATACCTTCTACAACAGTCGAAAATCTGCCTCAGATGATGTAATTGATATTTTCTATTCTTTGAAAAACAGTAACATCATCTAAGTAGACAACCATTAATTTATTAATCAAATATATGAATGTTATATCCATTGCCCTTTGAAATGTAGCAAATGTGTTGATTAAACTGAATGGCATTTTATGATAGGTGTAGGTGACCCATTTCGTTCTAAACATAGTTTTTAATTCGCCTAGTTGTGAGACTAGGACCTGGTTATAACTAGAAAATGCATCTAACAATTATAACATATATGATCATGACACACACTATAAAATATGTTCCATAGGCATGATAGGGTAATTGTCTTTTTATGGATCCTTGTTAAGATTACGAAAATCAATGAAAATGTGAATTTCTCCATTCTTCTTTCTAATAGGAGCCATGTTTAAAACCCATTGAGAGTGTCTAATAGGAAAGATGATCCTTGATTCCAACAATTTATTCAATTCTTTTCTAATTTTTTGTTCCATTGTTAGGTGCATTTTTCTTAATTTTTGTTGGACTGTTTTTGTGTCCTTTTTCAATGGTACCACATAGTGAATAATTTTTGTGTCATAGGTTTTCAAGTTGTTATATGACCAAGTAAAAATGTCCTTGTACTCTTTAAGAAGTTGAATAAATGCATTTATTTTTGTAGGTGTACACTGAATCCCTAGATTGATATTCTGAGCATTTTCATCAGTGCCCAGATTTATTACTTCATATTGCATGGATGAACTATTCATTTTATAGTGTGTCACTCCTTTAAATTTATCTTGAAGATCAAAAAAAAATTCTAGATGAAACATTAACTTTGAAATGCCATTTTCAGCTTTGGTTTCTAACTCTAGAGATGTTTCATTTATCTCCAAATCATGTTGTTTCTCGTCAATGATAGAATTTTTAAATGTATCCTCGTATGTAAGGAACTCTAAAATTTGATTGTCGCCATCAAATACTCTTCATTTTGTAACATTATCAGGGACTAGAGGCCTGAAAATTAATTCAATGGAGAATTTATTCGATGATAAATCAACAGAAGGAATTAACTTTGACACTACATTATCGAGCAAGTCAGCATCTGATTTATGATATAGAGGTACATAAATTATATTAAATAATTCAAATTTTAGAATTAAATTCCATACATAATGTTAATAATTTCTCAAATGACTTGAAACACAATGTATTAAATTCCCCACATGTTTGACTACAATTTCATAATCACCAATAACATTTAATTGCTTCACATTTAAATCAATGGCTTTTCTGAGGCCCCGAATTAGTGCCTCATACTCAGCAATGTTCTTGGTGCACTGGAACTCCAATATGAAAGCTATCATATGTTTATTACCTTTTGGGTCCTTGAGGATGCATCCTACACTAGCACCCTCAGTTGATTTGGAGCCTTGAAAATATAAAAACCATAAATCAGTATTTACATCTAAATTTATATTATCTGAAACTAAATCAATGCAATTAATTACACCAACTTGAGTAGTATGAAGGAATTCAAATTGTTGACATGAATTTGTAAAAACCAATCGCTCAGCAATAAAATTACCAAAAAATGAATCTAAACAGTAGTTACCAAGAATGGACTATGAAAACATTATAGGCTCATTGTGATAATTTAAATTTGTTACATTTTGTTTCATATAGCTTTCACGCTCTACTTTAATTTTTTTTGGTTGGCCATTGTAAGATAATAATAGATGTGACCAATCTATTGCAAAATACCCATTTAATTTTTCAAACCAGTATCTACTAACTAAAAAACCATAATATTATGGGATGTCTACAACCACAATGTACATAATCTGGTGAACTTTTGGATTAGAGGATAATATAATCAACACCTCCTTTAATTATCCTAACACCTTGAGACTTTATCAATCTAATTGGATAACTTGAATAGTGGTGTTTTTAGGTTCAACATTAAGTTTTTTAGAAACACAATATGGAATCACATTAGATGATGCTCCTGAATCCACTAATAAATTATGAACATTTATATTATCTATTTCAAATGTCAATAAAATGGCAGAGTATGTGAACTAGATTTTTCCCCTCTAAGTGTTGTATTTACATTAGATTTGTTATATGGTAAAGATCTCAAAGTTGTTTTTCCCTTGTCCTTTTCTCCAGCAATAGATGTATTATTTTTAGAATTGTTATTATCTAATGCATGTAGTAATTTATTTTTTTGTTGTGTGATTTTAGACAATTCAAATGAATATATATTATCTTCGGTATTTTTCATGTCTTCCACGAGATCATAATCTAATTGTTCAGAAATTAAACTAGAATTACATGTACCTGAATTTGCTTTATTGTTGGAATAAGTTTTCTTCATCGAATAAAATGTATATGGAGATCTAATATTCACTAGAGTTCCTTTGCTTTTGGTTTGAGCCACGCAAATTTCCTCAACTTCCTCTTCTTCGTCATCAATTATGACTCTAGAAATATCCCAAATAACGTTATCTGGCGGTTCAAGAGTCTCTTCATCTTCTTGTTCATTTTTATTAATTGTATTATATTCTTCCTCCTCCATCTCATTAAAAACATTAAACATATTTACAAACGCAGTACATGTCCTCTCTGAATGGTTAGCCTTATAAGCTCTATAAAAATTCTCTTAAGAAAAATCTACAAGATGAATTCCATTAACAGAGGAATTTTTATTGCTTGGAGGTGAATTAGTTCTTTTGAATGGAAGTCCCCACAATCTCCTATAAGAGGTCCTTCTCATGATCTTTTCTTAACATTAGTTATGTTATTGGAGAGTTTTTATTGATTTTATGTAAATTTTCCATATCCATTATCTCCTTCTCAGCAATTTTCATTGTTGTTGTTTTCTTTACACTAGGAAAAGGTTTCTTTTCTTCTACTGTAGACTTTCCTGCAATACTAAGCATTTGATTTTCTACAAATATAGATTCTTCAAATGAGTTGACTAAAGTATTTTTTCCTACTCTCTTAACAAATATTGTAGTAGAGGATGGCGGAGAAGTAGTATAAAACTCAATAAGCACATTAGTTACAGGTATTGAGTCTTTTGGTATTTTGTTCATTGGCGTTAAAAATCTCTTATTGAAATCCTTAATATTTTCCTTGGGGTTAATTTGAATTCGAGATAATTATAAAACTAAATTTGTTAGTGTATTTTCTGTTGGCATGTTTTTAGGAAGATGTTCTTGTCATTGATGGCAAGATCAGAGTATGCAGCGATGGAAAAACAGGGACAATGTAAGCTCAAAAGAGATAGTGCAAAGGTGCATGAAGAGTGCAAGAGTGTGCTTGTTTATTTGATGGCAAACAAGCAGGCAAGGAAGATCAGAAACACAGGGATAATTGCATGGAAAGATCAGAAGTGTAAACTCCATTTCAGAGTTTTGGATATCGGGCATTGGAGGAGT
Source organism: Picea engelmannii (assembly GCA_009831015.1). Lineage (NCBI taxonomy): Eukaryota > Viridiplantae > Streptophyta > Pinopsida > Pinales > Pinaceae > Picea > Picea engelmannii. The sequence goes on along the minus strand of ML787654.1, from coordinate 255,986 downwards.
CAAGGAAGCAACTCATGACAAGAATGCCGAAATGTCGAAATCCGAAATGCTGGAATACGTTGATCCGAATCCATTTTGGAGATTCGGATACTGGGAGATTGAGAAGTCAAGAGTTTAGACTCTTCAAGACAGGAGTCTCGAAGTTGCAAAATGAGAAATGTCGAAATCCTGAAATAGGCACACCAACAAAGAGCTTCGCAGACCGAGAAATAACTCCATTTCGGAGTCCCGGATACCGGGAGATTGAAGTGTTGAAACACTTCACCACAAGAGTGTCGAAATGTCGAATCGCCGAAATGTGAAACAACGAAATACCGGATCTTTGATCCGACTCTGTTTCGGAACTTCATATACCGGGAGTTGGAGGAGTTAAGCGCTGAGACTCTTCACCACAGGAGTCCCGAAACGGCGAAATGAAAAATGCCGAAATTCCATTGATCCGACTCCATTTCGGAGTTTCGGATACCGGGACTTGGAGTTGTCAAGAACTCTCACATCAAGAATGTTGAAATCGCGATATGCAAAATCACGAAGAGATCTGGACCGTCGAATCATCAAGAGTGTGGACCATTGATCTGACTCCGTTTCGGAGGTTTGGATACCAGGAGTTGGAAGAGTCAAGAGTTGAGAATCTTCATCAAAGGAGTCCCGAAATTCCGAAATGCGAAATGTGAAAACACCCTTTTAGTATAGACCTTGGTCACCGTCAGTGGTCACATCATCAAAGAGCTGTAGAGAAGATCTCGAAGAGACAAGCTCCATTTCGTAGTTTGGGACATGGAGAATCGAGACTCTTCACCACAAAAACACCGAAATGTGAAATGTGAAAACACCTTTTTGGTGGAGGCCTTGGTCACCGTCGGTGGTCACATCATCGAAGAGCTGTAGAGAAGAGCTTGAAGAGACAAGCTCCATTTTGGAGTTTGCGACATGGAGAATCGAGACTCTTCAACACAAGAAAGTTCAAATTCAGAAATGATGAAATGCGCAATAAACGCAAGATCCTACGGATCCAATCCAACAGTGCAGGTGAATTTAAGCATGATCAAAGGGCTACTGTTTCACTTCAGAGTGTAATTGCTATAAATGACTGATGGTTTCTGCCAAAGGAATCAAACAAGCCTTAGTGTGATTTCCAGAGAAGATGAAGAGGCTCGAGGCATCTTCCATTGGAATGAAGACTATTCTTAGAGGTGATTGACAGATGGAAGAGATTTGAAGCCTGTAACTGCAACAGAGAGGATCAACTCGATTTTGATAGAGAATACGAAGAGTCTCAACTGTGAGACAGGCTAAGGAGTCTCAGTATAACACCCGGTGATGATGGACACATGGGTTAAACAGCCAGATAAGATGAAGAGTGGCCATGATGATCAGGTAGAGCACTCGACATGGACAGAGCATGCAGAAGCATGGAGAGATAGCATGCACAGAGACTATAAGTATGCAGAACAAAGAAGAGATGGGTGTTATTGTTGTTGAGGGTGATCAAGGAGTGTATAAGGAGGAGTGTGTAGCAGCGGAAATAGAGAGGAGAGGAATGGTGCATTGAATGCACATGGCACACAGAGAATAAAAGGTAGAGGAACAGAAAGCGCAAGGGAGGTGTGCAGCAAGATAGTGAGACACTAAAGGAAGGTTGAGGTGCTCTTGTAGAGAAAAATAGAAGTTTAGAAAATGAAAGAAGATGCAGACAGAGAGACACTGATACAAGAGAGCAGAGCAGCATAGAAGAATAGTGATAAGCCTGGTAAGCCAATGATAAATATTGTATCACTGTGATAAATTTATATATATATCAAACTTTATATGTTAGGGTGGAAAGGAGGTGATAGGGAGGATTGATGTCCTCAGAGGTTCAAGTGGGTGCTTGAACATAGGGAGTTGTAGCTTCCATCTGGTTGCAGCCAGAGAAACCGGGGTGCTAGGGTGGTGCAAGGGAGAATTGTTGTTCTTTGTTATATAGGTTGGTGCCTGTGTGACTGGAAGTTGGTGCTTCCATCCATTTGGTGTTGGAACACTTAGGGAGTTGGTGCTTCCTTCTAGTGGGTGCTAGAGAAACTAGGGAGTTGGTGCTTCCTTCTAGTAGGTGCTAGAGAAAATAGAGAGTTGGTTCTCTCAGCAAGTTGCATCTTGCAAAACAGAGGTTGAAGCCTCATTATGAGTTGGTGCTCATAGGTATGATAATGTACAGAATGTAAAGAATACTTATCATATAAAGAAGAAGAGGTTTTTACCTTTTATGGGTTTCCTCAGGAAATATCTGTCTCTGTGTATTCCTTATGTGTGAATGATGTTGAATGTTATATTGCTTACTTCCCTGCATTATGGTGATTGTCATTGATTGCTCTGTAAAGAATTTAAAATAAGCATAATTGTTTAAGCACGATAACAACTGATTCACCCCCCCCTCTCATTTGTCCAACAATTGGTATTAGAGCCGGCCCCTTTTATCTAAGGGTAGATCCTAGAGCTTAAACATGTCAAGACATGAAGGAAATTCAACCAATAAGGCCCCTCTGTTCAACAGAACAAATTTTTCTTTCTGGAAAGTTAGAATGAGAACTTACATAATGGCTTTAGGTGTAGATGTCTCGGATGTGGTAGATATTGGTTATGTAAAGCCAGTTGTACTAGCTAATAAGGATGACAAACTAGAATTTAGCTTCAACGCTAAGGCTATGAATGCTATATTGAGTGGGCTTGTAGAAGCGGAATTCGTAAAAGTTATGCACCTAGGAATTACCAAAGAAATGTGGGACAAACTCATTAGCAGTTATGAAGGTAATGAGAAGGTAAAGGACATCAAACTTCAAATCTACAGAGTACAGTTTGAATAGCTGAAGATGAAAGAAGATGAAATTGTTGGAAAATACTTTCTGAGAGTTGAAGAACTGGTAAATGCAAGGAAAGCACTTGGTGAAAAAATTGAGGAACCTTCTTTAGTTCAGAAAATTTTGAGATCTCTACCAGATAGGTTCAACTCGAAGGTTTCTGCTATAGAAGAACTTAATGATCTAAAAACCTTGGATTTTGATCAACTTCTAGGAACATTGACTAAATATGAAATGAGAATAGTTAAAGATAAGCCCACCTCCAGAGAAGCATCATTTAAAGCAGACAAGAATGAGGATTCTGAGCCTGATGAAATTGAAGCAAAATTTGTGAAGAGACTGAAGAAGGGATCAGGCAAATACAAAGGTAAACTGCCTTTCAAATGTTTCAATTGTGGTAAGATATGTCATTTTGCAAATAAATGTCCTCACAAAGGAAAGGATCAAACATGTGATGATGAGGAGAAGCACAAACAGAGAAATTTCTTTAAAGAGAATAATTTTAAGAAGAAAAATATTTGTGTAAACAATGATGATGATCCTTCAGATGATGAAGACAATGACTCCTCCATTGAAGATAAACTAAATGAATTCATACCTATGGCCAAAGAGTATTATGATAATAAAATCACAGGAAGTGAGGCTAATGAAGAAGAAGTTGTGGTTGATGTTGAGTACATTTTTATGCTTCCTTTTTACTCTATATACTATACTTTTGCCTCCATAACCATCCATTTTGCCTCCATTTCATTCCATATTTTCCATAAAACAGCTTATGCAAGGTACATTTATCATTCTTTATCTTAATAATTGAGTTTTCTAATTTTTGGCATTAAAATTGAAAATTTATCAGAAATTACAGGATTTGACTAAATCTCGTAATTGCTCCTAGGTTTGTGTACTTGCAGGACAGCTGGGAAAAATATGAGACTTGGGTCGTGATCCTTGATGTAAAAGGATGGATGATGAGCTATCATCTTTGATATCTAAGCCTTCCAGGTGTCTGGTCAATGCTGGTCAAACAGGGCCACTTCAGCAGAAAATACCATGTTTTAGCCTAAAATCATGGACAGTTTTAGATTTTCTTGGGATTTGTTCATATTTTATGGATCTGAAGGAGGTATTCAACCTTCCTAGCATATATTTTGGATCTGATCATGATATTTAGTATAATTATTAGCATTATTAGTTTCAAAACTCTTGTATAAATACTCTAAGGCATAGACTAGTATAACAACCTTGGATGTGAATGAAGAAACTTTGGAATTTGCAATCTTGAGATCAGTTCTTCATTTTTGTTCTTGATGATGTTTTGATGATGTGAATGCTACTGGAAGCTCCTTCTTATCTGAGACAACTCAAGTGTACAAGTGAAGCATTGGAGGGCCCCCTTTTCCAAACTAGTACACTCTTCCTTTATGTTATTTTCAAGTAATCTTTGATACATGTTTTAGATCAGATCTTGTTGTAGATGATTTTATTCTTTGTTGTAGTAGATGAATTCCATAGTTAAGTAATATGCTTAATGTTTCTAAGCCTTACTCATGTTGTGAATGATTTCTTGAATAAGAATTCAATGTGTGGTTTGATTTTAAGCATTAGGACAATCATGAATGATTTTTGAGTTATTTACGCTTTCAGTACTTTTGATTTAACAAGAATTGGTGATAATTGCTAATGAATGAAAGAAGACAATGAATGCATCTCTTGAATAAGAGTTTTGTCTTTCTAACATTGATAAGCCTTAGAACTAGTTCGAATATCTTTTTTCTTATTGTTGATACTCTTTAGGAAAACAATTGTTGATTACTGTTATGAGATCTATGAATAGGACTTCTGAACAGAGGCTTAGCGTCTCTTCCATATTCATGTCTTAGAATAGGTTTTGGTTTATTCCCATTAAAAATAAAATTTATCTCTAAATCCATACATTTTGGATGTGCCTCTAAGTCTTACAAACACCGGATTGACAATCGTTTGCACTCTAATTTACATCAGTAGATAGGAGCCTAACATTTTGGCACTGTTTCCGGGGAGGCACATTTAGAGATAAGACTAAAAAATAAAGAAAATATATATAACACAAATAAAATAAAAAAACACAGAATAGAATTAATTTTAAGTTATGTTTCTTTATGTCTAAACTTAGGGATGATAAAGGAAATTTTTTAAAACAAAACCTCCCAAAAACTAATCAACCATATGTAGGAGCAAGAACATCTACAACTGAAAAATACGAATCTACCACACCAACTGCTGGAAAAATCACTTTGGAAGAATTAGAAGAAAAACAACGTTCAGGACAAAGGTTAACTCTCATAGAAAGACAAGTTCTATTGGCTCATGAGGTAAAGAAGAAACAAACACAATCATAAATATCTTCTGTAGGAAAGAAAAAAGAAAAGCAAACTATTTTTGAAGAAATAGGACAACCTCTTTTTCCAACAGAAATATCTAACTGTGTTGGAAGATTGATTGTTGTCATTGATGTCAACCCTAGTCATGGGTTTTGGACGATTGATAAAGGTATTTGGACATGAAGGAAAATGCACATGAATATACAACACCCATGAATGGATAGTATACATCATGTTGTTTCCGATGGTATGTGGCATGTCACATGGATCCTCATGGTTGAGGAGAAATGAATTTTTGAAAATGACAAAGTGAATTGAAAAATGAAGTACATGTAGGCCCTGAAAATAATTAAAGAAAATAATTACAAAATAAGAAAGTGTCAGGTCG
>ML787654.1:222367-235825 GCA_009831015.1 Picea engelmannii | reverse complement strand
ATCTCTTTTATACAGGATATGACCTCATAATTAGAAGATGTGTAAGACAAGATGAGATTTTAGAAATATTAAAAGCTTGCCATGATGAACCTTGTGGTGGTCATTTTGCAGATAAGAGGACAACATACAAAATACTCAATTTAAGGTATTATTAGCCATCCATCTTTAAAGATTCCAAGAAATATGTTCGAAGTTGTGATAGCTATCAAAGGATGGGAAAGCCACTTCCAACCGATGATATGTCCCTCAAACCATAAGTTCACATTGAGCCATTTGAAAAATGGGCTCTTGATTTCATTGGTCCAATAAATCCACCATCAAAAGGGAAACATTACATCCTAGTATGTACTGATTATGTTACAAAGTGGGTGGAAGCCAAAGCATTAGTGAGAGCCACAGAATAGTCAGTGGTGAACTTCCTCTTTGAAGAAATATTTGTCATATTTGGAGTACCCCGAGAGATTGTAACATACCAAGGAGCACAATTTACTTCTAAAATGGTGAAAGACTTAGCAAGAAAATATCAAATCAAGCATCGGAAATCTACACCCTATCATCCACAAGCAAATGGATAGGTGGAATCTACTAACAAAACTTTAGAAGCAATAATGACTAAGACAGTCCAAATACATAGAAAAGATTGGTCAGACAAGCTTCAAGAAGCATTATGGGCATACAGAATCACCTATAAAAACATTATTGGGTTCACTCCTTATCAGTTGGTCTATGGTAAGGAAGTTTTGTTACCTATAGAATTTCAACTTCATACTTTTAAACTAGCATCTGATTTAGGAATAGATCTTTCTAAAGCACAAAAAGAGAGGATCATGCAATTAAATCAATTGGATGAGATGAGACAGGAAGCAGTTGAACACAACACTTTGATACAACAGCAAAAGGCACATTGGCATGATAAGTACATCAACAAGAAACAATTCAAAGTAGGAGACTGGGCTTTGTTATTTGATTCAAAATTCAAAGATTTCAAAGCTAAATTTACAACTCATTAACTTGGTCCATATGAGATTGCAGAGGTATATGAAAATGTCTCAGTCAAAATACAAATAATAGATGATGAGGCAAGCTCATTCATAGTCAATGGACATAGGCTAAAACTCTACAATAAGCCTGTAAACAAGGAAGACTTTCTACAACAGATATCTCAATAGAATGAGATGGAAGTATTGGACAAAGAGAATCATGTGTCTCCTTCACATTCTCCTTAAAATAATATATATATATAATACATATAAAAAAAACAAAAGAAAAAAGAAAAAAAAGAAAAAAGGGAGTTTAGTTGTGAAAATCCAGGAAACTAGCACAATATAAACTCGAATTTTCATTGGAAAACCAAGTAAAATTGGCCAATCAAAATTCTCCAAAAATATTTTCATTATTAACTTCTAGTTTCATTTTACAGCTTCAAAATTTTTACAAATCTTTATCTCTAAGACTTGAGTACAAGTCAATAAATAAGGTTGTGGGGGATAAGGTATACATTTTTGAAAACCTTTCAAGCCTTCTACAGATGACAACATGCATTTCAAAAAGGAACTTCATCCAGCAGAGGGACCTGAGAAGAGTATCAACTTCATCCAACAGAGGGACTTGAGAAGAGTATCAATTTCATTCAGCAGAGGGACCTGAGATACTAAGCAAAAGAAATACAAGAGGGAATTTATCAAAATTGAAGACTTACAGCAACATTCCAGACAGCTTCAATCAGGAAAACACAATGAGAAAACAAGTTAGTATACATTTTCCTTTTTAATGCTTTAAAAAATTGGAAAATTCTTCATAAGCTAAAGCAATGATAAATATCCTATCTTTCCCTTCCCCTAAATCATCTTTTCATCACTCCATTTTCATATACCCTCAAAAGAATAAAAAATGGTACTCAAAGGAGCCAATTTTGGTTTCCAAGGGAGTTATAACGAAAGGATCAAGTTTCAAATTCAAACACATTATTTTTTTGAGCTGTAAAATGCTTTATTTATGAAGACATAAGTTGCATACACACAGACTGAATTGTTGTTTGCATAAATAAAAGCTTTTTTGCATACACATTTAAAAAAGGGGTCATAAGAAGAAGGTTTTAAGCATGACAAGGGGATGGTTACTCAAGGAAACAAATTAAGGAGTTATAAGTCAAGTGAACACATTTTCTAAAAAAAACCATTTCTTATGATGATTAAAAGGAAGAGGGAAAGTACAAAGGTACAAATACAACAGCACCTTCAGCTATGATCGCTATACAAACCCATTTTAAAAAAAATGATAAAAACCCTTGTCTAAATTTCCTCCACGACGATTTTTATCCCTTCCTAAAAAGTGTTACGACTCAAACTCTTTTCATTTGTTTTGTCTCACTTGAACGCTCCCCAGACTCGAACCGCCAATGCACTCCTGTGTATACTTACCTACATTTCAAAACACATGCTTTGTTTCAAGCACGCCAGCGTCATTCCAAACAAAGAATCCCTACACTCTAGCAAATTGTTCCCTCCTACACCTTCCTATCCCAAAATATCTAATATATAACGAATTGTATGTTGACAATTTCACTATCAACATACAACATTCTCACCCTGTGGAAGAAAACGTGGAAGTTGAAGGAGTTGTGTGGTGAGCAAAGGCAAGAGAACGTATTCAAGTAGGAGTCGGCCAGTGAAGGTAAGTTTGAACTCAAATAATTGTAAAGCTAAGTGCAAAAATTCGACTTCTTGAGGTACATTTTGAAAACAAAACAGTTCATTTCTAGCAGAGGCTAATTTTAAGAAGGAAAATTGAGTTGGGATTCAACAAGAAGCCTGAGAATTTTTATCGAATTACCAGGTATACCCTTGCATCAAATTTTATGATTGAAGAACAAAGAGAAGTTTAGAAATTTGAAAAATATGAGATTTTCTTTGTTTTTGAACAGAAAAATCTTATTGAAGACCATTCATAGAATTAAATCCAAACAAAGTCTGCAAGTTTAAAAATCTTGGTCAAAGAATATGCAGGGTTGAAACTTTTGACAAGAATAAATCTCCTTTTTATAAACAATGGAAATATTTTAGGGTCTTGCTCTTAAAAATTGGAAGAATGGTGTCTAGATATGAACCAGAGAAGCTTGATACATCAAAAATTCATAAGGATTGTATACAAATTCTTTAGCAAAAATAGTGGATAGCTTTCTTTGAGAAATTTGATGGATCTTGTGAGGAAGTTTCTTTAGAATTTTCTCATTCATTTGATGGGGAAAGGGCTAATGTTCGAAACCTTACCATTACAATCTCTGAAGATATCATTGCACATGTCACTGGACTTCCTCAAATAGGAGAAAGATATTTCAAAACTAAGCATTTTAAAGATAAATCATGGGCATCTTTTATCTCCAAATCTAGGGTGGCAGCAGTCAATTGGAAGAAGGGAATCCCAAGGAGTTGGTTGATTCATCCTTGGGATGAATTACCCTATCTCATATAGAAGTTTATAACTTGTGAGGGAAGATTTAGCATCATCTACCTATATCACATCAAGCTGCTACAACATTTGAAAGGTGATTGTGAAATTAACATGCCCTATTTTCTATTGCAAAGCCTTTCTAAGATGACTAAGGCCGTCCAAAAACAAGGGAGGAATACAGAAAAGAGTCTATATCATTGTGGCTTTATTAAAATGATCATCATATATGAACTACAGAAGCAGAACTTGACTTGGCAGCAGTTTATCATTGAAAATGGTTTTGAAACAATAAAGGAGGAAGAAGAAGAGGAAGAAATCTTGGTTGTGACTGATGATGAGGAAGAAATACAAAACCCCAAGGAAACAAGCTCAAAACCACCTATGGGGAGGAGAAGAACAAGAAGCATGGTGAAAAGGGAGAAAGAATTTGAGGAAAAAGACAATATTTTTACCACATATGAAAGAAAATCAAGGAAACGCCAACAAGTTCAAAAAGGACAAATACAAGAAAGTGATGATGAAGCACAACAAGCACAGTATGCACATATTCAAACTCTGGAGGCACAATCATTGGAAAATGATGATTTTGAAGAACAAGAAATTTCCACATATGAGCAAATAAGAGAAGATGTGGAACAATTAATTAAAAACATGAAAGAAGAGACTCAAATAGAAGAAGTGGTTGGTGGGTCCACATCAGAACTTGATAAGAAAAATAAGAAAATAAAGAAAATGAAGAGAAAAATCAAGGAAATTGAAGTCCTGGAAAGATACATAAAAACAGAGAATGAAATGCTAAGGACTCAAAGCCATAAAACACAGGAGGAGAATGAAACCTTGAAGAAAAAGAACAAGAAGCTTCAAAAGCAAAACAAATTAATCTCCAAACAGGCCTATAAGTGGTTTCAATAGAAGAAGGCATATAAAGAAAAATATCAAAGAATGAAAGCTCTTCATACAACTCAAGTTAATGTGGAGACATTATTGCAGGCAACAGAGGTTCAAGAACATTTTTGTGCATGAGGACATGCAAAGTCTTCCTCTTGGGGGAGATGTTGAGTACATTTTTATGCTTCCTTTGTACTCTATATACTATACTTTTGCCTCCATAACCATCCATTTTGCCTCCATTTCATTCCATATTTTCCATAACCATCCATTTTTCCTCCATTTCATTCTTTAGCTTAAGAATTGAGTTTTCTAATTTTGGCATTAAAATTGAAAATTTATCAGAAATTACAGGATTTAACTAAATCTCGTAATTGCTCCTAGGTTTGTGTACTTGCAGGACAGCTGGGCGAAATATGAGACTTGGGTCGTGATCCTTGATGTACAAGGATGGATGATGAGCTATAAAATTAGAGATCTGAGCCTTCCAGGTGTCTAGTCAACGCTGGTCAAACAGGGCCACTTCAGCAGAAAATACCCTGTTTTAGCCTTAAATCATGGACAGTTTTAGATTTTCTTGGGATTTGTTCATATTTTATGGATCTGAAGGAGGTATTCGACCTTCCTAGCATATAATTTGGATCTGATCATGATCTTTAAGAGAATTATTAGCATTATTAGTTTCAAAACTCTTGTATAAATACTCTAAGGCATAGACTAGTATAACAACCTTGGATGTGAATGAAGAAACTTTGGAATTTGCAATCTTGAGATCAGTTCTGTGTTTTTGTTCTTGATGATGTTTTTATGATGTGAATGTTGTTGGAAGCTCCTTCTTAGCTGAGACAACTCAAGTGTACAAGTGAAGCATTGGAGGGCCCCCTTTGCCAAACTAGTACACTCATCCTTTATGTTCTTTTCAAGTAATATTTGATACATGTTTTAGATCAGATATTGTTGTAGATGAGTTTATTCTTTGTTGTAGTAGATGAATTCCATAGTTAAGTAATATGCTTAATGTTTCTAAGCCTTACTCATGTTGTGAATGATTTCTTGAATAAGAATTCAATGTGTGGTTTGCTTTCAAGCATTAGGACAATCATGAATGTTTTTTGAGTTATTTACGCTTTCAGTACTTTTGATTTAACAAGAATTGGTGATAATTGCTAATGAATGAAAGAAGACAATGAATGCATCTCTTGAATAAGAGTTTTGTCTTTCTAGCATTGATAAGCCTTAGAACTAGTTTGAATATCTTTTTGCTTACTGTTGATACTCTTTAGGAAAACAATTGTTGATTACTGTTATGATTTCTATGAATAGAAATTCTGAACAGAGGCTTAGCATCTCTTCCATATTCATCTCTTAGAATAGGTTTTGGTTTATTCCCATTAAAAATAAAATTTATCTCTAAATCCATACATTTTGGATGTGCCTCTAAGTCTTACAAACACCGGATTGACAATCATTTGCACTCTAATTTACATCAGTATATTGGAGCCTAACAGTTGATATGGAAGGAGAACTGATCAGTGCATTGGAAGAGATTGACAGACTCGGAATTAAGAACAGAAAGAAAAAACAATTGCTGATATAGTTCGTGAAAGACAGTAAACATCCTGATGAAGACTTTACCCTGCTAAAAGTAGAATTAGAAGAGGCAAAGAAAATCAAGGACATTCTGAAACAACATTTATCAGAAAGGAAGGAAAGATGTAAAACTCTGGAAGAAGAAGTAGTGAAAACTAGGAAAGAGTTGGAGAAGTTTCAAGCCTTGTATCATCAGAATCTGTCAAGTATCAAAGCCTCAGAAGGATTAGCCACCGTTCTGAATCAGCAAAGGAATCCAAAGCTGAAAACTGGTTTGGGTTATGAAGAGGGATCAAGTAGTGGTCAGCCAAGAAACAAAGAATCCATCAAGTTTGTCAAATCTACAACCAATGACAACAACAAACCTGCAGAAACAAAGGAAGACAATCAGTTTCCCCGGAAGAGTAAAGAAAAAGGTGTCAGGATTGAATCTGTAGAACAAAGAAATAATGCACTCCCTGCTCACGAAAATCATCAGCATGGAAGAAATCGACCTATTCAAAGAAGAAAACCATTTTCCAGGTACCAACGTTTTTTCTACGGATATTGTTTCTTTTGTTCTAACTTTGGTCATAAAGTTGTAAATTGTTGTCTAAAATTAAATTATGAGAAATCAAGACATTCAAGGTATAGATATCTGCCACAACAAAGAATGAGACAGCCAAGTAACAAATCACCACAGACTACAAATCACTTGATGGATGGGAAAATGACACAGGTTAAGCATAACAATCATTATGATCCTTTATTCAATGAACCAGAATGTTACATCTGTCATAACTATGGACATACATCTGTTGATTGTCTCTTAAGGAACTATGAACCAGATTTGAATTCCCCTACTGAAAATGTCAAGGTTTGGAAGAAGAAAGAAAGTGACAAGTGTAGATTAGTGTTGTCAGCGCAAAGATAAATGGAACCTTGGTATATAGACAGTGGATGCTCCAAACATATGAAAAGAGACAAAGGTAAGTTTCTATCTCTAAGTGAAAGAAAATCAGGAAACGTAACCTTTGGAAATGATGCTCCAGGTAAAATAAAGGGTAAAGGGATGGTGAGTTTAAATAATAGAAAAGGAAAATCCCAAGATGTTATGCTTGTAGATGGGCTGAAACACAATCTGCTCAGTGTAAGTCAAATGTGTGACAGAGGATGCGAAGTGGTGTTCACATCCAAGGACTGCAAGATAAAGTCTGCAAACTCAGGACAAGTGGTGGCCAAAGGCATAAGGACAAAAAATAATGTATATGTGCTTAAAGAAGATAGAGAAGAATGTCATCTAAGAAAACATGATGAAAGTTGGTTATGGCATAGGAGACTTGGACATCTAAACTTTGGCCACTTAATCAAGCTCAAAAATATTGAGGCAGTAAAATATCTTTCGAGAATATCAAAACCCCAAGATTCTATGTGTAAACCCTGCCAAGTAGGAAAGCTAACCAGGACATTGTTTAAGTCCAAGAGTTTTACTTCAACAGAGAAACCACTCCAACTAGTTCATATGGATTTATGTGGACCATCAAGACAGGAAGGCACAGGGAGAGAAAACTACTTCATGTTGATTATTGATGATTACTCCATACTTACTTGGGTTGCCTTTCTCAAGGAAAAAGCTGAAGCATTTGAGAAGTTTAAAATGTTTAAGGATTTAACTGAGAATTAGACACGCAAGAGGTTAAATCCAGTAAGATTAGACAGAGGAGGATAATTTATGTCATGTGATTTCAAGGAATTATGTGATAAGCATGGGATCAAGAGAGAATACACAATCCCAAGACCTCCACAACAAAATGGAGTAGTGGAGAGGCAAAACAAAACAGTGCAGCAAATGGCCAGGTCAATGATGAATGAGAAGAATATTGGTCAAACCTACTGGGTAGAAGCAATACACACAATAGTCCATGTTCTTAACAAATCCTACCTCAGACCACAGAGTGACAAGACACCTTATGAACTGTGGTATGGGAGACCTGCTTCAATCAAACACTTCAAAGTCTTTGGGAGTAAATGTTACATAAAGAATAATGATGAGAACCTTGGAAAATATGATGACAGGGCTGATGAAGGTATCTTCTTAGGATATGCTACAAACAGTAAAGGATACAGATGCTATAATAAGAGGCTGCATAAAATGGTTGACTGTATTGACGTAAAAATTGATGAAGGAATCCCAACAAGAGAGATGTACAATAATGAGTCTTCTACAGAGGACACAGCTAAAGATGAATATGAACAGGTCCAAGAATCAGAAAATGAAGAATCTGAATCAGATGAAGACATAGATACTCAGGCAGACTCAAATCAGCGGGCAACTTCAAATTCCTCCTCCAGAATCACTCAAAAGAAGCATCCTGCAAGTCAAAGAATTGGTGAAAAAGACAAAGGTGTAAAAACCAGGAGAAAGATAATCAAAAACACCGAGCAATCACATATATCTTTCATATCCATGCTAGAACCCAAGAACTTTAATGAAGCTAGCAAAGATGACCATTGGGTTAAAGCAATGAATGATGAACTTGATTAGATTGAGAAAAACAATACGTGGGAGATGGTTGATAGACCGGAAGGTAAAAATATCATTGGTTCCAAATGGATCTTTAAGAATAAGTTGAATGAGCAGGGACAAGTTGTTAGGAACAAAGAAATATTGGTCTGTAAAGGCTATTCTCAAATAGAAGGACTGGATTTTGATGAAACATTTGCGCCCATAGCAAGGTTAGAATCTATCAGAATATTTCTTGCCTATGCTTGTCATAAAAGGTTTAAAGTCTATCAAATGGATGTCAAGTCATCTTTTCTAAATGGAGATTTAAATGAAGAAGTCTATATGGAACAACCAGAGGGTTTCAAACTGTCTGATAACCCTAACTTAGTATGCAAGATGAAGAAAGATTTACATGGGTTAAAACAAGCCCCTCGTGCATGGTACCACAGACTAGATACGTATCTCAAAGACAAAGGGTTCAAGAGAGGAACAGTTGACAACAATCTATATATCAAAACAGAGGATAATGATTTGTTCATTGTGTTGGTCTATGTATATGACATCATCTTCGGATGTAATAAGGATTCATTGGTAAAATGGTTTGCTTCTGCCATGGAGTCTGAGTTTGAAATGTCTATGATAGGTGAACTGTCATTTTTTCTTGGTCTGCAATTTACTCAAAGGTCTGAAGGGATGTTCATTTCTCAAGAAAAATATCTAAGAGAAATGTTGAAAAGATTTCAAATGGAATATTCTAAACCTGTGGGCACACCTATGGTTACTGGATGCAAATTAAGCAAGGATGATGACTCACCCGATGTTTATCAAAGTTCATATAGTTCAATGATAGGAAACCTATTGTACATCACAGCATCTCGCCCAAACATAATGCATGTTGTTGGAATGGTAGGAAGATATCAGTCTGCACCTAAACAGAGTCATTTGCTAGCTGTCAAAAGGATATTCAAGTATTTAAAAGAAACAATGACTTATGGTCTGTGGTATCCCAGAAATCATAATTTTCAGTTAACTTCTTATTCAGATGCAGATTGGGCAAACTGTGTTGATGAGAAAAAAAGCACTAGTGGAGGAGCATTCTTCCTGGGTGACTCATTAGTAACATGGCTTAGTAAAAAGCAAGGTTCCATTTATTTATCAACTACAGAGGTAGATTACATTGTTGTTGCTACCTGTTGCACTCAGGTATTATGGATGATTCAGACACTTGCAGACTTGGAGGTAAAATGCGATGCACCGATCCCAATTCATTGTGATAACATTAGTGCCATCAGTGTGTCTAAGAATCCTATATTCCACTCCAAGACTAAGCATATTCCCATAAAATACCATTTTCTGAGAGAGAAGGTCACCAATCAGTTTGTTCAAGTCCATTACATTCCAACCACAAAACAAATTGCAGACATCTTTACTAAACCCCTAGCCAATACACCATTTGAATATCTCCGACAGAAACTAGGTGTTATCCCGTCTCACACCTAAGAGAGTCCATCCTGTTAGGGGGATTTTTATATTGATTGAATATCTGATACCTCCTAGAATTACTGCAACAACTCAGGGGGAGCATGTTTTCTTTGACATTGATGTCAAAGGGGGAGAAAAAGGAGTAGTCTGGATGGGATGCTATAGTTGGCGGTCCAAACATATTAGCGCAGTCATTCAGGGTTGCCATCAATGCCAAAGGGGGAGATTGTTGGCATTTTTTCAGGAAGATGTGCTTGTCATTGATGGCAAGATCAGAGTATGCAATGATGGAAAAACAGGGACAATGTAAAATCAGAAGAGATAGTGCAGAGGTGCAAGAGTGTGCTTGTTTATTTGATGGAAAACAGGCAGGCAAGGAAGATCAGCCACGCAAGGATAATTGCATGGAAAGATCATAAGCTTAAACTCCATTTCGGAGTTTCAGATACCGGACATTGGAGGATTAAAGGAAGCAACTCATGAAAAGAATGTTGAAACGACAAAATGAGAAATGTCGGAATACGTTGATCCGACTCCATTTCAGAGTTTCAGATACTGGGAGATTGAGAAGTCAAGAGTTTAGACTCTTCAACATAGGAGTCCTGAAGTCGCAAAATGCGAAACGCCGAAATCCCAAAATAGGCACACCAACAAAGAGCTTCGCAGACCGGGAAATAACTCCATTTCAGAGTCCCCGATACCGAAAGATTGAAGTGTCGAAACACTTCACCACAGGAGTGACGAAATGTCGAATCGCCAAAATGAGAAACAATGAAATACCGGATCTTTGATTCGACTCCATTTCGAAACTTCAGATACTGGGAGTTGGAGGAGTTAAGCAATGAGACTCTTCACCATAGGAGTCCTGAAACGAAAAAATGCAAAACACCGAAATGTCGTTGATCCAAATCCATTTCAGAGTTTCGGATACTGGGACTTGGAGTAGTGAAGAACTCTCACATCAATAATATCGAAATCGCGATATGCGAAATCACGAAGAGATCTAGACCGTCGAATCATCAAGAGTGTGGACCATTGATCTGACTCCATTTCATAGGTTCGGATACTAGGAGTTGGAAGAGTCCAGAGTTGAGACTCTTCATCAAAGGAGTCCAGAAATTCTGAAATATGAAATGCCTAAATGCGAAATGTGAAAACACCTTTTTGGTGTAGGCCTTGGTCACTGCTGGTGGTCACATCGTTGAAGAGTTGTAGAGAAGAGCTCGAAGAGACAAGCTCCATTTCGGAGTTTGGGACATGGAGAATCGAGACTCTTCACCACAAGAATGTCGAAATGCAAAATGTGAAAACACCTTTTTGGTGTAAGCCTTGGTCACCAACGGTGGTGACATCATCGAAGAGCTGTAGAGAAGAGCTCGAAGAGACAAGCTCCATTTTGGAGTTTTGGACATGGAGAATAGAGACTCTTCACCACAAGAACGTCGAAATTTTGAAATGTCGAAATGCGCAATAAACGCAAGATCCTACAGATCCAATCCAACGGTGCAGGTGAATTTAAGCATGATCGAAGGGCTACTGTTGCACTTCAGAGTGTAACTACTAGAAACGACTGATGGCTTCTACCAGAGGAATCAAACAGGCCTTAGTGTGATCGCCAGAGAAGATGAAGAGGCTCAAGGCATCTTCCAGTGGAATGAAGACTATTCTTAGAGGTGATTGACAGATGGAATAGAGTTGACGCCTATAACTGCAACAGAGAGGATCAAATCGACTTTGATAGAGAAGACGAAGAGTCTCAATTGAAAAATAGGCTAAGGAATCTCAATATAATGCCCAGTGATAATGGACACATGGGTTAAACAGCCAGATAAGCTGAAGAGTGGCCATGATGATCAAACAGAGCACTCGACATGGAAAAAGAAAGCAGAAGCATGGCAAGATAGCATGCATAGAGACTATAAGTATGCAGAACAAAGAAGAGATGGATGTTGTTGTTGTTCAGGGTGATCAAGGAGTGTATAAGGAGGAGTGTGCAGCAGCAGAAATAGAGAGGAGAGGAATGGTGCATTGAATGCACATGGAACACAGAGCATAAAAGGCAGAGGCACAGAAAGCGCAAGGGAGGTGTACAGCAATATAGTGAGACACTAAAGGAAGGTTGAGGTGCTCTTGTAAAGAAAAACAGAAGTTCAAAAAATGCAAGAAGTTGCAGACAGAGAGACATTGATACAGGAGAGCAGAGCAGCATAGTAGAACAGTGATAAGCCTGGTAAGCCAATGATAAATATTGTATCACTATGATAAATTTATATATATATCAAAATTTATATGTTATGGTGGAAGGGAGGTGCTAGGGAGGATTGATGTCCTCAGAGGTTCAAGTGGGTGCTTGAACATAGGGAGTTGTAGCTTCCATCTGGTTGCAGCCAAAGAAACCAGAGTGGCAGGGTGGTGCAAAGGAGAATTGTTGTTCTCTGTTATACAGGTTGGTGCATGTGTGACTGGAAGTTGGTGCTTCCATCCAATTGGTGTTGGAACACTTAGGGAGTTGGTGCTTCCTTCTAGTGGTTGCTAGAGAAACCAGGGAGTTGGTGCTTCCTTCTAGTAGGTGCTAGAGAAAATAGAGAGTTGGTGCTCTCAGCAAGTTGTAGCTTGCAAAATAGAGGTTGAAGCCTCATTATGAGTTGGTGCTCATAGGTATGATAATGTACAGAATGTAAAGAATACTTATCATATAAAGAAGAAAAGTTGTTTACCCTTTATGGTTTTCCTCGGGAAATATTTGTCTTTGTGTATTCCTTATGTGTGAATGATGTTGAATGTTCTATTGCAAACTTCCCTGCATTATGGTGATTGTCATTGAGTTCTCTGTAAAGAATTTAAAATAAGCATAATTGTTTAAGCATGGTAACAACCGATTCAACCCCCCCCCCACCCCCTCTCAGTTGTCCAACATTTTCTTCACCAAAATTTTTGAGAAATGTGGTTTCGAATTCATTCCAATTAGTGATTGACCCCTAAGGTAATGAAAAATACCAAGTAGGTATTTTTTCTTCAAAGGTAAATTGAAATAATATGCAAACAACATCTTCATGTTCAAAATCAATTAAACTAATTGATAGCATAAATTTACATACATGATCCTCTATATATTGTTTAGTATCTAGATCATATTTGGGAAGAATCTTCCCCGAGTGTTTTGGAAAATCATGTAATTGTCCTGCTACAGCCAATGCTTCAGGTATTAGCCACATTCTCCTTTGTTGATTATCCATATTCCTTAGTGGTGACCTTCTTGTATTGTGTAGTGGTGAATCTATAGGAGTGTGATTAGGATTACCTTCAAGTCATTGTTCAAGAAAATTTAATGGAGACTCTGGAGGACTTTTAGGCGGTGATGGTGGTTTTCCTGCACTTCCAGACAATTCAAATGATAAAAATCATGGGTTTTCTTTTCCTTGTAAAACTTTAGATAAATGTGAATTTGGATCAACTTGAGAAAATATTTTGACTCATTTGTTCCATTCTTGGGATCTTACCTTTCTACAGGAGAGAAAATTGAACAGGTTGTTGGAATATTCACCAATACTGAGAGGGGGGGG
>ML787654.1:104575-215601 GCA_009831015.1 Picea engelmannii | reverse complement strand
GAGACAAAGGGTACAATTATGATGAAAGGGTACAATGAAGGGTTCTAGCCGACCTACACATATAACACTAGAAATGTAATAATTCAATATTTAGGGCTTGATAAGATATTTTATACATAACAGGGGGATTTTTATAGAGATTAGCATGCCCCTCCCCTTCAAACATGTGTTTTCCTAAACACTTGACTAACCACGGGTGCTTCTGTAAGAAGAAATCACCCTCTCGTGTCGCCTCTTCCACTAGTAGTTTCTTCCATTTGATGAGGTACTTTGTAATTGCTATATTTCTTAGCTCTTTAATCCTTGTTTCAAGGATTGTTTATGGCTCTAGTATTATTTTACCTTCTTCATTAATCTCTGGTAAAATAGTTTGGACTGGGATCTTATTGTCGATGACCTTGTTTCAACAAGAAACATGGAAGATTGGATGTACACGTGAATATGGAGGAAACTCCAATTTGTAAGCCATACTTCCAATCCTTTTCAAAACCTTATAGGGGCCATAATATTTGGGTGTTAATTTATTGTCTTTATTTTGTTTCTTGAGGGACATTTGTTTGTATGGTTGTAGCCTCATAAATACCCAATCCCCCACTTAAAATTCCCTTTCACTGTGAAGTTGATTTGCTTGTTGCTTCATTCTATTCTGTGTCATAACCAAGTTGTCCCTCAATAATTTCATTACCTATTTTTGGTTCCCTATGTGATCCTCCACTACTTGAACCTTTGTATTCCCTTTCAAGGGTGATGTAATGGATTGAGGATGATATCCATAAAGTGCAAGAAATGGGGACATTTGTTATGAAGTATGGAAGGATGTGTTGTACCACCATTCCACCAAGGGAAACCACTTTACCCATTGTGTCTATTTATCATATGAAAAGAAATGAAGGTATCCTTATAGACATTTATTCACAATGTCAATTTTCCCATTGGATTGACGATGGTAAGATAAGTTGTGATCAAATTGAGTGCCCAAACAATAAAATAATTCAGTCCAACAATTTTCAGTGAAAATTGGATCTATCTCACTTACAATAATCTTGGGGACTCCATGTATCTTTTGAACTATTTCCATAAACGTTGTGGCTACTTTACTTTTTTTAAAAGGATAAGAAAGAGAGAAAAAATGGGCATACTTTATCAGTTGATCCACTACTACAGTGATGACAGTCTTTCCTTTAGATTTGGGTAAACCTATAATAAAATCCATTGAAACTTCTTCCCAACATTGACTTGGCATAACTAATGGTTTTAGGAGACATAGCATCTTGATTTTGTCCCCTTTTTTCTATTGATAGACACAAAATTTTGAATGTCAATTTTAAGACCTTCCTAGAAAAAATCCTTCTTGATCCTATGGTATGTTTTCAAGAATCCTGAATTCCCTCCTTTAGCAGAAGTGTGCAATTCCAGAAGGACCTTCTATTTGAGTTGGGAATTATTACATAAATATAGCCAATCATGATACCATAGAAAATCATTCTTCCATAAAAAATTATCTAATGAATTGGGGTCCTCTTGCAATTGTTGAATGATCTTCCATACCTCTTAATATTTCTTCCATTCTATCCTTACTTCTTCCACCCAATCAGATTGTGGAATAGAAATAGCACATGATGAGCCTTTTGTTTCTTCTTCTTTTCTTGAAAGGGCATGTGCCACAATATTATGTTTTCCTTTTTTGTATATAATTCAAATTCATAAACTAGAATCTTTGTAACCCACTTTTGTTTATCTTCTTAAGATAATTGTTTCTCCAAGAAGTACTTCAAACTGTCATGATTTTTTTTTACTTTGAAGTGTATTCCTATTAGGTAAGGGTGCCATCTTTGAACTGCATGTAGTATGGACAACATTCATTTTTAATAAACAGGTTTGAGTAAGTTTTTTCCTTTAAGTTGGTTGTTTTCAAAGGAAAGGGGTCTTCCTTCTTGAATTAATACTACACCAATTCCATGGTCTAAGGCATCACACTCCATAATAAATGTTTTTGTAAATTCATGTGTGGATAGGATGGGAGTTGTATACACAGAATCCTTAAGTTTTTCAAAAGCTTGGGTTGTTGCTTTAGTCCAAGAAAATGCTTCTTTCTTTAATAATGTTTTTAGGGGTGTTGCTATTTGACTATAGTTATTGAAAAACTTGTGGTAATATCATGTCAATCCTAAAAATCCTCTAATTTTATTCAAGATTTTGGGAATTGGCCATTCCCTCATAGATTTAATTTTGTTAGGGTCCACTTTTACACCTTCATGAGATACAATTTGACCAAAATATTCCACTTCTTCAACCCCAAAGGAACACTTGGAAGGATTTGCATAAAGTTGTTTCTCTTCCAATAGTTGTAATATTCTATCAACATGTTGTACATTCTCTTCCAATAGTTGTAATATTTTGTCAACATGTTGTACATGCTCTTCCCAAGATGTTTGTAGATTAATATGTCATCAAAAAATACTAACACATATTTTCTAAGGAAAGGCTTGAAAATAGAATTCATCAAGATTTGAAATGTTGAAGGTACATTATTAAGTCCAAATGGCATAACCAAAAACTCATAATGACCTTCATGTGTTCTAAAAGTTATTTTGGGAATGTATTCATGCCTCATTCTGATTTGATGATATTTCGAATGAAGATCAAACTTAGTAAATAATTTTATTTGTGTAATTCATCTAATAATTCATTAATGACGGGAATAGGAAAATTATCTTTGATGGTCATTTTTTTTATTTGTCTATAATATGAACACATATTCCATGGACCATCCTTTTTTGTAACCATCGCCATTGTTGAAGATTAATAACTTTGGCTAGGTTGAATGATGTCGACGTCTAGAATTTATTGGGTCATATGCTCAAACTCACTCTTTTGTGCATATGGATACCTATAAGGCCTAATGTTAGGTGTTAAAGTTCTCAATTTCCAATGAATAGCATGATAATGATCTCGAGCAAGTGAAATCCTCTTAGGCATTTCACCAAATACCTTGGAATGATTGTTGATAACTATTCGGAGATATAATGGAGCATAAGATATAGATGTTGAACATCAAGTGAGCACAATTGTGCAATTACACCATGGTGTCTCGTTTGAGTAATTTTGTCATGCTATTAGATCTTATCACTATAGATGGTTTTCCTTGGATACCTCTAATCTCAATTTCCTTTCCATCTGACTAAAATATCATGAAACGATCTTGAAAATTAAGGGCCACTATTCCCAATGATTATAACCATTGGATCACTAATATGACATCAGCACCACCCGTTTGGATGGAAATCATGGGAATATCCAAAAAATACTCCCCCATGTTGATCTTAATACTATGGAACTTCCCATAAAATTTTATGGTACCTCCATCTGCAATCATTAGTACTTGAAACTCTGGTGTTGTATATACAAAGTAATTGAGATGTTTTGTTGATTTTTAATTGATGAATTTTGGGTACTACCATAATCAATCAATATTGTTACCTTGTATCCTTGTATCTTGAAAGTTTGTAGAGTACCGATGTTGGCCAATGCATGAAAATATATAATTGGAGTAATCTCTTCTATATCTATCTCTTGTGATGGTTCCAATTATTTATCTTCTTCATGTTCATAGTCAATGTAGAATAATTTATTATCACTAGATTTATGTCCTTTAATATAATTTTTGTCACAATTGAAACATGGTCCCTTCGATATTCTTTCATTTGTTTGTCGAAGTGTCAACCTTGTCAGTTTAGGAGAGGGAACAAGGTGCTCTCTATAGTTATCAATGGCCACCATTCTAGCAGCCATATTTTTTTTCCACTTTATTTTCCATACTGAAATATTTCTCTAAGGATTTCAATTCAAAGAGACGCACCTCATTTTGAATGTTCTCCTTTAAATTTCCCGTAAATATATCTAACAAATTATCCTTAGGAATGTTCTTTAAGTGGAGATTAAGCTTTGGAATTGTTGAATGTGCCCTGTAATTGGACCTGTTGTTGCAGATTTATCAATTGAATAAAGAATCTATTTCTCTTAATATCCTCATAATATGATATCAATTCATCCATAAAAATGGACCAAGAGATAATAGAATTCTTCTTTCTTTCACAAAGCAATTGATACCACACAAGTTGATCATTTTCTAAATACAAGGATGCAATAGGTACCTTTTGTAATCTTGGTGTTTGGTGTAGATCAAATAATTTATCCATATGGAATATTCATGTTATAGGATCTTTACCATCAAACTTCCTCATATTGA
The DNA here is from genome assembly GCA_009831015.1 of Picea engelmannii. Taxonomy (NCBI): domain Eukaryota; kingdom Viridiplantae; phylum Streptophyta; class Pinopsida; order Pinales; family Pinaceae; genus Picea; species Picea engelmannii. The sequence continues at coordinate 211,352 of ML787654.1, read as the reverse complement.
TATTTGGAATGAAGTAGTTCATTGGTGTTGCATTGAAACCTTGATGATGTCGATCTTGAAGTAATGACTGATTTTGAGAATTATAACATCTTATTTTCCATATGAATTTCCATCTCATTCCTTGTTAAGCCCTAATTAGTGGCACATTACCCCTTAATTGGGGCATATTACATTAGTATTTTTATTTTATTTATGTTGGTTTGGGTCCATTAGTTTTAATTGTACCTCCTAGTCTCCTATATATACCAAGGAGACCTTTTCATTTGGAATCATCTTGTAATTGTGAATTCATATGATGTATAAGGAGGTTTATCCCTCGAAGAGGCTTATTATATGAATTTATCTCTTTTTCAAGGTGTTAAGTACTTATTCCGAGGTTTTTATGCTATTTTGATATATGTTTCTTAACATTTGGTATCAGAGCTAGACAACCTCGGGACTATCTTCTTCAAAACAAGTCTTCTTGAAATTTTTGCTACAATTTTTTCTGGATGGTTTTAGGATATGTAATTTCTATGGTGTATAGGAGACATATAGAGATAAATTGGGTCCAAATTTTATATCTTTGTTCATTATATTTTTGGCGATAAATTATTTTCAAGTAAGGGTTTTTTACTAGTTCTGAAACTAGTCTTCTTGGATAAGGGCATGGTAAATCAGCCTTAGTTAGTTCCATGAGATATTAGGTCGAGTATTATTGTTGGACCCCACACGTAAATTAGAGAGCTATAGCACCTGAAAATCCCTTGTTTGTGAGGACCTCTGCCTAAGCCAATTAGGAATTCCTAGCTTGCAGTGATACTTGGCCAACATGCCACTAAAAAAGAAAACTTATACACCAAATAATTTCTCAGATATCCCTACTTGGACTCTTGATGAAGGTGCAGAAATGTGTAAGGACATAGATGATTTACAAAATAAGGCAGTAACAAAAGATGAACTAAAAAGAATGATGGATTCAACTAAAGCTAATCTAGAAGCATTGATGGAGACTAATATGGATCGCTTAAAAGAGGAGATAGTGGAAGGGTTGAAAAAGTTACTAATAGAGAGGGTACTTGAAAGTGATAATGTATCCCATGAAATTCATGATGAGGACACAAGGAAGATGAATCAAAACTGGAGAAAATCCAACTTTGGGTTTAATACCAACCACTTTCCTAAGATCGATATGAGAAATTTTGATGGAAAGGATCCAATCACATGGATACTCTAGATAGAACAGTTCTTCGATCTACATGATGTGCCTCAAACAGAAAAGCTACGAATTGCATCCTTATATTTAGAACCTAATCAGTTGGTGTGGTATTGATGGATTTGTTCTCGCAAATCACTTGTCACTTGGACAATTTTCATGGAATAAATGATAGCATACTATGAGGATACAAGGAGAAATACATTCTTCAGTCAATTAATAAATCTCAAGCAAAAGGGTTCATTTGTGGAGAACATTGAGAACTTCCAAATATTGAATTTAAAGGTAATCGATATTCTAGATGACCACCTGATTGATGTCTTCATAGGAACTTTAAAGGATAACATTCAACATGAGGTTCACCTTTGGGAACCCAAATCATTGGAGAATGCATTCAGGGTGGCGATAAATGTTGAAAGTAAAAATATGGCTATGGATACTAGAAGGACCACCCCTAACATCTATCAAGAGAATATTGTTCCTTCTTCTAAACCGCCTCAACCTACAAGGTTAACACCTCATCAATTGGATGAAAAAAAATAAAAAGGTTTATTCTCTAATTGTGATAACAAGTACAGTAAGGGACATAAGTATGGTGAGAATAAATTATTATACATAGATTGTGAAGATGAAGGAGAAAAAGAACCATATGAATATGAAGATGTAGAAGAGATGACTCACACCATATCATGTCATGCATTGGTTGGAATTAGCACTCCTCAAACACTTAAGATCGAAGGATATATAAAAAACAAAAATGTAATACTGCTAGTTGATTATGGTAGTACCCATAATTTCATTCACTGCAAATTAGCCAAAGCTCTCAATTGATTTATATATCCAACTCCAGAGTTTCAAGTAATGATTGCAACTTGAGGAACTATCAATTGCTCAAGAAAATGACATAAGATCAATATTACTATGGGGGAATATGTAATGAATATTCCAATGATTTATATACCCATGGGTGGTGTTGATGTCATACTAGGGGTCCAATGGTTACAATCATTGGGAACTGTGGATTTTAATTTTCAATAACTTTTCATGAAATTTTCATTGGAAGGAAAGGAATTCGAGTTAAAGGGTATCACAGGGAAACCCAGTAAGGTGGTAAGATATAATGGCATGACAAAATTATTGAAAAAGGGGCATCAGGGTGTAATTGTACAACTATGCTCACTAGATGTTCAAACATCTAAGCCATCTATTCCCTTAGATCTCCAAGGGATCATTTATAAGAATTCAAAAGTATTTGAAGATATTCCCAAAGGTCTTCCACCCACTCACGATCATGATCATGATATTCACTTAATTCCTAGGAGTGTTCCTCCTATCATCAGGCCTTATAGATACCCTTATGCCTAGAAGAGTGAAATTGAGCATATGGTTGAATAAATTTTAGAGGTTGGCATTACTATACCTATCCAAAGTTCTTACTCTACACCGGTGGTAATGGTACTCAAGGGAAAGGACTTACACAAGCCCATTTATGAGAAGGAAATGATGGAAATACTACATGCATTGAATAAATGGCGCCCTTACCTAATATGTAGACACTTCAAGGTCAAAAAAAAATCATGACAGTCTTAAATACTTCTTGGAACAAAGATTATCTTCAAAAGAGAAACAAAAATGGGTCACCAAGATGTTGGGTTATGACTTTGAAATCATCTACAAAAAGGCAAAGAAAAATGTTGTGGAAAATGCACTCTCAATAAAGAATGAATATGTTGAGGCATTTCTCTGTGTTATCTCTATCATCCAACCTAATTGGATAACATAAGTAAGGGATGAATGGAAGAATAACGAAGAAGTGTGGACTCTCATTCAAAGGTTGCAACAGAATTCCAGTGCATATGATACATTTACATGGAAAAATGATTCAGTATGGTACAAAATTTGCTTATATTTATGTAAGAATTCCCAAATCAAACAAAAGGTACTTTTTTAATTGCACACCTCTCTGGTAGGAGGGAACTTAGGATTTTTGAAAACCTATCATAGGGTCAAGTGGGAATTTTTTGGGATGGCCTTAAAATTTATGTTCAAATGTTTGTGGAAAAATGTTTGGTTTGCCAACAAAATAAGGTGAAAAGAGTTAAGACCCCAGGTATTTTACAACCATTACCCATTTCAAGTCAGCGTTGGGAGGAGGTTTCCATGTATTTCATCTCGGGGTTACCAAAATCTGAAGGAAAGAGTGTCATCATGGTGATTTTTGATAGAGTTACCAAGTATGCACACTTTTGTGCACTCTCTCATCCTTTCAAATAAAATATAGTTGTGACTGCATTCATGGAGACAGTTCAAAAGATATATGGAATCCCAAATATTATTGTAAGTGACAGAGATCCTATCTTCACGGGACATTTTTGGACATGATTATTTTCTTGTTTGGGTACTCAATTGGCTCATAGTTCATCTTATCACCCTCAATCTGGTGGAGAAACTAAGATAGTGAACAAACGTTTGTAAGGATCCCTTCGTTTCTTTTTCTATGATAAACAAACACAATGGTTCAAGTGGTTACCCTTGATAGAATGGTGTTATAACACTTCCTTTCATACTGCAACAAAAATGACACCATTTATGGTGCTTTATGGATATCACCCATCATCCATCACTTCTTCTATAAAAGAAAAATATAAGGTTCAAGCAGTGGAATATCACATCAAGCATCAACAAAAAGTTCTCTAACTCTTAAAGGACAACCTAACCATGGCACAAAATCGCATGAAACAACAAGCATATCAGCATCGTAGTTAAAGAAGTTTTGAAGTAGGGGATTGGGTATTTTTAATACTACAACCATACAAACAAGTGTCCCTCAAGCAAGATAAGAAGGATAATAAATTATCATTGAAGTATTATGAACCTTATAAGTTGTTGAAAAAGATTGGTACTATGGCATACAAATCGGAGTTTTCTGCATCTTCGCGAGTACACCTTGTTTTCTGTGTTTCATGCTTAAATAAGGTTATAGGTGACAATATCCAAGTTCAAACTATATTTCTAGAACTTGACAATGAAGTAAAAATCATATTGGAGACTGAATCTATCACTAACATAAGAATTTTCCAGTTGAGGAGTTGATCAATTTCAAAGTATCTTATTAAGTGGAAGAAACCGGTTGAATATTCCACGTGGGAATATGAGTCTTTTATACAGAATCATCCAAAACTACTCAAGTGTTGAGGACAACACTTGTCTGAAGGGGGGGGGGGCATGTTAAGCCATAGTTCATGGCACATTACCCCTTAATTGGAGAATATTATATTAATATTGTTATTGTATTTATGTCGACTTGGGTCCATTAGTTGTAATTGTACCTCCTAGTATCCTATATATACCAAGGAGACCTTTTCATTTGGAATCATCTTGTAATTGTGAATTCATATGACGTATAAGAAGGTTTCCTCCTCCAAGAGGATTATTATCTGAATTTCTCTCCTTGTCAAGGAGTTGATTACTTATTCTGAGGTTTTTATGCTATTTTGATATTTGGTTCTTAACATTCCTATTTTCATCCATCTTCTTTTCCATTTCTATTCTATTTCCATCCATCTTTCCAATTTGGTAAAAACAATTGTCTTTTTCTTCTTGAGTCATAGTTAAGCTCTCTGGGGGTTTAATTGGTGAAATAAATTTTTGAAAAGCATTTGGAGCCATGTGAGAAAATAATGGTTCTCTTATTTTTCCTCTTTATCACAAATTTTGAATCATCAAAAACATATCTTCCAATCAAAAGTTATGCCAATTGTAAGTTGTGTACCTTTCAACCCTTAATTTGGAGTATGTTTAGATGGTTGATCTTTGTCCTGGTATATATCTGGGAATTGAACCCATATCAGTATAAAATTTTGACCTTATTACTTCGATATGACCTCTTAAAATCCTAAAGATTTCATTGTTTGAACCTTTACTAATAAACATTTATAGAAAAATGACCAAAATGTCTTGTTTAAGACTAATTTTGGGATTATTAAATAACCCCAACTTCCAGGAGATATATCTTACAAATTATAATGATTCAAAATATTAAAAAAATAATAACATTTAATTCACTATGTCTCCTCAAGATTTTGGAATATTTCAGATTTAGAAAATTCACATAAAAAAAGTTACAGTGAAAATGCCATGATGGCCCTTTTAAAATTGGTTTCAAGATTAGTCACGAACCTTGTCTTCCATGGGCTATATATCCAAAAGTATAGAGAAGAATAATATTAAATTTGGACCACCTACACTAGGATATGTCTCATCAGTGTCCATAAAATTTTATTGTTTGAAACCTCCCCAAAAAAAAAAATTATAGCGAAAATCCCGAGATGACTCTTTTAAAATTGAATTCAGGATGAGTCAAAAACCTTATCTTCCATAGGCTATATATCCAAAATTTTAATGACCCAAAACCTGGAATTTGTACCACAAGTACCTTGATATTTCTTATAAGTAACCTTCGAATTTCATTGTATAAAACAACATAGAAAAAAAACTATAGATAAAATTATAAGATGACTTGCTTGGATAACAAAAACCCTAGCATCGATTCTCTGATACCAAATGTTATGATCCAATGCATTAAAAAATGACAAAAAGTCAATGAATATAGTCCACTTCAAGAGGGAAACCTCATTTTATATTATATCCAATTAATAATACAATATGATATGAGATAAGATGATCCTAAGGCTAGATCTCCTATATGTGTGTGTGTGTGTCCATTGGATGTAGCTTGGGTGGTTGGGAAGAATAGTTTTTACCCTCCCCACCCAAATTCATTTCCTTGTAAGTGACATTTTATGCCCTTATTGTGTTTATATGATTATCTTCTTATTGATCCCCCAATATTTTGAAAATGCTCGGCCTCCCCATGTTCTTTGGCGCATTTCGGGGGCGTTTCCGTGGATGTAGCGAGTAATGGTATTCGGTGTCATGAACTACATATATATATATATATATATATATATATATATATATATATGAGACAAAGGGTACAATTATGATGATAGGGTGCAATGAAGGGTTCTAGCTGACCTACACATATAACACTAGAAATGTAATGGTTCAATATCTAGGGATTAATAAGGTGTTTTATACATAACATGGGGCTTTGTCTAGGACTTAACACTCTGATTGTCACACCAAAGGGCGTTCGGATGTTGCTACTAGAATCTAAACTCTAAAAGGATCTGTCAAAGAAACAAGGCTTCTTGACTTGGATTGATTTTTACTTGGCACTCTACTTATGTGAAAGAAAGAGAAAGAGCCTATCATTTATTACAAGACCAAGTGACAGGTCCAAAACCAAGGTTGAAAACATAACTTGCAATATATTTTCGATCATCCGGGTCCTCGGCCCAATCCAAATCAGTGAAACCAACAAACAAAGGAGTTCCCCCTAGAATGTAATGTATCCCAAACAGAATTGTACCTCAGACATACTGAAGTATCATCTTTGTTTCTCTCCAATGGATTTCATGGGGTGTTTTCATATATTGGGTAATAATACCAACAACAAAGGAAATATAAGAGGCTACCAACTAAATCATGGTAAAAAGTGGAATCAACTTCGAGAGTAGCACAAGTGGAATCAAGTTTGACTCTAGAATGGAAGGAAGAAGGGATTGGTTTAGAACCATCCATGTGAAAGTGGCAAAGAAGGTCACTATCATACTTAGACTAGGAAATAAAAATCCCTTCCTTGGTTTGCAATACTTGGAGGCCAAAGAAATAATGCTAATAGCCTAAGTTTATCATTTCAAATTTCTTTTTAAGGCTTCATTTTGCATGGTTAAAATTTTAAGGTCACTACCAGTGGGGATAAGGTCATCAACCTAAAGAACAAGAATTATGAGATGGCTTCCTACTTTCTTGGTATAGAAATTAGGGTCAAAATGACATCTAGAAAATCCAATGTCAAGAAGAATGATGTCCATTTTGGTATACCAAGCTCGAGGAGATTGCTTAAGACCATAAAGAGATTTATTAAGGAGACAAACAAGAATGGAATTATTTTGGACATATCCAGGAGGTTGTTCCATGTATATTTCTTCTTTCAAATCCTAGGAAAATTTAACATCCATCTGATGGACATCCCATTTATGTGAGGAAACAAGGGCTAGAACAAGGCGGATGGAATTAATTTTGGCTATGAGGAAAAAGGTTTCATTATAGTCAATGCCTTAAACTTGAGATAATCCTTTGGAAAATAACCAAGCCTTGTGTCTTTAAACTCTTCCATATGATGTGTACTTAGTTCCATAAACCCATTTACATCTAACAAGTTTTCTACCTTTAGGAAGAGGTACAAGATCCCAAGTTTTGTTCTCCATAAAGGAACAATATTATTCATTCATTTTTGTGTCTCAATCTGGATGTCCTAAAGCTTCTACAAATATGTATGGATAATGAGTCTCTAAAAAGTTATCCAAAAGAGAGGATGTTTTCTAGAACTGTGAACGTGTCCAACATTGATCTCTAGGATCATCGGCAAGATCACTAGTTGTTTCTCATGTTGAATGGACCCATCTAGGAAGCGGTGGTGCTAGTGCATGTTCATGTTCAATGGACTCATATGGAGGAAGGTGAGAAAGAAGAGGTGGATTTTCATCCTCACTATCATCATTTGAAGAACAAACTAGAATAGGAACAGAAGATGACACAAACGTCAAACTAGGCTCATTGGACGAGAGATTTTCATTAAATTTAACATCTCTTTTAATAATAATTTCATTGGAATGAGATTGAAGAAGTCGGTAACCTTTGACATCTTCAGAATATCCAACAAAAATGAAATTCTCACTTTTATGTTACAATTCTTTCCTTTTATCATCAAGAATGTGAACCCATGTTACACTACCAAATACACAAAAGTGGCTAACATCTAGCTTAATTTTATTCCATGCTTCTTTCGGTATTATATTTTTTAAATCCTTTGTGGGAGTGAAATTTACTATATAATTTGCACAATTGATGGCTTCCACCCAATAATGAAGATTTAATCTTTTAGATTGGATCATATAATTATCCATTTCCTTTAATGTGTGATTCTTTCTCTTAGAAACACCATCTTTTTGTGGTGTATATCGAACATTATGTTGCATTTGAATGCCTTGTGCATTGCAATAACTTGTAAATTTGGTATTCACATATTTGCCTCCATTTTATGTTCTTAACATTTGAAGTTGATGTCCAAATTATTTTTCTAAAAGGGCCTTATAGGCCAAAAAATTGTCAAAAAATGTACTCTTAAGTTTTAATAAGTAAACCCAAGTGCGTCTAGAGAAGTAATCAATGAAATTTAAGAAGCACTTGCACCTAAAGAAAGAAGGAGAAGAAAGCAGACCACACAAATCATTGTGAACTAGCTGTAAAGGGGAAGAGGAATGCCAAGAGGCATGTTTGTCAAAATTGTCCTAATGATGTTTGTCGAGAACACAACCGACACAAACACCATATCCACAAGAAATAAGAGAAAGACTCGTTTAAATGACCAAACTGCTCATGCAAAATTTTTCTCAAGTGATCTCTATGAGAAACAAAAACTGATGGAAAAGATGATGACCCAAAGTTTCCAAATTTGTACAACCTGGTAATATCATAAACAATTACAGTTTCTAGGACATGCTTAGGATATTTTAAATCCTTTATTACATCCTGGTGAGGTGAAAATCTAGGGTTTTACCTTCACTTGAATGAATAATATGATACATAGATAGAAGGTTGCAAGAAAGACTTGGAACACACAATACATAATTGAATTAATAATTATCTACTTGAACTGTTGCAGACCCTACAACACTAAGAGATATATCATCACCAACAAATATTTGTTTGGAGTTACATTCATTAAGATCAGAAAAAATGGATTTATCCTTATCCATATGATACGATGCTCTAGAATCATTAAGCCACTCATCAGAAGAAGTATAAGTTGCAAGAAAGGATAAACCAGAAGCAAAAAGTGCATGTCCATGAGAAGAAGAATCAAGATTAATGTTGTTCTTCTTCATCACTACTTCTAAGGATTCCATATTTTAAAAACATTTAGACTCCACATGACCATCTCGCCAACAAAAGTTTCATTTCATGTCAGTCTTCTTACTTTTATACTTTTCTCCTTTGTCACCGTTAGGAGTAGAAGTTGGTTGAGAGGGTTTGGGACCCTTGTTTTTTTTATAGTTGCAAGGATGTTGCTTCTTGGGATGCTTGGATTTATCTTTCTACTAGAACACTAAGGATTTGTTAGATGTATTTGTAGTTCTAATCACTCCAAATTGTAAAAGATTATATTGCTCTCTAATCAGAGAATCACAAAAAGAATCAAGAGCAGGATTTTGGTAAGCACTCCCTAGAGCTTCTATGGTGACATAAAGGTAGTTACAAATATAGAATATGCACTACAAATATTAGAAATAATAACATATATGCATTGGTTATCCTTCACATATATTTGGAAGTCTTTACATAAAATTCTAAGTGTTTTGAACATAGATAAATAATCGTCAATGCAAGGAAAATCATTGGGACTTAAACTAATTAATTGATTTTCAATATGGTGGGCTTGAATCACATTGTGTTTACCAAACACAACTTCAATATTTTCCCAGGATTTGTTCGAGCCATCAATTCCTTGAAGGTGAAACCCTAAATCAGGAGAGATGGACATTATGATTAATCCACATGATTTTTTATTCTTATTATGCCATTTGGGTTTCTCTTCAGCATCAATGGGGGATTTTTCATTTCCTTTTAGCTCCTGTAGCTAGTTGTGCCAACCAAGGTTTTCCAAGTTTTCTTTTTGGTAATTGAAACCTTTCTACCATCTTAGGATCTATATAACTATGACTAGATTATGAATCAATTAAAATAGCAATGGTTTGGTTGTTAATATTACCTTATACTTCAAACATGTGAGACCGAAACTCATTTTTCTTGTTGTCCAAGGCTACATAAATACTAGGTACATTTATGCCCATGTCTTTAATTTTTCTAGCTCATTGTACATTGTGAACAGTCCTCACTTTTTCAGCTCTATGAGGACAATCCCGGTACATGTGCTATCCATTACAACCCCAACATTTCATTGGTTTCTTCCTTAGTCTGTGTTCCATGGTTTCAGTCATCCTGGACTCCTTGGAAGTCGTATGTCTTTGAGTGTTATTTTTAAAAAATGATGGTTTACTTCCCTTTTTCCTTTGTTCCATATTTTCTTTCTTCTTTTCCTCCCAAGTCTTTTTGAAATTAGGTCTTCCTCTATGATGATAATAGAGGCATTTATCTCTACTTATGGTCTCTTCCACTATCTTGGGATCATCATATTTTATCTTATCACTAGAAAATGATGGAATCCCACTCGGGTACCTTTGAATCTTCATTTTTTCATCCTTGATAAAAGGAACATATTTCAGTAGATCTACAAATCTCCTATCATACTCATCTATGGTCATGCTCCCAAGCTTGAGTTCAAAGAAATCCTTCATTTTCTTATCATAGTAGCATTTGGGTAAATATTTATTTTCAAAATATCTCTTAAACTCCTTCCAAGCAACCTTATTATCATCAATGTGTCTCACTTGTAAAAACTAATCCCGCCACATTGATGCTTTTCCTTTAAGATGGTAAATTGTTATTCTCCCTTCTTCCTGAGAGGAATAATTATGTAGTTGAAAGTATTTTCACATACCCAACAGCCACGTCTCTAAATCCTCATCCATATTGTTCTTACCATCAAAAGGAGGCCTAATCTTATTCATCTCTCCCTACATCTCATCTACCCTAGATTTTATTCTTATGCTTCTTGATAGGGGATGGGCTTGAGATATTGTGTGCCCTCCTAGTTGAATATTCAGGTGAGTGTTGATGGTATCTATCATCACTCCTTGAATCACTTATTTTGTCACGAGACTTATCCCCCTTTTCCTTTATATCTGTTGACTCCTTATCCATTTTTTTCTCTACTCTATCCAAGCTTCATAACAGCTTGATGTTGAAATTATCTTGTTATTCCTTGGCTTTCCTAAGCCTCTCATTATCTGCTTTATAACTTCGAACATTTTTTTTCATATTCTTGATGGTTTCCACCAAGTATATTCTTTCCTCTTTACCCTCGTCATGTCCATTGGATTCATTTCTCTCATTTTTCATGTTGATCCATTGTGGTGCAAACATGGCAACCAATGTGGTAGTTGGCACCCATGTCCTCGGTTATCGTACGCTTGGCATGCTATATTAACAACTCTGATCTACTTGGAGTCCTTTTATACTGTCTAATTTTATCCCATTGGAGTGTATCCACAAGGGGATTCTTGCGCACTTTGATGACCTAATTCCAATAGATCTAACATTCCTAGAGGCTGGCAATTGACAGCCCAAGTCACTTCAAGATTCTAACTAGAATGAGGGTTAACAATCTACCTTATACCTTTGAACATGCCCTTTTGGGGGTCCACGTTAATAAACGATTGATGTTCATCATGTCCACACTTTGATCAATGGCCCTGATCATCTCTCGAAATCATACTCCAAACCCTTCGGAGTGGTACTCTGAACTCTTCCAAGTCAACTTTGAAATGGTCAAATCCCTTCCTAGCCTCGCTTACGCAGAGTTCTATGTGGCATCAGAGTTGGCACTTGGGACACATGTCCCTATCCAAATATGCCACTTGGCTCGACATGTGGAACTCAGGAAACATCACATCTCACCCACAAAGTGCCATAACATGCTGCTACGTGGCACAATATCCACCTAACACATGGACTCTCCATGTGGAGTGGCATGGCATACACGTCATTGTTGACCACTGGCACATCGTTCTGGGTGCTGACACTTTTCCTCTACATATTGGATGGATGATGTCATCCCTATCAACGTGATTTCACCTTCATCCTGGCCTCATCTAGGTGAGACCCTCCAAGATTTATGATCAAGATTAATTTTAATTCGGGCTTTGATTGATGGCCAAAACTACTACTTAGAGTTCCTCCTTCAGAGTGTTTCTGTGATCGCTCGAGAATTTCCTCCGAAATCCAACTTTGAACAAACTCTTTTCAATGGAATTTGCTTCAAAATATTGGCAAATAGATCCAATGGCCATGATCGCTCCTCCTTATGATCTAACGGTCATTTATAACAACAACTTTCCAAGGTATTGAACTCGATAGGGACCCACTCTCTATTACCTCAACCAAAAACAGGCTACCACGTGTCTTCCTTGTACATGTAGGCTCTTTCTGTCGATGTGATGTCAGCATGACATCACCCTTCCTCTCGATCACTTATAATGTTTTCTGTGTCGATCAATGGACCAAATTACATCTTAGTGGTTCTTCAATCGACGGTTGGGATTGCTCCTTGGAGTCTTCCCTTTGGAGTATTTTCCTTCCAGTGAAATAAACTATTATGAAGGACCCACTGCGATGGATGGTTATGATCACTCTAATTTACTCTCTGATGGATCCAATGGTTGATAAAATCCTGGATCCTCGACAAGTTGTTCTACATTAGGACTTTAATCAATGGCTAGGATCTCCTGATCCACCTCCGACGAATCCGACGATCAACCATGACCTTGATTCTTGGAAATCTCGGAGTGTGAGAAACTCCAACCAATGGCCAGGATTGATTCGTTGTACCAAAATATACGGTTTTTATTCCTTCTGGAAAAAGACATGGAAATTCCTAGGTTTATCATACTGCTTCTGGACATAGTCAACTTTTCGAGGTTTTATCATAATTTACCCTCGACTATTAATCTAAAAAATCTAAGCTATTTAATCCTCATCACTCACTTTGGGAATTATCATAGCACGAGCTATTCATACTAGCATAGAGGCATTTCCATCCCTGATTTATCATATTTCCACTGTGTTATCATTGATTTAAAGGAAAACTATTAATATGAATAGAGATAGGAAAAATACTAGCCATGCCCATATAAATAAACATGTATAAGCAAGTGAAACCATATAGAAACACACAATTATGCATTATGTATAATATAATGACATATATACAATTCTAGAAAATATAGCAGTAAAATTCTCTAGGATAATCACAATAGTAAAAACCCATGGTAGAATATACATGATTACAGTATCGATGTAGTTCTAACATCAAAAGTACTTAAGCATATTAAGAAAAACACCTTCCCATAATAAGAATACATAAACATTTGCACAGTAAGTATTCAACATGGGATTATATATTCATTCAAATAGTAAATTAAAAAAACACATGGTAGACACTTATTTGGTATAAGTAAGCCACCAACTGCATGCAGAAATCCACCTTTCCTACTATCCTTAGACTTTGTAGATTGTAACTCAGCAGTAGTTCACCCTTGAGATATGGATTAAACTCCACTTGGGCATGGAAATCTTATCCAGGTAAGGTCTCTCATCAACAACAATATTTCCAGTTCATGTGCCAAGTTTAATAGCCAACCTCCAATCTCTCATTCCCCACATGCCTGACCCACCCTAGGAAGTTTGTCCTTTTTCTTCTCAATAGTCCTTTATCTACCCCACTTCCCTTATATGGATTCAGAAACAGGTTGTAAAAGAAGTCTCAGATCCCTCTAATTGTAGCTTGGCACCTTGGGAATCAAATTCTCGATAATTCTCTCACCTTGATAGAATGCCAAGGGCCTGGCAACCCACTTCTTCGACAGAACTTCTCTCACCTAGAGATAATTCACATGAGTATGAAAACCTGCCTCTTCATCTTAATTTCCAGCAAATCCCCCTTTAATCGCCCTCAAAAAAATGGAAATAGAAACAAGTACGTACAGAAGCAGTAGTGGAGGGTACAGGATGATGGAGAGAAAAATCCCCCTCATGGAATGAATGCATGAATCCCAAAATGCATTAAGGTTTTCTATTTTTTTTGCATTCTCATGAAGTGCCACTTGTCATTTCTATAACTTCCTTTTTGAACCACTTGGTGATTCATTCCTTTGTTCCAAAGACTTAGGACAAAAATCATGTCCTTGCCTTTTTTCCTTTGTTAGAAATATTTTATTAATACTTCATTGGTTTAAGTCTCATGGATTAGATATCTTCCTATACCTTTATCCCCCTTTCCCATCTAGTGGATTTTATCCCCCCAAACTCTTTCTTGTCAGGATGGTCTCCAGCAGTGATGTTTTTAATTAAATTCAAAGTGAAATTACATAATACAAAAATAGGTGCATTGGCCCAAAATTTCTTGGATCACCAACCTAAGTGCACAACTATAATTAATTTTAAATTGTTGTTCGACCTAGGGTTATTACATTCACCTCCCCCTTATTTATGCACTATCCTTAGTGCAATATATACATATATACTCATTTGCAATCAAAAATTTCAAAAGTTTACAAAAATATGTGGATACTCTTCCAGCATGGGATATTCATGTTCCCAAATTGCTTCTTCAATATCATACCAAGTCCATTGGACCTTTACCATATTTATGACTCAATTATAGAGTTGATTGGTTTTCCAGTCCAAAATGCATACTGGTTGTACTTGGAATTCTCCCTCTGGCTCTACCTAAATCACATTCCAATCAATGACATGATTAGTATCAGGTACATACTTTTTTAGTAAGGATACATGAAAAACATTATGAATATGCATGGATGTAGGTAATGCAAGAATATAACCTACATGACCTGTAACATCCCCAGCCACCCACAGGTTGGGGCATGCTACCTTCAAGCCCACCCTTGGACTCTGTAATCTTACTGATACCTTCTTTAATTAATAAGAATGCATAAGATACAAGATTTAATCGACATGCACAGCAATATCCAGCAAGCATGCATAATCTAATATTTAGTTAAACAATAATTAAAATCAACAACGGAATACATTCATACATAGTGTAACGTTCCCCCGGCCACCCGCAGTCTGGGGGACACCACTCCAGAACAATCTCTCATGCTCTGACACCAGTTGGTAACATCCCCAACCTTATATAGGCCAGTTCATGCTACTCTAGGGAACACTTTCATTCTCTTACTACAGAACATACAGTAACATACCCAATAATCAACTGAGCTATGCCACATAAGTTTTCTCTTAAAACTACATGCAACTTAAACAGGTACATACAACACTCTTGCGTAAGCTTTACATATAAACATTAATGAACCATTACATTCTGTAATATACGACTTTATACTGAAATAATAGTAACCACAGATATGCATCATATACAAGTAAATACCCATAAACATACATGCAATTATAATCACATAAGCATGTAAATAACAATGCAGCATATCATTTTATCATACGAATCATACTTATCTTGGAAATATTGTCACCAATTGCGTACAGACTGTCCATGAACCTCCCAGCCTTAGACTACACTATTCATCACTCTCAATAGTGAGGCACCCCTAAGCTGGGACTAAACTCCACCTGGGTAAAGGGTCCCTAACCAGGCTAAGGCTCATGGACAACAGGAAAGACTCTATCTCAGGCACTCACTCAACTAATATCCTACAGTCTCTCATTCCCCACATGTTTGTCCCACCCAAGGAACTGTGCCCCTTCTCTGCTCAACAGTCCCTCGGCTACCCAACTTCCCTTCCAGGGCTTTAGCGACAGGCTGGACCAGAAGTCTCAGAGAGTTGTAGCTGTAGTTTAGCACCTCCGGGAATCAATCCCCAGAAATTCTCATGCTCGGAGAATTTCTCATGGGCCTGACAACCCGCTTCTTCAATCCCAGTCCAAGATAACCAGGTACACCAACCGGAAAAGGTTATGGGAACAGGCTCAGAAATGGAGAAATTGATGTCTCAAGGATAATGGAATGCGTGAGTGAAAATGGTCATGGAATCATTGACTGGATAACTGAGTGCGGAAAGGAATCACTGTGAAACTCCTTGTGAAAGTGATCGTCTGAATGATGGTTCTGCTGCTGGTAAGAAAATCCTCATGAAAAGTGACCAAATGAGCTCAGTTCCCCACGATATGAATGCATGTCCCCAACTTGACACTTGACATATTGGAAGTTACTTTGGTCCACTTGTCCCCAACTTTAGAACTTAGGATAAAATAATTATCCCAAATTTATGCTTTAGGAAATATTAATAAAATATTCCTTTGACTTTTGGCCCTCCCTTTCCCTAACTAGTGAAGTTCAGTCCCCCGTCTATTTTATCGTGGTTGGTCTGCACGCAACGATGTATTTTATATTAATCATGAGTCATGTACAAAATAGAAGCATTGGCCTTTAACATCTAGGCGTTCCGGCCTAATACCAAAACATAAGCATACCATCTTATAATAACTGGATCACCAGCCTATAACACATATCATATACATGAGGCTCATTGTCATCCATACTACGCGCACTTCAGTTACTGTGTGTGGTATCCAGGAATATGCATACTACATCGTTTTACCGCGCAGTTCATGCGTGCACTATGCCATATGGAGTGCATTACAAAATGATTTCAAAACAGCTCACCAGCTTAAGTACACTTATATTGCATTTACAATTAGATTCGGCCGAGGGATATTACAATCCCCTCCCCTTATTTATGCATTGTCCTTAGTGCATCATACACCCATATACAACAGAGTCTTCAAAAATCTTCAAAAAGATGCGGGTATTATGTTTGCATTGCATCCTCATGCTCCCAAGTAGCCTCCTTAGGACTGTACCAGGTCCATTTAACCTTTACAAGACCTATGGCTCAGTTCCGGAGTTGCTTGACCTTTCGGTCCATACCCGCACTAAATGCACTTCAAAAGCGCCTTCTTGTTCCACCTGAATCACATTCCAGTCACTAACATTATTAGCATCAGGTGTATATTTCTTTAGCAATGATACATGGAAGACATTATGAACAGACATAGATGCAGGCAATGCAATCATATAAGCAACTGGACCAATCCTCTCTAGGATTTCAAATGGCCCACAAAATCTAGCTGCCAACTTGGCGCAGCTTCCCAGTTTCAGGGAACTCCTATTAGCTTTTACTTCCAGGAAGACATGATCACCCACTTTGAGTTCTATGTGGGTTATGTTCTTATCGGCATAACTTTTCTATCTGTTTTGGGAAGCTTTTAAATTCTGCTTAATTTTTATCATTTGGTCCTCCATCTCCTTGAGCAACTCTGGCCCAACTACTATCTTATCAGCTGGATTATCCCAACTTACTGGAGTATTGCACTTTCTGCTGTAAAGTGCTTCAAATGGGCTCATCTTCAATGATGTCTAATACCCATTGTTGTAAGTTAATTCTACCAAGTGTAGGTAGTCTTCCCATTTCGATGGTTTGTCCATCACATACATTCTTAGTATATCTTCTATCACTCTATTCAACCTCTCTGTCTGTCCATCAGACTCGGGATGATAAGTTGTACTAAAGTTCAGACTTGTTATGAATCCTTTGAACAATCCTTTCCAGAAATTCGAGGTGAATTTCAAGTCTCTTTCGGACACAATTGTTTTAGGAATTTCGTACAATCGTGCCACTTCCTTCATAAAAAATATCAGCAGCAGCTGATGCCTTGTGAGTAGTTTTCAATGGAATAAAATGGGCATCTTTTGTAAGCTTGTCCACCACAACCATGATCGAATCATGCAGCTTGCATGTTCTAGGCAATCCCGTAATAAAATCCATTTTCACTACTTCCCACTTCCATTCAGGAATGGGTAAAGGTTGTAGCAACCATGTTGGGTGCCTATTCTCAGCTTTAACTTTCTGGCATTCCATACATCTAGCGATGTATTTAGCGATCTCTCTCTTCATACCTGGACAAAAGTAATGGCTCTTGATCGTTGCCATGGTTTTCTGATATCCAGGGTGCCTTGCATAAGGAGCATTATGCATTTCATGCAAAATCATACGTTTCAAGTCCTGGACATTTGGAACAAAAATTATGTTCTTGCGCAACAGTATTCCATCTATTCCCAAATTATAATTGTCCACCCTTTGCGGCATCTTACCTTGTTGTAGCATTGCTACCAATTCTCTATATTGTGGATCTGCATTTTCATCCTCCAGAATTTTTCTTTTAATATCAGTCTGATACATGCTAATAGTTGTAGCATGTAATTCATGCACCCTCCTGTTGAGTGCATCAGCCACTTTATTCTCTTTCCCTTGATATGCTTTATATCAAAGTCATATTCTCTTAGAAATTATAACCATCTTCTTTGCCTAGCATTTAGATTTGGCTGATCAAATAAATATTTCAGACCATTGTGGTATGTTCTTAGCTCAAACCTCTTTCCCATGAGGTAGTGTCTCAATTTCCTCAAGGCATGCACTATGGCTGCCAACTCCCAATCATGAGTGGCATAGTTTCCTTCATGATCCTTCAACTTCCTTGAATCATAACATATGACAAACCCATTTTGACTGAGGACTCCACCAATTCCTTCATTACATGCATCAGTTCATACAATGAAGTCTTCATCTGGGTCTGCGATCCTTAATATTGGAGCACTTGTCAATAATTGTTTCAAGTGTTGGAAACTCTCCTCGCAATCCAATGTCCACTGAAACTTCACTCCCTTTCTTTGCAAAGAAGTGATTGGGTGTGCAATCTTTGAGAATCCTTCAATAAATATTATGTAGTAGCCTACAAGACCCATGAATGATCTCACCTCTGTCACATTCTTTGGTGTTGACCATTCTCTAATGGCCTCTATCTTCTCAGGATCCACTGTTATCCCATCTTTTGAAATGATATGCCCCAAATAATGAATTTGTTTCTGATAAAATGAGCACTTTCTCAATTTGGCATAAAATTGATGTTCCCTTAATACTTGCAACACCATCCTCAAATCATGTTCATGCTCTTCCTCTGACTTGGAATATATAAGAATGTCATCTAAAAAGACAATGACAAACTTGTCCAAATACTCTCGAAAAACACCATTCATTAAGCACATGAAAACAGTTGATGCATTAGACAACCCAAATGGCACCACTCTGAACTCATAATGACCATACCTTGTCCTGAAGGTGGTCTTGCTGACATCTTCTTCTTTAATCCTTATCTGATGGTATCCTGATCTAAGATCTATCTTTGAAAATATCTTTGCATCCTTCAATTGATCAAAGACGTCATCAATCCTTGGCAGAGGATACTTGTTCTTAACGGTCACTTTATTCAATTGTCTGAAGTCAATGCACAATCTTAGTGTTCCATATTTCTTTCTCACAAACAAGACTGGGCCACCCCAAGGTGACACGCTTGGGCGTATATACCCCTTCTTCAGAAGTTCTTCAAGTTGCATTTGCAACTCCTTCAATTCTGGTGTACTCATTCTGTAAGGAGTCTTTGATACGTTGCTTCAGGCATTAAATTTATAGAGAAATCAATGTCTCTCCTTGGGGGTAGTCCAGGTACCTCCTTGAACACATCTTCAAAATCTTTCAGGACTGCATAATCTTCCAAATTTGGCACCTTATCTCTAGGTGTCTCTGCCAAATGAGTTGCCATTAATTGACACCCTTTTATGTAACATTTCTTCAGTTGCAACACTGAAATTTCTCTAATTATTACTGCCCTGGGAATTCCCTGTACTTTCCTTAGTTTCCCTTCCTCATCCAAGCAAGTAAATTATTTTTTGTGACAGTCTAAGAGAGTGTGATGTTGGTCCAACCAATCCATCCCTATTAGACAATCATAGGAAACTAAAGGCAAGATGTTTAAATCTACCTTGGTGTTTAGTTCATTCATGTCTATGAGGCATGACTTAACCATCTCATTAATGTTTCTTCTGGATCCAGTAGCCATTTGCACCAACCAAGATTTCCCATGCTTGCTTCTTGGAAATTGAAAACTTTCCACCATCTTAGGGTCTATATAACTATGACTAGCTCCTGAATCAATTAAAATAGCAATGGTTTGGTTGTTGATCATACCTTCCACTTCAATCATGTGGGACTAATACTCTGCTTGCTTGTTGTCCAGGGCTGCATAAATCCTTGGCACATATCTGCCCATGTCCTCCACTGTTTCATCTTGTTGTACATTATGAACATCCCTTCCTTTTTCACCTCTGTGAGGACAATATCTGAACCTATGGTCTCCTTTACAACCCCAACATTGCATAGGTGGTTACTTTGGACCTTGACTCCCTGTGTCAATCGTTCTGGGTTCTTTAGGCATTTGTTGTCCTTGTGGATTATTTATGAAGAATGGTGGCTTAGCTCCCTTCTTCCTCTGATCCATCTTGAATTTCTTATTGTCTTCCCAAGCCTTTTGGAAAGTTGGCCTTGCTTTTTGCTAATCATATAGGCATTTAGCTCGCCTTATGGTCTCTTCTAATGTCTTGGGATCATCATATTGTATTTTGTCACTAATGAAGGATGGAAATCCACTCAAATACCTTTGAATTTTGATTGTCTCATCCTTGATGAAAGAGACATACTTCAGCAATTCCAAAAACCTTCTCTCATATTCATCTATGGTCATACTTCCAAGCTTGAGTTCAAAGAACTCTTTCATTTTCTTGTCATAGTATCTCTTAGTCAAGTAATTCTTCTCAAAATACTTCTTGAATTCCCTCCAAGTAACACTTTTCTCTACAATGTGTTTCACCTGCACAACTTGATCCCACCACATAGAGGCCTTTCCTTTGAGTTGATAGATATCAATTCTACCTTTTGCATGAGAAGAATAATTATGCAATTGAAAATACTTTCTCATGCCCAGCAACCATGTTTCTACATCTTCATCCTTCTTGTGTTCACCATCAAATGTAGGAGGTTTGATTTTGTTCATTTCTCCTCGCAACTCATCCACCCCAGATCTCTTATACCTTCTGACAGGGGATAGACTTTATTTGTTGCTTGCTCTCTTATTGGAATGCCTTGGGGAATGATGGTGATGTCTACTAGCACTTTTTGATTTTCTTTTCTCTTCTGAAGGCTTGTGACTCCCATATTTACTTGAGCCACTCTCCTTAACCAATTTCTTTTCTATTATGTTCAAGCCCTCCAATAACTTCATGTTGAAGTCATCCTGCTACACATTGGATTTTATAAGACCTTCATTATCATATTTATGGCTTTGGACATCCTTCTGCAAATTCTTAATGGTCTCATCCATATTTATATTTTCATTCCTTTCTTCTCCATGCCCGTTGGAGTTCGTTCCTTCAATGCCCAAATGGACATCCACCGTTTTTCTCTCATCTTGTTTACTATAATTCCCCTGTGCTTCTTCCATTCCTATGGGCTCCACACTGGTCTAAACTAATCTAGTTGTTGTTAATTATGCAAAATGTGCAGCCATCAAAATTTATCAAGCTAACAATTTAATAATTCATGAAAATATGCACCATTTTGGTTCAACATATACATCAGAATTATCTCTCCCGATTTCCTGGTGTTATCACCATGACAATGCTAGATAAGACCCAAGTCTTGGAAACACAGACGCGTAGTTCCTTCAGAGATACATCTATGCAAGAAGGTGGTTTGTCGAAACCACTTTCGCCAAGACGCGGTATCACGTGTCTCAGCATGTCAAATCCACCACTCGTGGAGCGGGCGACGGCTAGTCAGATCACCTTGCTTCACTCATTCGGTACTTCGCATCCATGTGACGTCAGCCAAACATCGCCATGTAATGAACTCAAAAGCTAATCATTCGAAATGGATTAGTCGAGCATGGAAACCCAATGCTCTTGTACGTAATCCGTCTGTGCTTCATAATTGGAATTCTATAATTACTAATCCTCAAGTATGAAGGTATATGTGTATCCATAACCGAAGTAATATCCAAACTATTCGAATTTATGCTTTTTGTAAAATCATTTTGGTATCCACAACCTGAGATACATGTACAAGGCTTAATCGAGTGAGACTAGTTATTCGGGAAACATGCTAGACTTTCCTGCGAATAAGGAGGAAAGGGTCCTTACGCACATTCAGCAACTAAATTCCACACAAATATGGCTATAGACTCAGGTTGGAAGTCAGGCTGAATCCCACTATGATGGATTTAGTCATCAGCGAGACAGCTGCTAAGAAGAAAAAGAGCAAGCGGCAGAGGAAGGAGGAATCCACGGCTGAGGTAGCCGAAAGTGTCGGAGAGAATCAATCGGTCTGGTTAGATTCTTTAAAGGAGGAGATCGCTAAGATGAAGTGAGTATTCAACTAAGATTAAGCATATTTTAGCAAATTTTTGAATAGTTGGTAGTAGAGATAAGGATTACCAGAGATGATAGGCTTGTTCTTAAACGACCCTTTTTACAACAGGCTAACAGTTGTCATCCCCCTTTTGTAATTTTGTGATTAATACAATTATATAAATATAGAAGCGGATTTTAGATTGTTTATTATGAAATTCTATCTGGTGGTGTTATGAATCTTGTTTTCTTTTATAGTATGCTTTTCTTGTAAGCTTATATTTTACTTTCATCTGTCTGAATCAGATGAAATCTAAAACTCGGAATTCTTTTTAATTAATGCTTCAATGTGGTTGTGTGTTTCTTTTTCTTCTAATATTATGCAATTTAAACTCACAATCATCGCCTTCCAAGCGACTTCACGCACACTAAACTTCAACCTATACATTTATATTTATCGTGCATAGCCACGTCACAAGGTAAAATGCTTTTCCGCGCACCTATATCCACTATGTATTTCTTTTTCGTCGCGCCGACAACTTGTGTGTGCTACTTTTTGCATTGTGCACCAATATTCACTGTGCACAGTTTTGGTATCGCGCACCGATACTCCATATGCATTTCACCCTATGCATTGCACCATATCAAAGTTCAACATGTTTCATCGCGCACAATTATCTGCGCACACCATTGAACACACTGTCGAGAGACAACTTATACTCACACTATGTGCATACCAAAAAAAATCCTTTGTGTTGAGTAATACTTGTCCACCCCATGTGTACATTACTATGTGAGTGCTCACCGTGAAAATCTAAATTCAGTGCGTCCATCCGCACATAACAATCTTCCGCGCGGTGCCACAATTTACCATGCATGCCAGCACGCCAACAATTTCCATGGATGCTCCATGACTTGAATTTCGGTCACTTCGAAGTTACTCTTCTGTGAATATTCGCTTCAACTGAACCCCTCTGGCCCATCCAAACTCAGTGTTGAAATGAAGCTCTGATACCAATTTGTAATGTTCCCCCAGCCACCCATAGTCCGGGGGACACCACTCCAGAACAATCTCTCATGCTCTGACACCAGTTGGTAACATCCCCAGCCTTATACAGGCTGGGCCATGCTACTCTAGGGAATGCTTTCATTCTCTTACTGTGGAACATACGGTAACATACCCAATAATCAATTTAGCTATGCCACATAAATTTTCTCTTAAAACTACATGCAACTTAAACAGGTACATACAGCACTCTTGCGGAAGCTTTACATATAAGCATTAACAAACCATTGCATTCTGTAATATATGAATTTATACTGAAATAGTAGTAACCACAGATATGAAGCATATACAAGTAAATACCCATAAACATACAAGCAATTATAATCACATAAGCACGTAAATAACAATGCAGCATATCATTTTATCATACGAATTGTACTTATCTTGGAAATATTGTCACCAACTGCGTATAGACCATCCATGAACCTCCCAGCCTTAGACTACACTTTTCATCACTCTCAAGAGTGAGTCACCCCTGAGCTAGGACTGAACTCCACCCGGGTAAAGGGATCCTAACCAGGCTAAGGCTCATGGAAAAAAGGAAAGACTTTGTCTCAGGCACTCACTCAACTAACAGCCTATAGCTTCTCATTCCCCACCTACCTATCCCACCCAAGGAAGTGTTCCCCTTCTCTTCTCAATAGTCCCTCGGTTTCCCCACTTCCCTTCTAGGGCTTCAGCAACAGGTCAAACCGGAAGTCTCAGAGCACTGTAGCTGCAGTTTAGCACCTTCAGGAATCAATCCCTAGCAATTATCATGCTCAAAGAGTTGCTCGCGGGCCTGACAACTCGCTTCTTCAATCCCGCTCCAAGCTAACCAGGTACACCAACCGAAAAAGGTTATGGGAATAGGCTCAAAAATGGAGAAATGGATGTCTCAAGGATAACAGAATGCGTGAGTGAAAATGGTCATGGAATCATTGACTAGATAACTAAGCGTGGAAAGGAATCACTGTAAAACTCCTCGTGAAAGTGATGGTCTAAATGATGGTTCCATTGCTGGTAAAAAAATCCCCATGAAAAGTGACCGAATGAGCTAAGTCCCCCACGATATTAATGCATGTCCCCAAATTGACACTTGTCATATCGGAAGCTACTTTGGTCCACTTGTCCCCAACTTTAGAACTTAGGATAAACTAATTATCCCAACTTTATGCTTTAGTAAATATTAATATAATTTTCCCTTGACTTTTGGCCCTCCCTTTCCCTAACTGGTGAAGTTCAATGCCCCATATATTTTATCGTGGTCGGTCTATGCACAGCGATGTATTTTATATTAATCATGAATCATGTACAAAATAGGTGCATTGGCCTTTAACATCTAAGCGTTATGGCCTAATACCAAAACATAAGCATCCCATCTTATAATAACTATCTCACCAACCTATAACACATATCATATACACGAGGCTCATTGTCCTCCATACTACACGCGGTATCCTGGAATATGCATACTACATTTTTTTACGACGCAGTTCATGCGCGCACTATGCCATATGGAGTGCATTACAAAATGATGTCAAAATAGCTCACCAGCTTAAGTACACTTATATTACATTTACAATTGGATTTGGATGAGGGATATTACACACAGATAATAATATCACAACAGAGAGCACTTATCTTTATAAAAAAGGTGACACCAACTGGTTGCGAACCAAGGACGGTCCACCCAACCGTAGACACCACTGCTCCAAATCTCAACAGCAATGTCACCACCAAGCCAGGGCTATAAATCCACAAGGACGGTTCCAGAGTGTACTTGGGTTCTCAAACCAGTCAGCTCTCAATCTCTCATAGGTTTCCCAGCACCCACAACAATCCAAGTACCCAACTCTCTTCTACCCATCCTGTACCACCCAAGAGAATGGACCTCCACCCTTCTCTACCATGCAGTCCCTCAGGCAATCCTTCTCTTTTGTTCCAGGGCCTCCAGCACAGCTGGTCTAGAATCTCAATGTTGGAACTCTCAGGACTTGCATTTGTTAGCAAAACAGGTCACAGGCCAACGCATCTCATACATACAGGCCCCAAGTCATTGTTGGATTGCACCAGCGACCATTACAGCCAATTATCCCGTGTCTAATTCTCAGTAGTTCCTTTCTCTTTACCAAGCCAAGATGCAGGTGAGGATGGATCAATGGATGGGTAAGTGAATGCATGGAAGGGCGTGATGGAAAGAATGGTATGAAAAATAGAAGGGGAGGAGCGAACAAGCCAACGATCAACTATCAACGACCAACGACCCATGACCCACGACCAACCCCACAATCAGACGAGGGATGGGTTTAAGTATCTCTCATGGGGAATCAATAACCTCTTGGCCTTCCCAATAAGCTCACGTAATTTATCCCCTTCCTTAAACAAAAGGGTAATTAAAAAAGTAATAAACACTTAGACCCTCAAGCCCCCTATAACTCTAGTCCTTCTTCGTCTAACAGCCAGCGATGTGTTTATTATAAATGATGATCAAAAAATTACATTTCTTGGGCATATTGGACCTTTACTAATTGTTTCGGCACTCAAGCCTCTCATCATTGTAACAATACATTATTTAAAATGGGGGTTCGAAACCCAGGGTGTTACATCCCCTCCCCCTTATCTTGGCACTGTCCTCAGTGCATATACAAAATAGAGATCAAAATCTCAAATTTATTCAAAAAGCTACGGGTACTCTTCCCGCATGGCATCTTCATGCTCACAGGTAGCATCTTTAGGACTGTAGCAGATCCACTGAACTTTTACCAACTCTATAACTCGATTCCGGAGCATTTTTACCTTTCTGTCCAATACCCGTACTAGTTGAACCTGAAATTCTCCCTCTGTCTCTACCTGAATCAGATGCCAATCAATAACATGGTTAGGATCATGTACATATTTCTTTAGTAAAGATACATTAAATACATTATGCACATTCATGGAAATAGGTAATGAAAGCATGTATGCAGTTGGCCCTATTCTGTCCAATATTTCAAATGGACCACAGAATCTGGTTGCTAGCTTTGTACAACTACCCAATTTCAATGAGATTTTCTTGGGCTTCACTTTCAAAAGTACATGCTCCCCTACTTTAAATTCTCTAATTGTCATGTTCTTGTAAGAATAAACTTTATGTCTATCCTGAGCTGCCTTTAAATTATGCTTGATCTTAACCACCTGGTCTTCCATGTCCTTGAGCAACTCCGGCCCAAGTACCACTCTATCTGTTGGGTTGTCCCAGCTTACTGGAGTGTCACATTTCCAACCGTATAAGGCTTCAAATGGAATCATTCTCAATGAAGCTTGAAACCCATTTTTATATGCAAACTCAACCAAGTGTAAGTAATCTTCCCACTTAGATGGCCTATCCATCACATACATTCTCAGCATGTCTTCAATTATTCGATTGACTCTCTCTATTTTCCCTTCTGCTTGGGGATGATATGTTGTGCTAAAGTTTAGATTTTTTTCAAATCCTTTAAACAATCCCCTCCATAAGTTGGAGGTAAACTTTGTATCTTTGTCTGAGACAATTGTCTTAGGTATCCCATGCAACCTAGCAATTTCCTTCATGAAACTTTATGCAATATTAGTTGTTGTATGCGTTGTCTTCATAGACACAAAATGAGCAGCCTTTTTTAATTTTTCAACCACCACCATGATTGAATCATGTTTCTTATTCAATCTGGTTAATCCTGTGATGAAATCCATGGTGATCACTTCCCATTTCTTCTCTCGAATTGGCAATGGTTGCAGCAAACCCGTTGGGTGCCTATGCTCAGCGTTCACCTTTTGAAATTCCATGCATTGAGAGATGTAATCAACAACATCTTTCTTCATTCCTGACCAAAATAAATGGCTTCTTACTGTTATAATTGTTTTCTAGTAACTGAGATGTCCAACATAAGGAACATCGTCCATTTCCTTTAGTACCAAATTCCTCAGTTCTCTAGAACTAGGAACATAGATTTTATTCTTATGCATTAATAATTTGTCTTCCTTTATCTCATACTTTTTTATTTTCTGTTGTACATCTCCTTGCTGTAATTTTTCCTTTACATATAGGTAATGATGGTCTGTAACAAGACCATCTAAAATTCTTCTCTTCAAGTCTGACTAATGCATACAAACAACATTAGCATGCATGATATGACTCTTCTACTAAGTGCATCGAAAACTTTGTTCTCCTTTCCTTTCATATGCTTGATATCAAAGTCATATTCACTTAAAAATTCCATCCATCTTGTTTGTCTAGTATTCAATGTTGGTTGTTCAAAAAGATACTTCAGACCAATGTGGTTTGTCCTTAATTTGAATTTCTTCCCCATGCGATAATGCCTCCACATCATCAAGGCGTGAACAATGGCAGCAAGTTCCAAGTCATATGTGGCATAGTTCCTCTCATGTTGCTTAAGCTTTCTGGACTCATATCCAATGACATGTCCATTTTACGTGAGGACTCCCCCAAGTCCTTCCTTACATATGTCTGTACATACCACAAAACTTTCATTTGGGTTAGTAATATTTAACATAGGTGCACTAGTAAGTAATTCCTTCAATGGATTAAAATTCTTTTCACACTTGAGTGTCCATTCAAATTTAGTTCTCTTATTTTGCAAAGAAGTGATGGGATCAACAATATTATAGAACCCTACTATGAACCTTCTATAGTATCTAGCTAATTGTTGGCACAGGGGCAGACCCAGGTTTCAACGCTTCAACAATGCACCAACAAAACCCTAACTACCAGCCCTTTCGACAACACCTGTGAAGCAGATGAAGTCTCACCTGAGGTAGAGGCAGGGGGGTTGCAGGACTCAAGTGTCTGCAAGCTAGCTGAGACACAGATTTTTTATTACAATACTTAACAGAGCACTTAGCAGTTAACATTCATTAGTATTTATCCCTTATTCACATCACAGGTAAAACCCTAATTACAGAGCAGCGCAGTATTCAACAAGATCTAAAACATCCAAGCACTTAGCACATAGAAGTATATCAGATCTAGCATTCATTCACATCACTAAGCACCAAGCTACTATGTTAGATGCATCTAACATATATAAAGATAACGGCACTAAGCATAAATCACATCAATCACACAAATCAACCATAACACAGGATATATGTGGACCACCCCCAGCATGGGGTTACGTCCACCAGCTCTTCTTCTTTATTATCTTCTCTCAATCTTCTTAAAAGCACAGAACCTAAAAACCCACTCCGCATAGGAAAGGATATCTGTGTGCACCTCACCAGATCCTCCTTCCCCGAGTAGACCTAGGCACAGAGCCTTACATAATTTTTGCACAAAGCACTACAAATGACTTGCACTTAGCTCTGCAAGTCTCAACATACAATATGCACAAAGCCTCTTACAGTCGCTTTCACTTAGATTAACATCGTCCCCTACTTACATCGTCTAGATTTCTATTTATACATTTCAAAAGGGGCCTAAGCATGGGTAAAACCCATGGGTTGACATGCCATACCCATTACATAAACCCAAAACCAAAGAAGTCCATGAAAGGTGGAGATATCCCGCAATCTCCTCTTCACCTGGTGCACTATCTTCAACCAACCTGTCGAAGTCCCAAAATTGGTCAAACATGACCAGTGTTTCCACAAAACCTGGTCAAGGGCCAACAGGCCCCCAACACTCACCTGTGACTCATTTCGATTCACTCTGATCTGGGTAACTCTACCTCGAAGGCCTCGAGCTTGGCTCGAGCTACTTCGAACTGCTGCTTTTCCAAAGCCTCTTGTTTGGTGAACTCCTGGATAAATTTCTCGATCACATGTCCTTCCAATCGTTGTTCAACTAAGGTGACCTCTTGTTCTAACTATGCACCTTGTCCTTCAATCTCCTCAAAAAGTGTGCAAGCTTCATCTTTCACTGGTTGGAGCCTCTGGGTCACTTCAATGACTTTACTCTAGATGACATGGACCTATTGTTGAACCATGCATTGTTCCTGGAACCTTTTCATTCTCTCGACTGCTGATAGTGGATTCAACTATGCTTGCACTATTTTTGCTTGTTTCTTTGCCTCCTAGAGTTGTGACTCCAATGTCCTTAGTTCAAGGTCCTCTACAAGGTGCTCATAATTCTGCGCACTTCGACTGTTGATTTGCTTGCATTCCAGGGCCAATGCCTTGATTCTCTCAAATGCGCTCCTGGCAGTTTCCTCTCTCTGATATCACACTTCCTATGGAGTGTTTGGCATGGCTTGTAGTTCCAGTTCTCCAATTCGTGCTTGGAGCTGCTGAATGGCTTCAGTGAGCTTCCCCACCTAGCTCTCAGCAATTTCTTCTTCCCTCTGTTCTAAGCCTGTCACAGAGCGAAGTGCTCTGGTGACTACTTCTTTAACTCCCATCTTCTCTGCGACAAACTATTCTTTCTCCTTTTGGATCTGCGCTCTATCCTCTGGAAACTTCACCTAGAGGTCGTCTTTTTCTTGTTGCGCAACCCGGCATTGATCTAGGAATTCTTATTTTACTTGTTTCAATGCCTTCGTGGCTTGTTCCTTTTCCTCCTGGACCTCTTTGCAAAAGTGTCCACGGTAAAACATTCAACGGGTTAAATAGATAACATCGTAACGGATCCCTCCAATGGGTAGGAATGCCTCGATCAATGCAGTTCCATCCATTATGGCATCGTCCCAACGGTCCAATGGTGATGACTTTAGCAATAACTATGTTTCTAGCCATTATGGAGCATCGGTCTAAAAAATCAGGAGACCTCCAATGGTCATATTGCTCTGCCATGGCAAAGTGCCAGTCTGTGATGTTCTGATATTCTGGTGAGATTCAAATTCTACAAACATTCCTTCTACGAAGTCCTCTCTGGAACTTCCTGCAACATTTCTTTATTTTCTTTCTTCTTACTAAGCTTTCTATCTTTCTTTCATGTGATTTGTGTCTCTGGATTCCTTTTTCCATTCTTGTTCTTATCTCCTCTGGTCATAGTAACATTGCACTGTTGAGGGTCTTTCACAAGGTTCGAGGATAATACTTCTCCTCTTAATGGAGTAGATTCTCTACTCTCCTATATGGATAAGTTCTCTAAGTATTATTGTGTTCTTTCAACTTCAACGGCTAGGTCTTTGGCCCTTAGTTGCTTCAACTTGTCCTCATGTTCTTCTATTAAGCACGCTATTCTCCTAGCCATGAAATCTTGTAATTCTTTCTTTTTCTTTTCTACAGCTTCCTCTTCGTCTCTCCTTCAGATATGATCTCTCTAAATCCAGGTTCTTCCTAGAAAAAGAGAAAAGTGTTCATTTTTCTCAACAAACTTAATAACCTCGAATTCTTCTTATGTCGATGTTCCATGAGCAATCATA
Organism: Picea engelmannii; assembly: GCA_009831015.1. Classification (NCBI taxonomy): domain Eukaryota; kingdom Viridiplantae; phylum Streptophyta; class Pinopsida; order Pinales; family Pinaceae; genus Picea; species Picea engelmannii. The sequence continues at coordinate 180,675 of ML787654.1, read as the reverse complement.
GGTACATGGGAAATTCTTCCACATAGTGTTATCATCTTTCCTTTAAACAATCCTATTCCTTCCAGTGAAGGAACCATAGTAGGATTTCCTAAAACTTCCCAAGTACTTTCTGTCATGATATTCACATGTGTTTATGTATCCAATACACAGTCTATGTCGAAGTCTCCTATTCTTGTTTCTATGCACTCTTTTTCTTTTATGGTCTCTAATAAACTAGTGTCTCTATGATCATTCAGTGTTTCTTTCATCTGTAGCAATATAGCCTTTGATTCTCTCTGGTTCTTTAGCATATTCTAAGTCTTTTTACCTTCCTCTTGGTTTTCTTGTCTCATGTTCATCTTCTCAACCTTAGCAATCATTCTAGGGAAATCCAAAACTTCATGTCCAGTAGCCTTACAATAAAGGCAAATAGGACCTCTACCCGAGCATTCCTTAGCAAGATGTCCCAGTCTTCTACAACTATAACAAAGAGGCAATCCTCTCTTTCTCTTGAATGATCCCCAACCTTTCTTGTACTGCACACTGGGATCACAATGATGGACCTGCAAAAAATCCTTTCTAGGATCCTGCATCCACTTGTTAGTCCAATAATTTTGTCTATGCATAGGGATAACATATCTTCCATAGTTCTATCACATCTATTCATATCATATTTTCTTTCATCAAGTTGTGCCCTAGTTTTCAGGCTAGGACCAAATCTATCAAACAAACCTAGATCCATTCTTTCGAAACAAAAATTTCCACTTATCTTACCTTTTTCAAAGCACAAAGATTTAATATCTTACCTCTTTTCTTCAGATCAGACTTCTCTTCTTAGAAAATAGCTTCACAGGTCAAGTATAGTACTGCGCACTAGGGCAACAGATCTACACATAGAGATTTCTTTTCCTCAGTTCCCATCAATCATAGTTTCAAGTCCTGGAAACAGAACCATGTGTTGGCACAAGGGAAGACCTGGGGTTCAACGCTTCAACAGCGCACCAACAAAAATCTAACTACCGGTCCTTTCAAAAACACCCGCAAAGTAGATGAAGTCTCACCTGAGGTAAAGGCAGGGGAGTTGCAGGACTCAAGTGTTTGCAACCTAGTTGGGACACAGATTTGTGATTACAATACTTTGCAGAGCACTTAGAAGTTAACATTCATTAGTATTTATCCCTTATTCACATCGTAGGTAAAACCCTAATTACATAGCAACGTAGTATTCAACAAGATCTAACACATCCAAGCACTTAGCACATAGAAATAGATCAGATCTAGCATTCATTCACATCACTAAGCACCAAGCTACTATATCAGATGCATCTAACATATATAAAGATAAAAAAACTAAGCATAAATCACATCAATCACACAAAGCAACCATAACACAGGATATACATGGTTCACCCCCAGTGTGGGGCTACGTCCACCAACTCTTCTACTTCTTTATTATATTCTCTCAATCTTCTTACAAGCATAAAGCCTAAAAACCCACTCTGCATAGAACAGCAGATCTGTGCGCACCTTTCCAGATCCTCCTTCCCTGAGTAGACCTAGGAACATAGTTTGCACACAAAGAACTACAGATGACTTGCACTTAGCTCTACAAGTCTCAACATACAATATACACAAAGCCTCTTACAGTCACTTTCACTTAGCTTAACATCGCCCCCTACTTACATCGCCTAGATTTCTATTTATACATTTCAAAAGGGGCCTAAGCATGGGTAAAACCCATGGGCTGACATCCCATACCCGTTACATAAACCCAAAACCCAAGAAGTCTGCAAAAGGTGGTGAGATCTCATGATCTCCGCTTCGCCTGGTGCTCCGTCTTCGACCAGCCTGTCGAAGTTCCAAAATTGGTCAAACATGACCAGCATTTCCAGAAAACCTGGTCAAGGGCCAACACTAATCCCATAAAATATCTGACATCTTACGCATTCCTGGGTGTTGGCCATCCTCTAATGGCTTCGATCTTCTCTAGATCTATTGTTATGCCCTGCTCTAAATTAATGTGTCCCCAATAATGGATCTTATTTTGATAAAAAGAACACTTACTCAACTTGGCATACAACTAATGTTCTCTTAGTACTTGCAATACCAGTCTTAAGTGATGTTCATGCTCCTCTTCAAAATTATAATAGATAAGTATGTTATCCAAGAATACTATGACAAACTTATCCAAATAAATTATTGAATATGCCATTCATTAAGCACATGAATACAACTGGTGCATTGGTCAGTCCAAATGGCACCACTACAAATTCATAATTCCCATACCTGGTCCTAAAGGTTGTCTTATGAATGTCTTCTTCCTTGATTCTTACCTGATGGTTACTTTCCCTCAGGTCAATATTTGAGAATATATTTTCTCCTCTTAGTTGATCAAAGAAGTCATTAATTAGGGGTAGAGGATACTTGTTATTTATAGTGTACTTGTTCAGTTGTCGGAAGTCAATACACAGCCTCAAGGTTCCATCCTTCTTTTTGACAAAAAATACTGGTGCTCCCCAAGGTGAAACACTTGGACGTATGTACCCTTTCTTCAACAATTCCTCCAACTGCATTTGTAATTCTTTTAACTTTGGTGTGCTCATTCTGTAAGTTTTTTTTGACACTGGGGCAGCTCATGGCACTAAATCAATTGAGAAATCTATCTCCCTTCTTGGTGGCAATCTGGGTATTTCTTGGAATACATCTTCAAATTCTTGTAGTACCGAGAAAACTTCGAGGCTTGGCCCCTTTGTATTACATGGCTCTTCCACATGAGTTGCAATAAAATTGGCATCCTTTCCTAAAACATCTTTTTAGCTGTAAGGATGAAATCTCCCTTATAGAGATGGGTCTTGGAACTCCTTTCACAGTGATTTTTTTTCCATTTCCATCAAGACATGTAAATGTATTGTTATGAAAATATAGGACAGCATGGTGCTTGTCCAAACAATCCATTCCAATCAGAATATCATAAGACCCCAATGGTATGATATTTAGATCAATACTAGTATTCACGCCATTAGGACTTATGGAACAACTTTTGACCATGTCATGCATTCTTCTTTTGGTTCCAGTGGCTAGATGAACCAAACTTGCTTTTCCAAGTATACTTTTCTCCAAATGTAATCTATCCACTATCTTAGGATCAATGTTGCAATGACTTTCTCCTGAATCAATCAAAATAGCAACAGGTTGATTTATGATCTTACCTTCCATCTCGATCATATTGGACTAGTACTATGTTTGTCGATCATTTAAATCTTCATATATTCTTCCCATATCTTCAAATGTTGTAGCCTCTTGGATGTTGTGCACAGTCTTCACTCTGTCTTTTTTGTATGGGAAATCCTCGTACAAGTGATCTTCCTTCCATCCCCAACATTGGATTGGTGGTCTTCCCCTTTTTCCCAAGGAATATTCCTTCTTGGAATCTCCCTTGGAATACTGATCTTGATGATTATTAGGCTCATTCCTATTGAAGGAAGGTTTGAATCCTTTCCTCCTCTGATCGAACTTCACATTTTTCTTGTCCTTCCAAGATTTTTGCAGGGATTCTCTTCCCTGGCCTTGCTCATATAAGTATTTATCCTTCTTGATGGCCTCAGTAAAGGTCTTAGGTTCATCATACTTGATCTTTTTTTTATAAAAGGCTGGAAGTCCACTTAGAAATATCTATATTTTCACTTTCTGATCACCAATTAACCTTACATACTTCAACAATCCCAAGAACTTCTTCTCGTATTCTGTCATAGTCATGCTTCCCAATCGGACATCAAAGAACTCCTGTATTTTCTTGTCATATAAATGCTTTGAGAGGTACTCCTTATGAAAGTAATTCTTGAACTACTTCCAAGTGATCCTACTTTCATTAACATGTTCCACTTTCTTCAGTTGGTCCCACCAAATTGCATCTTTCCTGTGTAAATGGTAGGTGGAAATCTTGGCTTCCAGGTTGGATGAATAGTTATGAAACTGAAAATATCTCCTGAGCCCAAGCAACCATGCTTCAGCATCATCTTCCCTTTCTCTTTCACCCTCAAAGGAATGTGGCTTGAGCTTCCTTAGCTCCCCTTGCAAACTATCTACCTCTTGTTTCCTTCTTTGGTGTCTGACAGGAGACACCTTTGGACTGCTTGCGAGATATTTTGATGCATAAAACTTTCCTTCTGAGTAAGGAGGTGGGTGGTGTCCATGAGCTCTGCTATCACTTCTGGAATAACCAGCTCTTCCACGATCATCCCTTCTTTCATGGCACCTTCCTTCTTCCTCTTGTCTTGAGTTTGATCCCTTCTTCGTTTGTCTCTGTAACCGATTTAAGCTCTGCAACACTCAAGAATTTATCTAACTTTTCTCTCTCATAAGTCTCTTGTTGTCTTCTTTGTAGCTCTTCACTTCCATATTTAGACTTCTTACCTTTTCTATTAACATTTCCTGCTCTCCTTTTACCTTGCATCCATTGGACTCTGTCTCTGCATTACCAACTTTCGTATTCTGGCCTTCAGCCTCCTTATCATGACTGGAGGCTCCCTCGCCTTCTTCCATTTCCTCAATATGCATCTTGAGTTGATGTGTTTAAACCCCTTGATTCTGTAAAATGTGCAAGCGACCATTTTGTTAGGATTATGTATATGATAAACAAAATTTCCAAACCATGCTACAAGTCTCTCTTTTTTTTTTCATGGAGATCATATCCCCATTCTCCGAAAATAATAGTGTCATGTTATCCTTGGCTGACACAGAATTTCATCCTGCACATGCACTTCCTTCAAACCACCTTCCCAGGTGACCATGACTAGAAACTGTGGCTAAATCCTTCCTTAGCACCTTTCTATCTCGAAGACAACCAATTCGTCCCTTAGCTCTCAATCTGCATATAACCATGGCCATGACCCTATTCTTAGATGAAAAAGTTCTTGTCCAGAGCTTCAGGACTTTGGAACTTTCATCCAAGACCATATCAACGGTCCTCATCCTCTTTCACGATCAACAATCAAGATCCACTTCGGGACTCTGTGCTTCAGGAGTCTCAACTTTCCTCGCTTGCCTCCTCCCAAAATGATTTTATCCAAAGTTCATGATCTGTCGATGGGTGTCCTCTCATAGATCAGCGGTTGTGAATTGCTTCAGCTCTTTGGGCTTCAAAAGTTTCAAACTTTCCTCCTGTACTTTCTCCCGGAGTGCTTTCACCGAAAGTAGATGATCCTTTGATGTGTGTCTTCTGGAATCAACGGTCGATATGTACTCCAGCCTTCAGAAGTTTTTGACCCAACGCAACTTGTCACATCTTTCCCCTCTAGAGTGCCCAGGTATCGGACTACACAATCTATCACCGTGTGGAGAAATACTAGAAGTGATCATGTGGACCAATCAGATGGGTAACACATGTCACGTTCTAACTGACATTTCAATACTCCATATGCTCAAAACTTACTGACTTGTGGCACACATACCATGTGTCCATGTCATCCCAGGTGACGTTCGCAAGCCACATCACTTCAGGCATTCCAGGATCCACATCACCTCTAGGTGAAATCATCATTCCCCATCACTTCAGCTCTTTGGGCTTCAGGACTTTGGGAGTTTCCATACTAGCACACTTCCAATTATCTTGAACTCTTAATTCCTGAACTGGCCAATCTGTCACCATGTGTCCTCCTGGATCGGATGACTAAGATTCACTTTGGGTATTTACCCAGAGTCCACATATTTACACCATGTCTCTTTTGGATCAGACGACCTAGATTCCCCTCGGACGATCTGGCGACTGAGAGTTATTTCGGATGATCGGACGATCAAGATTTACTTCGGCTCTCCGGCTCTCCAGGCTTCGGGAGTTTCAAATATCAACTGAAAACCTCTCGAACAGATTTCTCTGGAGTTACTAATCTGCTGACACGTAACTCTTGGTGATTGACGGTCAGGATCTACTTTGGCTATTTCACCTCCTCCTCATCCATAAACTTTCGGAGTTGTGGATCTCGCGCCACATGTCTCTCCTTGATGATGGATGACCCCAAACTACTTCGGCTATATGGAGTGTCGATGTACGATCCCTAACATGTCACATCAATTACTTCCTTTCAATTTGTGGGGGCATGCATCGGTGGTTTGGAGTAACCCGCTTTTCGCCCCGCAATTCTCCTGACATTGACATGTAACCCCTCAATGAAACCAGGGTTTCGATTGCGAGACTACCTTGGAAAATTATCTCCCATGCAACTTGGTTCCCCGCAATATCGGTTGTTTGTTGATATCTCTCTCCAATGGGATCCGATGGTTGGGGCCTTAACCCTTGCTTCCTTTACATCAGAAGAACCCTATTCACTTGTCCTCTGATCCAACGATCTCGTATCTCTCCTGATCCTATAGTCACGATCACTCCCGAATTCGAAGGGGGATGGTCACGATCCTTCGAACCCCTTACAACTGATCTCTGATGATCTAAATCCTGCATATATTCTGCAATGCCATTCCTCCTAAGATTTTCAAATCCACGGTCAGAGTTTGATCTGTAACCACGAGACTCTGACCAACAGACCCAGCCCATACCGGCCCGGTGTTTCAACTAGAAGATCTGATACCAATCTGTAACATCCCCAACCACCCACAGGCTGGGGCTTGCTACCTTTAAGCCCACCCTTGAACTTCATACTCTTACTGATACCTTCTTTAATTAATAAGAATGCATAAGATACAATGATTAATAGACATTCACAGCAATATCCAGCAAGAATGAAAAATCTAAGATTTAGTTAAATGATAATTAAAATACATAGCTAAATACATTCATACACAGATAATAATATCACAACAAAGAGCATTTATCTTTATAAAAAAGGTGACACCAAATGGCTGCAGACCAAGGACGTTCCACCCAACCATAGACACCACTGCTCCAAATATCAACAGCAGTGTCACCCCCAAGCTAGGACTATGAATCCACAAGGACAGTTCCAGAGTGTACTTGGGTTCCCAAACCAGTCAGCTCTCAAGCTCTCATAGGTTTCCCAGCACCCACAACAATCCAAGTACCCAGCTCTCTTCTACCCAGCCTGTACTACCCAAGAGAATGGACCTCCACCCTTCTCTGCCATGAAGTCCCTTAGGAAGTCCTTCTCTTTTGTTCCAGGGCCTCCAGCACAGCTGGTCCAGAATCTCAATGTTGGAACTCTCTGAACTTGCAGTTGTGAGAAAAATAGGGCACAGGCCAATGCATCTCAGACATGTAGGCCCCAAGTCATGCTTGGATTGCACCAGCGACCATTACAGCCAACTATCCCGTGGCTAATTCTCAGTAGTTCCTTTCCCTTTACCAAGCCAAGACGCAGGTGAGGATGGATCAATGGATGGGTAAGTGAATGGATGGAAGGGCGTGAGGGAAAGAATGGTACGAAAAATAGAAGGGAAGGAGCGGACAAGCCAACGACCAACGACCCATGACCCATGACCAACCCCACAATCAGACCAAGGGTGGGTTTAATTATCTCTCATGGGGAATCAAGAACCTCCTGGCCTTCCCAAGAAGCTCATGTAACTGATCCCTTTCCTTAGACAAAAGGGTAATTAAAATAAGAATAAACACTTAGACCCTCAAGCCCCCTCTTTTGTGGAATCATAGCCCCCTATAACTCTAGTCCTTGTCTGTCTAGCAACCAACGATGTGTTTATTATTAATGATTATCAAAACATTACATTTTTGGGGCATACTGGCCCTTTACTAATTGTTTGGGCACTCAGGCCTCTCAACATTGTAACAATACATTATTTAAAATGGGGGTTCGAAACCTGGGGTGTTACATGACCAATCCTTTCTAGAACTTTGAATGTCCCACAGTATCGTGCTCCTAGTTTTGAGCACTTTCCCAACCTTAGGGAACTTCTCCTTGATTTTACTTTCAAAAATACATGATCACCCACTGAAAATTCTATGGTTGTTCTATCTTTATCAACATAACTTTTATTCCTATCTAGGTAATCCTTCAAGTTCTATTTTATCTTCATTATTTGATCCTCCATATCCCTGAGTAAGTTTGGCCCAACTATTGTCCTATCAGTTGGATTGTCTGAGATTATTGTTGTGTTGCATATTTTTTCATAAAGTTCCTCAAGCAGAATCATCTTTATAGATGTGTGGTAACCATTGTTATAATAAAATTAAACAAAGTATAAATAATCCTCCCATTTTGAGAGTTTTTCCATGACATACATTCTCAGCATGTCCTCTATTACCTGATTGACTCTCTTTTTTTTTTCATCAGACTCAAGGTGATAGGTTGTGCTGAAATTTAAATATGTTCCAAATCCTTTGAATAACCCCTTCCAAAAATTCGATGTGAACTTGGGATATATTTCAGACACAATCGTCTTAGGTATACCATGAATTCTGGATGCTTCTTTCAATTAGATATCAGTAATGTCGGTTGTCTTGTGATTTAACTTTACAGGAAAAAAATGGGAAACTTTAGTAAGCTTGTCCACAACTACCATAATAGAATCATCTTGTTTGGAAGTCTTGGGAAACTTAGTAATAGAATCCATGGTTACAAATTCCCATTTCCACTCAGGAATAGGAAAGGGTTGTAACAATGCAATTGGGTGTATGTGTTCATCTTGGACGTTTTGACATTCAAGACACCTAGCAATGAAATATGCAACCTCCTTTTTCATACTTGGCCAATAGTATTTCTTTTTAACAATTAGATTTGTCTTTTGGTAGCTTGGGTGCCCAGCATAAGGCACTTTATGCATTTTTGTTAATAGCATGTTTTTAAAATCATGGTCATCTAGCACATAAATTATGCCCTTGAACATGAGAATTTAATCCTCCCTCATCTTATAATTCTCAATTTTCTATTTCATTTTACCTTGTTGTAATTTTCCCTTTAGTTCCATATACAACTAAACTGATTTTGCATCCTCTAAAATTATGTTTTGAAAATCAAACTTGCACATGCTAATGGTTGTAGCATGTATTTCATGTACCCTTCTATTGAGTGCATCATCCACTTTGTTCTCTTTACCTTTGATGTGCTTGATATCAAAGTCATATTCGTTGAGGAATTATAACCATCTTCTTTGTTTCTCATTCAAGGTTGGTTGTTCGAATAAATATTTCAGACCATTGTGGTATATTCTCGACTCAAACCGCTTTCCCATATGGTAGTTCCTCCAGATATTCAAGGCATGAACAATAGATTCCAAATCCAAATAGTGAGTGGCATACAATCTCTCGTGTTATTTCATATTCCTTGATTCGTAACACACCACATGGCCATTCTGACTAAGAACTCCACCAAGCCCTTCTTTGCATGCTTCGGTGTATACAATAAAATCTTCATTAGGGTCAGTAATTTTTAATATGGTTTCACTTGTGAGAAATATTTTCAAGTGTTGAAAAATTCTTTCACACTCAGGTGTCCATTCAAATTTCACACCCTTCTTATGTAGAGAGGTGATTGGGTGTGCAATTCTGGAAAACAATTCAATGAGCCTTCTATAATAACCTGTAATTCCCATGAAGGACCTCACCTTAGAGATATTTCTTAGTGATGGCCATCCTGTTAGAAAATAATGGGTGTGCTCATTTAACCATAGACAATATAGAAATATTGTCACCCAACCATAGGCCAAAGCCACCCCCGAGCACCTTAACCTTGACAGCGAATGATTCTGGAAGCAAACCAATAGCCAACCAAGGCTAATGCATAAACATAACCAAGACTAATCAGAAATTCCAACCATAACCAACAGAAATTTCGAGCCTAAACCAAGAAACCATGTTGTGGTAGATGTCGACTGCAATTGCGCCCTAGACTTGCGCACTAGCCCAGTTCCTGCAGTGCACACTTCTTCCCAGCTACAATTATGAGAAGTGTGTACAAAATTAGGTCTGGCTACTTGCATTATACTGTTTCCTGAGCTGTCTGGTCCGACTTCTCATTCTGGAGACTAAATATTTAATATTAATTATTTCCTTCAGCCGACTTGTCCTTTAGGGTTATGTTCAATGCTTTAGGGTTGCTTCTTGCTTCCCGAAATATTCGACTCTCATCAAGATTACACGTGGAGATAAATACCTATTGCATCTACCATAATATCAACACTCCATCCAATATAGGGAGGTATTGAAGGCAATGTTCTTGAGAACAAACATACCATTCAATCGGTAGCATCATCATAGTCATATAGACTATCTCATGATTAGATCATGAGCACTATAATCATTATTGGTGTCATCTGAAAATATAAACTACATCATCTCTCGAAACCATACTCCATATGAGTAATCAGACATGATGTTGAATAAGTCACTCACTCCAAGGAGTGATACAAGGACCATTCTTCTAATATGTACATGTGTCCTAGAAGAATGACTATCCCAACAGATGTTAAAATTTGTTTCATGGACTACAGAGACCATTCCTATAGAAATGTCAATCTAGGACTATATTATAATCAAGTCATAGAGATCCTTCTCAACCTATATGCCTTAGAAAATATCGGTACTGAACCATTTTCCTAATCGGCCCACAATTTGTGCCTTAGGAAACATACTAGTCCATGTCATGTCAACAAACTGTCACCCTGGAATATTCTCTTCAGAGAGACTACCTGTCCGCCAGCAATCTGTTCTATTTTGACCATTCTCTGCCTGGAGAATGTCTGTCTACAAGCACACTAACTATTCATCTGGTTGATAATGATTTTCAACACTAGTGATGGTATACATGGAAATCAAAACAATGTCATTCAATAGAACACAATTGTGTCTATCCATAGTAGTACACAACTACAATCCAGTGGTACACTACCACACCAAGTAGCACACAGCTAATTAATCAGTGACACATAGTCACAACCAATGGAACACAACACCACAGTAGCATACATCTATTGTCTAGAGACATACAGTCTCCATAGCAATCATATCCTCTGATATCAACCTTCACAGAATAACAATGTCATGATATAAACTGAATCATCTGGGTCATTCTTCCACTCACTTCTGTGATATCTGGAAGACCATCTACCCTCAAAAAGTAAAACATTAGCCATGAGCCATCTGGACTATTCTTCTCAAGCATAGAAGAATAATTGTCTTGATTTTTTAGCCTGGACCATTCACCTATATGGGCCATTCCTCCGACACTAAACAAAGTGCAACCTGGAGAGAATGAGTCTACCCTAGATAATGTCTGTCCCTGATTGTTGAACCTGGACCATTCACCTATCTGGGCCATTCATTCGACACTAAACAAAGTGTAACTAGGAGAGAATGAATCTACCCTAGGGAATGACTGTCCTGCACCAACTTCCAAAACAGACCATTCTTCGAAACTACTCACAATTGTGAGCTTCAAAAGAATGATTTTTCGGTGAGGCGGACTAGTCTTCTTGACCACTACTGAGAGTAACTGCCAAGAAGAAAGACTATCCTAGACCATTCCCCCACACTGGCCATAAGAGGAATCGCTATCTATGGTACATTTTTAATCCCTCGAACCATTTTCATTACGAAAATGACCGTTCGATTTGGACCATTTTCTGAACTGGAAAATGCATGTCCATCAAAAATCTCAAACCATTTTCCGAACTGGAAAGGAACTGCTCATCCTGGACCATTTTTTGAACTTTAAAAATGATTGTCCATAAATAAATGACACATCAGTTCTCCCTCCCAACCTGGGATTCATATCTTCTCTTTTCAATAAGGAAGTCCTCTCCACGAGCTCCATCTTGTTTCTTGAGTATGGAAACTTTTTCATCTTGGACAGAGGCTTTACCAAAATATCTACTTTCTTCTCATCTGTGGAGATATGTATATTGGAGAACCACTTCTATTTTTTGTACCTCATCATGGAGAATGTAATGCTTGATCTCAATGTACTTCGGTCTTTCTAGAACACTGGTTTTCTCTAAAGGCTTCATATAGCTCTGATCATTATAATACATCATGGTTGAATTCAACTCTTTTGTTTCCTACTAGCTTATGACATCGTGGTAAGGCTCAAACTAGAACATATCCAACTGGTACTTATTATGTCATTATGAGTGTTTTTCATGGATTAGCAATCCATCATGTTGGACTTCTGAGTAACCATTATGATACAATATCTCTATTATAGAAAGTTTTCACCGTGCTTTTGTTGTGCATTGGAGGCTCTCCACCAAGTTGTCTTCTTCCATCTGCATACAAGAGTCTATTTCGGGTATACCTCAAAACCTTGAGGTCACTCTACATATGCTACTTTGTTTGATTACTCTATTGAGGAAAAAAGTCCTTACATTCATCTGATGTAAACTCCAACCCATGGATATTGCACGAGATATAATGTCTCAGGTAGAGGTATGTCTGGAACAAGCTATCATCATAGTCCTCTCCCTCCATCTGGGAGAACCTTTATTTTTGTATCTCCCAATGCTTTCATTCATAAGTCTTCCATGCATTTTTCTTCATCACAACTTTCATTTCTTCTACTTGATTTCTTTTAGTGGGTTTAGACCAAGCTAGTATTCTTGTGATTCTAGATATAATGATTGGTTGTTCTGGTTTTTCTTTCTCTCTTGAAATCTTCATGTTCTTCCTCATGTTTATGTTTATCTCTTGGGTTCATGGAGTTTTCTATAGATTACATTCCCTGAATATTCCAGCTTCTTTCATCATAGGATCATGGATGTGGATGGACAACCAGGGATAATTTAAGACTTCTTTTTCGAAGAAGACTTATTCTAAATTCAAACTGAACTTGTGTTTCTTTTAATGGTTTCTACCATTGATGGGAACATGGATAGATACTTCATAATCTTCAATTGATCATATTATTTAGGATTAATGTCCTCCTAATCCTTGCTTCATGCATGAATGCATGTTATTCTTTTAGAATTATATAATTGACTCCCTCCATCTAAGATAGTCCTCGCTTTTTTCTGCATCCTTATTGTCTTCTGCCAAGTGTCACAAGTCTTTTCCTTTTGATTGTTGACTTATTTCAATTTTTATTTCTTCTAGGTTTCTTTAAGTTTGATTCTAATTTCAGCAGTTGTAATATCTTCCACGGGAATTGTTACCAAGGATTGTCAATGTACTTCATCTTTCCATGTGTATTTCTTGTCTTAGATTCATCATTATATCAATCCTTATCTTGTTATTCTTCCATAGGTATTGTTTCTCTTTGATCATCTTATCTTCTAAGAAATATATATGCAAGATATGTACAGAGACTATGTAAACATGGTAAGTACAAGAACTATGAAGAATATTGTTACCTTGTATTAGAAGAAGAAGTTTGTTTTATGCTACTTGGTCTTCTTTAAGGGTTTCCTTTCTTCGAAAACTGATGCTTTGTGTGTTTTGTTCATTTTATTTAGCTCGGGACAATGATTATTTTAGTGACCATATTTTCGACAGTTGAAGCATTGTATTTTTTACATATCTTTCTCTTGATTTGGCTTCTTCCTTGAGACAAAATTCCTTTTATTTTTGAAATTCTTGAACCTTGTTGTGAAGGCTTGATCATCATATTTACTTTGGGGTTTCTCTTTTTCACTAATCCTTGATTCTTTTTGTGCACAGCAAGTCCAAAGTTCTTCAAATGTTGGATACTCCTTCCTTGTGTTCATGCTTGTGGCAAATGTATCCAATGTCTTGGGAAGACCATTGAGTATTATATTTACCAGATCCTTCTCTGAAATTATCTCTTGAATAGCTTGTAGTTGATCTCTTAACTGAGAGATTATCACAAAGTATGATGTTATGTTGTCATCATCATTCATTTTCATGTAATCGAGCTAATTCTTTAGACTCATTACCTGTCCAATGTTTCTGACTAAAAAGAGGTTTGTTAGGGCATCATACATCTTCTTAGATGATTCAATATGGGATATGTAGGGTATCAAGTGGTATTTTATAGAGTCGACTATGATACTCATGGAATTGATGTCATTATCTTTGAACTTCTCCATAATTGCAACGTTCTGAGGTTCCTTATCTTTTCCTTCTTTGAACTATGGTTCCATGATCTTTCCTTTCACGATGTCCAACAATTTATTCTTGGAAAGGATGAGGTCAATCCTTGTCTTCCACGCTCTGAAGTTAGAATCCCCTTCTAAATTGTTTTCTAACTTCATAGAGTAATTCATAACTGCTTTGAATTGGTCAACCTTTGACTTTGACCAAAATATTAAACTTGACGTCTTGACTTGCTGAGAATACCGGGAGGTTTGCTGGGATAGGTCGCACTAGGCTATCTAAAAATTAGGTCAATCTCTTCACTTAAGGTGCCTCAACAAGAGGTTTAGGGTTTCATTGTTGTAGCAAAAACTGGCTGCAACTGCAACTGTAACTGACCAAATCCTCTCAATCTATATTCTAGTGGTTAGACTGTCTGAAGATAGTTTGGGCCCATAACCTGTTATAAATTAATGGATGTGATTTTTTAACCATAGACAATATAGCAATATTGTCACTCAACCATAGGTCGAAGCCACCCTGAGCACCTTAACCTTGATAGAGAATGATTTCGGAAGCAAACCAATATCCAACCAAGGCTAATGCATAAAGATAACCAAGACTGATCAGAAAGTCCAACCATAACCAACAAAAAGTCTGAGCTGAAACCAAGAAACCAGATTGCAGCAGCTATCAGCTGCAGCTGCTCCCCAAACTTGTGCACTAGCCTAGTTCCTACAGTGCGCGCTTCTTCCTAACTCCAATTATGAGCAATGTGTACAAAATGAGGTCTGGCTACTTGTATTTATATTGTTTCTTGAGCTGTCTGGGCCAACTTCTCATTCTGGATACTAAATATTCAATATTAATTATTTCCTTGAGCCGAATTGTCTTCTAGGGTTATGTTCAATGCTTTAGGGTTACTTCTTGCTTCCCAGAATATTCTATTCTCGTCAAGATTACACGTGGAGTTAAATACCTTCCGCAACTACCATAATATCAACACATCATTCGATGGATTTTATATTTTCCAGATCTACTGTTATCCCTTCCTCTGATATGATATGGCCCAAATAATGAATCATCCTCTGGTAGAAGGAACATTTACTCAGTTTGGTATAAATTTGATGCTCTCTTAATAATTGAAGCACCCTTCTCAAGTGTTTCTCATGCTCTTATTCATATTTGGAATAAATAAGAATGTCATCCAGGAAGACAATGACAAAATTATCCAAGTATTCTCTGAAAATACCATTCATTAAACACATGAAGACAGTTGGTGCATTTGACAATCCAAATGGCACCATTGTAACTCATAGCGGCCATACTTTGTTCTGAAGGAAGTTTTACTAATATCCTCTTTTTTAATTCTCACTTGATGATATCCGGATCTAAGATCAATATTGGAAAATACATTTGCATCTTTCAATTGATCAAAGAGTTCATCTATCCTTGGAAAAGGATATTTTTTCTTTACAGTTACTTTAATTAGCTCCCTTAAATCAATGTAAATTATCAAGGTGCCATCCTTCTTTTTCACAAATAACATTCGTGCACCCCAAGGTGACAGAATTGGGAGTATATGCCCTTTCTTCAGAAGTTCTTCAAGCTGCATTTGTAGCTCCTTCAACTCAGGTATTCTCATTATGTAAGGATCCTTAGATACATGGGATTCTCCATGCATTAGATTAATTTAAAAATCAATATCCCCTTTGGGTGTTAACTCGGGGATTTCTTCAAACACATCTTCAAATTCTTGCATAGTCCTCAATGTTTAGCACCATGTTCTTAGGAGCTTCCTCCATATTTGTTGCAAATATTTGACATCCCTTTCTAAAACTTTTCTTTAGTTGCAGGGTTGAAACTTCTCTGATAATTGTAGCTCCTGGGATACCCTATACTTTTCTCAAGTTTCCTTCCTCATCCAAGAAAGTAAAGGATTTATTGTAACATTCCAAGACAGCATGGTGATTTTCTATCCAATACATACCAATTAGGTAGTCATAAGATCCCAAGGGTATGTTGTTCAAGTATTCCTTGGTATTCATCCCAACCATGTTTATTGGACATGACTTAACCATTTCTTTGATTTTCCTTTTAGCTCCTATAGCTAGTTGTACCAACCAAGGTTTTCCAAGTTTTATTTTTGGTAATTGAAACCTTTCTACCATCTTAGGAAATAGATAACTATGACTAGATATTGAATCATTTAAAATAGAAATGGTTTGGTTGTTAATCTTACCTTCTACTTCTAACCCAAAAATGATCTTTAAAGACTTGGTTACGTTTTAAGCATGTGTTCAATTACCATTTAGGAATTAATGAAAGAAGAAGAACTTAATGAGATATTATAGCAGCCATCATAAAGAAATTTAGATCAGAATATAAGCATAAATAACAACAAACCATAACACCAAGGTTGTTAACGGAGTTCGACAAGATTGCCTACATCTCTGGGCCTTTGTCTCATTGGGGTAGGATTTCTTATTCATCTTCAATGCTTCAAAACTACATCAGAAATGTATCAAAAGGATTAAAAACTGGGTTGTGTTTTTTCTTCTCAACTTCAATAATCCAACACAATTGATGGCACTAAAAACGTTTGAGCGTAGCTCCCGAAATTGGCCTCCAAAGTTTGCTTCCTCAATGGCTTCCAAGCATAAAAATGGCTTCAAGATTCACATACCCATCATCATTTTGCAATTTTGAACCTCCTGGTCTGTCAAAAACCTCTGATTTATATAGGATTTGAGTTGGTGATTCTATCCCAACTTCCTCCCAAGATCTAGCCTCAAAAATGGCTCCAGATCCTCAGTTGTGGGCAAAATCCTCCCAAAATCAACATAAAATAATTACAAAATTCATTTAATAAAGTTTGAAAACCCAATTTTGTGCTAAATGTGCGCTCTCTCCTTTAGGTTCATCCCCTGGTCACGCGCCCTGGTTGTATGCACCCATGTGGCCAGCCCAGGTGCTAACACCTCTCTGCCACATCACCTGCATGAACAGTCATATTTCACGTCACTATCGCACACCATGTGTCGTGCCACATCAGCATCCGTACTGCCAAATCACCTACCCAATCAGTTGCCATGTCAGCATATTTACTTCCCAAACACCCTTCCACATCAGCATTCATACAACCACATATCATCTATACTGCCATGTGTTGGCCTGTCATTGGGCCATGTCAGCATTATGTACATCCACGTGTCTCATCCATACAGTGCCACGTGTCACGTTCATACAATGTCATGTGTCAGTTTTTTATTGGTCCACATAAGCCCCAAAAAATGCCAAAAATGAGTGACATGTGTCACCTCCTCATGTTGCCATGTGTCCCTGATGACTTCATCATGATTTCATGCTGATCTCACCTATCGAACTGCTGACATCAGCAATATAGCCTATTGACTTTGGCTTGTTGACTTTTTTGCTTGTTTGGGAAATCAATTAGAACGCGATAACTTTCGCATATGGTGTCATTTTCGGAAAAAATTATATGGTCGGAATCGTCACGATGAGCCCAATGCAATGGCGTTGGTTTAGTCTGATTACGATAAATTTGTTTTTTAGGCCTTCCTGGATCCATTTTGGATCAACTTCAACCATGTGAGACTGAAACTCAGCATGCTTGTTGTCCAAGGCTACATAAATCCTAGGTACATTTATGTCAATGTCTTCAATTGTTTCATCTCATTGTACATTGTGAACAATCCTCACTTTTTCATCTCTATGAGGACAATCCTGGTACATGTGGTCTCCATTACAACCCCAACACTTCATTGGTTGTTTCCTTGGTCTTTGTTCGATGGTTTCAATCATCATGGGCTCCTTGGAAGTTGGTTATCTTTGAGTGATATTTCTAAAAAATGATGGTTTACTTCTTTTTTTCTTCTATTCCATCTTTCCTTTCTTCTTTTCCTCCTAAGTCTTTTGGAAATAAGGTCTTCCTCTATGTTGATCATAGAGATATTTATCTCTCCTTATGGTCTCTTCCATTGTCTTGGGATCATCATATTGTATCTTATCACTAATAAATGATGGCAGCCCACTCAGGTACCTTTGAATATTCACATGTTCATCCTTGATAAAAGGCACATATTTCAGCAGTTCTAAAAATATCATTTCATACTCGTCTATGGTCATGCTCCCAAGTTTGAGTTCAAAGAACTCCTTCGTTTTCCTATCATAGAATCATTTGGTTAAATATTTATTTTCAAAATATCTCTTAAACTCCTTCCAAGTAACCTTCTTCTCATCAATTTTTTGTACTTGTACAAACTGATCCCACCACATTGATGTTTTTCCTTTAAGATGGTAAATTTATATTCTTCCTTATTCCTAAGAGGAATAATTATGTAGCTGAAACTATTTTCAAATACCCAACATCCAAGTATATGCATCCTCATCCTTCTTGTGCTCACCATCAAAAGTAGGAGGATTAATCTTATTCATCTCTCCCTGTAGCTCATCTACCCCATATTTCTTCTTATGCTTCCTAACAAGGCATGGGATTGAGCTACTGCATGCCATCCTAGTTGAATGTTTAGGTGAGTGTTGATGGTATCTATCATTACTCCTTGACTCACTTCTTTTGTCACGAGACTTATGCTCCTTTTCCTTGCTAGACTCTGACTCCTTATTTGTTTTCTTATCTATTCTTTCCAAGCTTTGTAACAACTTGATGTTGAAATTATCTTATTGTTACTTGGATTTCCTAAGCCTCTCATTGTCTTCTTTATAACTTCGGACATCTTTTTGCATATTCTTGATGGTTTCCACCCAGTTTATGTTGTCCTCTTTACCCTCGTCATGTCCATTGGATTTAGTTCTCTCATTTCTCATGTTGATCCATTATCCCTTGGTTTTCTCCTCCTGGCTAGAAATCCTCATATATGTATCTTCCATGTATTTCATGAATTTGGTCTCTATTTTGGTCTATATGCTCTTAATTTTGCAAAATGTGCAAGTAGTAAGATTTGTTAGAAAAAATTAATATAACAAGTTGTAATTTCTAAACCCATCTTAGAGTTAATACATCAGTCCTATAATTGATCTTTGACCCATCTTTCCCTAGTGTTGAAAATGGAGCTCTGATACCACTTTGTAACATCACTCAATCCCCTGATTCTCGATTAGGATGATGGGTTGTCAAAATTTATATTTTCCCAACTAATTAATTCAATTAGACTTTGTATAATGATTATTCTCATCTAGTGAATTCCAATGACTATAACCATGCTCGATTTTGAGCTTTGGATCAAACATTATATCCCTTCAAAGTTTTGGGCTTTCTATCCTAAATTCCACCCCAGTGCCACGTGGAACCATGGTACACGTGGCACTAATTTGGTGCGGACATGGAAACTGATGTGGTAGTTGCCACCCATCTCCTCGGTTATCATATGTTTTTCCTATTGATTAAGGATGGTTGTCATTGATGTCAACCCTTGAAGAAATCCCCACAACCCAAAGGTTTGGGTAACGGACCCTAGATTATTTGATGGAAAGATGACTCATTATTGTCTTGTCATGGTCTATAAGAAGTAAATATGGATGAACTCCAAAGTGGTCCCCTTATGGTGAAAGCCCTCACAGGAAGACGCTTTGCGGAGTAAGAGAACCCATGCTTGATTATGGAATAATGAGTTGAAGGATAGTGAATTTGTCAGGGAAAATATCCTAGATGGATAGTGCTTGTCATGTCGTTTCCGGTGGTATGTGGAACGTCACATAACTCCTCACGGTTAGAGATTTATGACCATATGAAGTTGGAGAACCCCTCATGAGTCTTATAGAAGCCCACAAGGGTCAAAGTGCTTTGCAAAAGAATTTATTTTAAATGAAGAAGCCCTCAAATAAGGAAACTGTAATTCTACATGAAGATATAAATAAGAGGAAAATCTCACTCATTAAGAACACACTTGTACATATTGTGTATCTATTTTCTTGTGTAAATCTTCTTGTAAATACTTGTGGATACATCAAAAGTGGCGAACGTCTGAGGTAGCATGTAGGGTTGACGGAGAAATTCTCGGATTCACAGAAAACCCTATTTTCTGAGGCATACGCGGGTTTTCTATGTATAGGGTGTGTATACATTGAAGGTATACGCGGGTTGGTTGTGTATAGGGTGAGTATGTATGCGGTCTAACTGTGTATAGGGTGAGTACATGTTGATAAAGCCATGAAACTTGAGAAGATGAAGGTGAAGAGGTTCTAGATTCTGAGATCAAGCTCCCAAGAAGGTCTAGAGTGCTTAGATACATCAGATTTATCTATTGGTTCAAAAGGTATGTCTTATTTCTATGAATAGTTGGATTTTGATGTATGCATGAGGAATGGCAATGGATATTTGAGGATTCTCCCTAGAGAGACTAGTGTCTACATGAGATATTTTGCATAAGTTAGATCTACATAAATATAGTGTTGGTATATTTATCATTGATACTTCTTGTTGAGGCACATCTTGTATTTCTTAGCATATGGCTAAGATTTTTTATGGTACATGGTTGAGATCTTGTATTTATTGATGTATTGAGAAATTGAATATCAGAAAGGGGTTGATGACTAAGATCATGTGAGGGATATTATACTTGTTCATGATTAAACATACCTATATGGAACATGATTAGAGAGAGACATACTTGCCTTGAGTAGAGTTTATGTATGAGGATGCATGCACAGGGTACAGTTACAATATGGATACAGTGACAAGTTACAGATCTATGTGAAAGAAGTTACAGAGGGTCAAAATTATTCAAGGTAAAGGAAACCTTAGTTTCAGAAGGCATACGCAGGCTGCATAATAGATAGGGTGCGTACATATGCGGGCTGCATCACTACAGGTCACGTATATGTTGTATTTTTGTAGATAAATGTTCAGTTCGGGTACTGTTTGATTACAGGGAAGTTGTACAGATTGGATACATGGAAATGGTACAGGTTGATACAGTTGTACAAAAGTATATCTCACAGTGACAGGTTGACAGTGGTTCCATCATTCTACTTCTACGTCAGGGCGGTTGGACGGGGCAAGGATAGGTGGTTGTAGCCACCTTCCAGTTGTATCCGGAGAACATAGGGGGTTGTAGCCTCCTTTTGGTTGTAACCATAGAATTGGGGAGTTGGAGCTTCCCTCAAGTTGTATCCTGAGAAACCAGGGGGTTGGATACTCCTTCCAGTTGCATATGGGAAGCAAAGGAAGTTGGTGCTTCCAATGAATGTAATTCTTCAAGACATATAATAAAAAAAATTATGTGGTTTTCTCCCGATTTGGGTTTCCATGTAAAACACTGGTGTACTCTGTATGTGTGTGATTGTTTATTTCGTATTGCTCATTATTGGATAATAATTCTACATTGATATAAAATTTGAAGAAAAAGGATTATAATTACGTTATTACTGATTCACCCCCCCTCTCAGTAATCCAACAATTGGTATCAGAGCAGGTTCCTTTATAAATCATTTTAACCACTAAAAGGTGGATCATGGAGAGTACCAACTCATATAAAAATGGAATACCATAGTTTGATGGACAGAAGTATGTTTTTTGGAGCATAAGGATGAAGACATATATACAGGCACAAGGATTTCAAGTTTGGCAATCAATTGTAGATGGATACACAGCACTAGCAATTCCACCAACAAATGAAAAGCAGTGAAACTCGGTGAGGATAATTCCAAAGCCAAAAATTCACTTTTGAATGGTCTCAGTGATACAGTATTCACCAAAGTTACACATTGTAAATCTGCTAAAGAGATTTGGGACAATCTTCGAAATATTTATGAAGGATATTCAAAAGTCAAAGAAGCAAAGCTTCAAACTTACAGAGGTCAATTCGAACAACTAAAAATGAAGGAAGATGAAGATATCGCAGCCTACTTCTTACGATTCGATGAAATAGTGAATGCAATCATAGGATTGGGAGAAGAAATCTAAGAATCTGTAATTGTTCAAAAGGTACTAAGATCTCTTCCTATGATAATCAACCCTAAGATCTCAGCACTAGAAGAAATATCGGATATAAACTCAATAAGCATGTAGGAACTACATGGAATCCTTATAGCATATGAGATGAGAACTCAACAGGAAAATCCAACTGTAAAATAAGCAGCCTTCAAAGCATCCAAATGATCAAAGAAAAAGATAAAAGGAACAACAAGAATATAGCAGCAGCAACGACATCTCGGAAGATGATGAAGAAGTGGCCAACTTCATCAAAAGACTGAACAAGGGAACCAACAGTAGGTATAGAGGTAAGCTTCCTTTAATTTGTTTTAATTATGATGGTATTGTTCATTTTGCTAGCAAATGTCCTCATAAGAAAAAGAGAAATGATGAAGGTTAATCAAAAGGAAAACATACATATAAAGGCAAAAGAACTACAAAGAAAGATTTCAAGAAAAGCTTATGCATCAAAGAAGACATCTCATCATCAGATGAAGATGAAGTCAATGATAGTGAGATGGGAAGAGTTCTATTCATGGCAGTAAAAGACTCTGACAAAGAAGAATATGAAGAAGCCAAAGAATAAGTCAAAGAAGAAATTGAAGAGGCATAAGTTGACTTTCGAGAAGAAATAATATGTACCATAGAAGTTATCAGAAGAGAAAAGAAGAAGAACAAGAAATTACAAGAAGAACTAGACAAAAAGGAAGACACTCAAGAACAAACAAAAATGATCACAAAATTGAAAGTTCAAATAGAAGAAGATAAAAAAATTGAAGAAGCTCTCAAAGAACAGCTAGAAGAAAAGGACAGAATCATCGGAAACTTGGAAGCAGAGATTGTCACATTAAGAAAGGATAGTCAAAAGAAAAATATGCAGAATAGATCAAAAGTTTTGGATGACATTATCAACAGTCAAAAATCTCACCTTGACAAGTCTGGACTTGGATACAATCAGACAGAAAAGGGATCAAGCTCCAAAACAACAGATCAAGAAAAAAATCCAGAAAGCTATGCAGAAACAATCAAAGGGGACAGGAAGATATACAAGGAAGATTATAGGGACACTCCTCCACCGAGAAGATTCAGATTTCAGAATCAACAATAGACAGATAGACCTCAAGAATACGAAGGATTCATAAGAGCACCTCCTTTCATAATATCTTCAACTCCTAGGTATAAAACTATATTTTTTTGTTTATGTTATGCATGTAATAATTTTGGACATAAAGCTGTAAATTGCAAAGCTAACAACAGGAACAATAACAACTTTGAGAGTCATACACAAAGGGGTTATTCAAGAATACCTAGTGAAACACAAAGAATAATTTACAACAGGTTTGAATCCTTGAGCACTGAAGTGGAATGTTACAAATGTAACAACTTTGGACACATGGCCAAATATTAAAGAATGACAGTCCCTCCTAAAGAACCTCAACAAAATAACAACAGTCATAGACAAGAACCTTGGAAAACAACATGGATAAGAAAGCAAGATTAGTATAGCAATGAAGAATGCATAGTCGCTCTACAATCTAAGCAGAAGAAACATGGTTGGTATGTTGATAGTGGGTGTTCAAAACACATGACAGGTGATACAGACAAATTTATTACATTATGAAAGGAAAGAAATGGATCAGTCTCCTTCGGAAATGATAATTCATCCAAAATCATTGGAGAAGACACAGTCTGAATTGGGAACAAGAATGAAAAGGCACAAAATGTTTTATTGGTAGAAGACATGAAACATAATCTTCTAAGTATGAGTCAAATGTGTGACCAAGGTCATAAAGTTACGTTCGATTCACAAAAGTGTGAGATACGAAAAGAAGGTTCAAGGAAATTGGTCGGTACAGCTGCAAGAACTTCAAATAACATATATGTGTTAAGTGAAATTGGAAATGAAAAGTGTTGTCTAGTAAAGGAAGATGAAAGTTGGCTATGGCACAGAAGAATGGGTCACATGCATTTTGATAACCTTGTCAAAGTCAGCAAAAGAGAAGCAGTTAAAGAAATGCCCCAGATCATGAAACCAACCAACACTTTATGCAAGCATTGTCAACAAGGAAAGAAAACAAAGACCAAGTTCAAATCAAAGGAATGTTCAACAACAAGACCACTGGAAATTGTGCATACTGATCTAGTTGCACCAACTACAACAAAGGGCTTAAAAGGTGAGAGATACTTTATGTTATTAGTTGATGATTATACAAGAATGACTGTAGTTTTCTTTCTCAAGAACAAGTCAAAAGATTTTGAAAACTTCAAGATCTACAAGGAAATGGTTGAAAATGAGATGGATTCAAGAATCAAATGCTTGAGATCCGATAATGGAGGAGATTTCACTTCAAAGGAATTTATGGACTATTGCAACAGTCATGGAATAAAAAGACAATTCCTTGTTGCTAGGACACCTCAACAAAATGGAGTTGTTGAAAGAAAGAACAGGACATTATAGGAAATGGATCGAACAATGATAATGGATTACAAATTGACAGATATATTTTGGACACAGGCAGTGCATACAGCAGTTCACATTCAAAACAAAGTAATGCTCAGAAACAACACGGATAAAACTCCCTACAAGTTATGGAAAGGAAGACCAGCGAATGTGAAGCACTTCAGAGTTTTTGGAAGAAAATGATACATCAAAAGAGAAGATGGCAGAATGGGAAAGTTTGACTCTCATGTGGACAAAGGAATACTTGTTGGTTACTCAAGTACAAGGAAAACATACAAGTGTTACAATCTAAGATTAAACAAAGTTGTGGAAAGCATCAATGTAACAATTGATGAAACAGGCAGACCAGAATCAAAGGAAGAAGAAAACAAATCAATGGAACAAATTTTTGAAGAAGAAGCAGAAGATGAAGAGAATCTGACAAAAACAGAAGAGCAAATTCAGCAAGTATCTCCAAAGACACCTAGCAAACGAGTACAAAAGAATCATCCTTCACATCAGATTATTGGAAACAAAAATGTAGGAGTGGAAACAAAAATGCATTCTTATCTACAATTGAACCAAACTATTTTGAAGAAGCTAGCAAGGATGAATTTTGGAATAAGGCCATGAATGAAGAATTGGATCAAATAGAGAAAAATGACACTTGGAAATTGGTTCCAAGACCAAAGAATAAGAATTTGATCGGCACAAAATGGGTTTTCATGAATAAATTGAATGAAGATGGACAGGTTACAAGGAACAAAGCTAGATTGGTATGTAAAGGATATGCATAGATTGAAGGAATCGACTTTGAAGAGACATTTGCCCCAGTTGCCAGAATGGAATAATTATATTTTCTTTTAGCTCATGCATGCTCCAAAAATGATAAAGTATATCAGATGGACGTAAAATCATCTTTTCTGAATGGGGAACTTGAAAAAGAAGTCTACATTGAACAACCAGAAGGATTTCAGTTGTCAGAGAACACAAACTATGCGTGTAAATTAAAGAAGGCCTTGTGTGGTCTAAAACGGGCTCCTAGAGCATGGTACTCCAAACTGGATAAGTATCTGCAGCAGGCAAGGTTCAGAAAAAGAAGTGCAAACAACAACCTCTACATCAAGGTAAGTCAAGGTAATATTTTATTAATTGATATGTTGATGATATTATTTTTGGAAGTGATGATGACAGGTTAAGCCAGAAATTTGCAAAATATATGCAGAATGAATTTGAAATGTTATTACTTGGATAACTATCCTTCTTTCTGGGACTTCAAATACGTCAAAAAAACCAAGGAATTTTTATTTCTCAAACCAAGTATATCATAGAAATGCTAAAGAGGTTCGGAATGGAAGATTGCAAACCAGTTATCACTCCCATGCAAACCAGTTGTAAGTTGAGCAAATATGATGATTCAAATTCTACAGATCAGAGGCAATATAGGTCAATGATTGGCAACCTACTATATGCGATAGCATCCAGACCAGATGTAATGCAGGCAGTTGGACAGGTGGTACGATTTCAAGAAGCACCAAAGGAATCACATGTATTAGCAGTGAAGAGGATTTTCAGATATCTCAAAGGAATAGAAGAGTTTTGATTATGGTATCCAAAAGGAAAGGATCTATCACTTATTGCCTACACAGATGCAGATTGGGCAGGTTGTATTGATGACCGATGAAGCAGTAGTGGAGCAACGTTCTACTTGGGTGAGTGTTTAGTATCATGGCTAAGAAAGAAACAATCATCAGTATCTTTATCTACAGTCGAGGCAGAGTATATTGCAGCAGTATCATGTTGTACACAGGTTCTTTGGATGAAACAAACTCTGACAGATATATAGGTTGAGTATGAGGAGCCCATTCCATTCTATTTTGATAATATAAGTGCCATCAGTATCTCGAAAAACCCGGCGATGCACTCCAAGACGAAGCACATTCCAATCAAGTATCATTTTCTACGAGATCATGTTGCATAAAAGAATATCAGAGTTGAGTATGTGGGCACAAAATAACAAGTGGAAGATATCTTTACAAAACCACTTCCACAGGAAGTCTTTGAATATATTCGCCAAAGACTTGGAGTTATTTCTACTCCAAAATGAATGATTTTTTAATGCTTTTTGAAAGCTTATCTTATATGTCTTATATTTACACAAGGAAGCACCATAAGAGGACATTTCAGTCAGGGGGAGAAACCCCGGATGGAAAGATACATTTTCCATTGATGACAAAGGGGGAGAGATTTATCAGATGCAGAGAACAGAGGCATGGTTCCAGGGGGAGAAACTTTATCAGATGCAGAGGACAGAGGCATGGTTCCACGGGGAGCAAATTTATCAGATACAGAGGACAGAGGCATGGTTCCAAGGGGAGCATATTAATCAAATGCAGAGGACAGAGGCATGGTTCCAGAGGGAGCATGAGTGATATGATTTCAATATTTCATCAGAGTGTTTCCATCAAGGCCAAAGGGGGAGATTGTTGATTAAGGTTGGTTGTCATTGATGTCAACCCTTGAAGAAAGCCCTGCAGCAAAAAGGTTTGGGTAATGGACCCTAGATCGTTTGATGTAAAGATGACTCATTATTGTCTTTTCATGGTTGATAAGAAGTAAATATGGATGAACTCTAAAGTGGTCCCCTTATGGTGAAAGCCTTCATGGGAAGATGCTTTGCGGAGTAAGAGAACCCATGTTTAATTCTATAATAATGAGTTGAAGGACAGTGAATTTGTCAGGGAAAATATCCTAGATGGATAATGCTTGTCATGTTGTTTTCGATGGTATGTGGAACGTCACGTAACTCCTCACGGTTAGATATTTCTGACCATATGAAGTTGGAGAACCCCTCATGAGTCTTATAGAAGCCCCCAAGGGTCAAAGTTCTTTGAAAAATAATTTATTTTAAATGAAAAATCCCTAAAATAAGGAAAGTGTAATGCTACATGAAGATATAAATAAGAGGCAAAGCTCACTCATTAAGAACACACTTGTACATATTGTATATCTATTTTCTTGTGTAAAGCTTCTTGTAAATACTTTTGGATACATCTGAAGTGGCAAACGTCTAAGGTAGCACGAAGGGTTGATGGAGAAATTCTTGGATTCACAGAAAACCCTATTTTCTATGGAATACGGGGGGTGTCTGTGTATAGGGTGCGTATACATTGAAGGTATACGTGGGCTCGCTATGTATAGGGTGAGTATGTACACGGGATGACTATGTATAGGGTGAGTACATGTTGATAAATCCATGAAACTTGAGAAGATGAAGGTGCAGAGGTTCTAGATTCTGAGATCAAGCTCCTAGGAAGGTCTAGAGTGCTCAGATACATCATATTCATCCATTGGTTCAAAAGTTATGTCTTATTTCTATGAATAGTTTGATTTTGATGTATGCATGAGGAATGGAAATGGAGATTTGAGGATTCTCCCTAGAGAGACTAGTGGCTACATGGGATCTTCTATATAAGTCATATCTAAAGAAATATAGTGTTGGTATATTTATCATTGATACTTCTTGTTGAGGCACATCTTGGCATATGGGTAAGAGTTTTTATGGTACATGGTTGAGATCTTGTATTTATTGATGTATTGAGAAATTGAATATCAGAAAGGGGTTGATGACTAAGATCATGTGAGGGATATTATACTTGTTCATGATTACACATACCTATATGGCACATGACTAGAGAGAGACATACTTGCCTTGAGTAGAGGTTATGTATGAGGATGCATGCGCAAGGTACAGTTACAGTCTGGATACAATGACAGATTACAAATCTATGTGAAATAAGTTACAGAGGGTCAAAAGTTTTCAAGTGAAAGGAAACCCTAGTTTCAGAAGGAATACGAGGGCTGCATAACAGATAGGGCGCGTACATACGCAGGCTTCATAGATGTAGATCGTGTATATGTTGTATTTTTGTATATACATGTCCAGTTTAGGTACGGTTTGATTACAGGGCAGTTGTACAGATTGGATACAGGGCAATGGTACAGGTTGATACAGTTGTACAATAGTATATCTCACAGTGATGGGTTGATAGTGGTTCCATCATTCTACTTCTACTTCAGGTCAGTTGGACGGGGCAAGGAGAGGTGGTTGTAGCCACCTTCTGGTTGTAGCCGGAGAAAATAGGGGGTTGTAGCTAGAGAATTGGGGAGTTGGAGCTTCCCTCAAGTTATAGCCTAAGAAACCATGGGATTGGAGCCTGCTTCCAATTGTAGCTGGAAAACAAAGGAAGTTGGTTCTTATAATGAATGTAAT
This sequence comes from Picea engelmannii, assembly GCA_009831015.1. Lineage (NCBI taxonomy): Eukaryota > Viridiplantae > Streptophyta > Pinopsida > Pinales > Pinaceae > Picea > Picea engelmannii. The sequence continues at coordinate 152,081 of ML787654.1, read as the reverse complement.
TCTTCAAGACATATAAGAAAAAGCATTATGTGGTTTTCTTCCAAATTGGGTTTCCACGTAAAACACTAGAGTATTGTGTATGTGTGTGATTGTTTATTTTGTATTGTTCATTATTGGATAATAATTCTACATTGATATAACATTTGAAGAAAAAGTATTATAATTACGTTATTACTGATTCACCCCCCCTCTCAGTAATCCAACAATTGGTATCAGAGCAAGTTCCTTCAGAAATCGGTATAAACACTGAAAGGTAGATCATGGAGAGTACCAACTCTTATAAAAATGGAATACTACAGTTTGATGGACAAAAGTATGCTTTGTGGAGCATAAGAATGAAGACATATATACAAGCACAGGGATTTCAAGTTTGGAAATCAATTGTAGATGGATACACAATACCAGCAGTTCCACCAACAAATGAAAAAGCAATGAAACTCGGCTAGAATAATTCCAAAGACAAAATTGCACTTTTGAATGGTCTCAATGATACGGTATTCACCAAAGTTTCACATTGTAAATCTGCTAAAGAGATTTGGGACAAGATTCGAAATATTTATGAAGGAGATTCAAAATTCAAAGCAGCAAAGCTTCAAACTTACAGAGGTCATTTCGAACAACTAAAAATGAAGAAAGATGAAGATATCACAGCCTACTTCTTACGAGTCGATGAAACAGTGAATGCAATCATAGGATTGGGAGAAGAAATCAAAGAATCTGTAATTTTTCAAAAGGTACTAAGATCTCTTCCTAGATTCAACCCTAAGATATCAACACTAGAAGAAAGATTGGATCTAAACTCAATAGGAATGGATGAACTGCATGGAATCTTCACAGCATATGAGATGAGAACTGAACAGGAAAATCCAGATGTAAAAGAAGCGGCCTTCAAAGCATCCAAAAGATTAAAGAAAAAGAAAAAGGAACAAGAAGAATATAGCAGCAGCAGTAACGTCTTGGAAGATGATGAAGAAGTGGCCAACTTCATCAAAAGTCTGAACAAGGGAACCAACGGTCGGTATAGAGGTAAGCTTCCTTTAATTTGTTTTAATTGTGATGGTATTGGTCATTTTGCTAACAAATGTCCTCATAAGAAAAAGAGAAATGATGAAGGTTACTCAAAAGGCAAACATACATATAAAGGAAAAAGAACTACAAAGAAAGATTTCAAGAAAAGCATATGCATCAAATAAGACAAGTCAATGACAGTGAGACAGGAAGAGTTCTATTCATGGCAATAAAAGACTCTGACAAAAAAGACTTTGAAGAAGAATATGAAGAAGCCTAAGAAGAAGTCGAAGAAGAAATTGAAGAGGCAGGAGTTGACTTTTCAGAAGAATTAATTTGTGCCATAGAAGTTATCAGGAGAGAAAAGAAGAAGAACAAGAAACTACAAGCAAAACTAGACAAAAAGGAAGACACTCAAGAACAAAAAAAAATGATCACAAAATTGAAAGTTCCAATAGAAGAAGATAAAATAATTGAAGAAGCTCTCAAAGAATAGCTAGAAGAAAAGGACAAGATCATCGGAAACTTGGAAGCAGAGATTGTCACATTAAGAAACGATATTCAAAAGAAAAATATCCAGAATAGCTCAAAAGTTTTGAATGACATTATCAGCAGTCAAAAATATCATCTTGACAAGTCTGGACTTGGATACAATCAAACAGAAAAGAGATAAATCTCCAAAGCAATAGAGGAATAAAAAAATCCAAAAAGCTATGCAGAAACAATCAAAGGGGACAGGAAGATATACAAGGAAGAATACAAGGACACTCCTCCACCGAGAAGATTCAGATTTCAAAATCAACAACAAACAGATAGGCCTCAAGAAGAAGAAGGATTCATAAGAGCACCTCCTTTCACAAGATCTTCAACTCCCAGGTATCAAACTATATTTTTTGGTTTATTTTATGCATGTAATAATTTTTGACATAAAGTTGTAAATTGCAGAGCTAACAACAGGAACAATAACAACTTTGAGAGTCATACACAAAGGGGTTATTCAAGAAGACCTAGTGAAACACAAAGAACAATTTACAATAGGTTTGAATCCTTGAACACTGAAGTGGAATTTTACAATTGTTACAACTTTGGACACATGGCCAAAGATTGTAGAATGATAGTCCCTCCTAAAGAACCTCAACAGAATAACAACATTCACAGACAAGAACCTCAGAAAATGACATGGATAAGAAAGAAAGATCAGTATAGCAATGAAGAATGCACAGTCGCTCTACAATCTAAGTAGAAGAAACACGGTTGGTATGTTGACAGTGGGTGTTCAAAACACGTGATAGGTGATAAAGACAAATTTCTTACATTATGAAAGGAAAGAAATGGATCACTCTCCTTCGGAAATGATAATTCATCCAAAATCATTGGAGAAGGCACAGTCCGAATTGGGAACAAGAATGAAAAGGAACAGAATGTTCGACTGGTAGAAGATATGAAACATAATCTTCTAAGTATGAGTCAAATGTGTGACCAAGGTCACAAATTTACTTTTGATTCACAAAAGTGTGAGATAAGAAAAGAAGGTTCGGGGAAATTGGTCGGTACAGCTACAAGAATGTCAAACAACATATATGTGTTAAGTGAAATTGGAAATGAAAAGTGTTGTCTAGGAAAGGAAAATGAAAGTTGGATATGGCACAGAAGAATGGGTCACATGCATTTTGATAACCTTCTCAAATTCAGCAAAAGAGAAGCAGTCAAAGAAATTCCCCAGATCATGAAACCAACCAACACTTTATGCAAGCATTGTCAACAAGGAAAGCAAACAAAGACCAGGTTCAAATCAAAGGAATATTCAACAACAAGACCATTGGAAATTGTGCATATTGATCTAGTTGGAACAACTACAACAAAGGTCTTAAAAGGTGAGAGATAATTTATGTTATTAGTTGATGATTATACAAGAATGACTGTAGTTTGATTTCTCAAGAACAAGTCAAAAGCTTTTGAAAAATTCAAGATCTAAGAGGAAATGGTTGAAAATGAGATGGATTCAAGAATCAAATGCTTTAGATCTGATAATGGAGGAGATTTCACTTCAAAGGAATTTTCGGACTATTGCACCAGCCATGGAATAAAAAGGAAATTCTTTGTTGCTAGGACACCTCAACATAATGGAGTTGTTGAAAGAAAGAATAGGACATTACTGGAAATGGCTCAAACAATGATAATGGATTCCAAATTGACAGATATATTTTGGACACATGCAGTGCATACAACAGTTCACATTCAAAACAGAGTAATGCTCAGAAACAACACTGATAAAACTCCCTACGAGCTATGGAAAGGAAGACTAGCAAATGTGAAGAACTTCAGAGTTTTTGGAAGCAAATGCTACATCAAAAGAGAAGATGGAAGAATGGGAAAGTTTGTCTCTCGTGTGGACAAAGGAATAATTGTTGATTACTCAAGTACAAGGAAATCATACAAGTGTTACAATCTAACATTAAACAAAGTTGTGGAAAGCATCCATGTAACAATTGATGAAACAAGCAGACCAGAATCAAAGGAAGAAGAAAACAAATCAATGAAACAACTTTTCGAAGAAGCAGAAGATGAAGTAGAAGAGGAAGATGAAGAGAATCTGACAGAAACAGAAGAGCAAGTTCAGTAAGTATCTCCAAAGACACCTAGCAAACAAGTACATAAGAATCATCCTTCAGATTAGATTATTGGAAACAAAGATGTAGGAGTTGAGACTAGAAGAAAAATCTATTCACCAGAACAAACACACCTATCACTCTTATCTACAATTGAACCAAACTAATTTGAAGAAGCTAGCAAGGATTAATTTTGGAATAAGGCCATGGATGACGAATTGGATCAAATAGAGAAAAATAACACTTGGGAATTGGTTCCAAGACCAAAGAATACGAATGTGATCGGCACAAAATGGTTTTTCAGAAATAAATTGAATGAATATGGATAGGTTACAAGGAACAAAGCTACATTGGTATGTAAAGGATATGCACAGATTGAAGGAATCGACTTTGAAGAGACATTTGCCCCAGTTTCCAGAATGGAAGCAATCTGTTTGATTTTAGTTTATGCATGCTCCAAAAATGTTAAAGTATATCAGATGGACGTAAATTCAGCTTTTCTAAATGGGGTACTTGAAGAAGAAGTCTACATTGAACAACCAGAAGGATTTTAGTTTTCAGAGAACACGGACTATGTGCGTAAATTAAAGAAGGCCTTGTATGGTCTAAAACAAGGTCCTAGATCATGGTACTCCAGACTGGATAAGTATTTGTAGTGGGCAGGGTTCAGAAAAGGAAGTGCAGATAGAAACCTCTAAGGTAAGTAAAGGTAATATTTTATTAATTGAAGTTTATGTTGATGATATTATTTTTGGTAGTGATGATGACAGGTTAAGCCAGAAATTTGCAAAATATATGCAGAATGAATTTGAAATGTTGTTACTTGAAGAACTATCCTTCTTTCTGTCACTTCACATACGTCAAAGAAACCAAGGAATTTTTAATTCTCAAACCAAGTATATCAGACAAATGCTAAAGAGGTTCGGAATGGAAGATTGCAAACCAGTTATCACTCCCATGCAAACCAGTTGTAAGTTGAGCAAAGATGATGATTCGAAGTCTACAGATTAAAGGCAATACAAGTCAATGATTGGAAGCCTACTATATGTGACAGCATCCAGACCAGATGTAATGCAGGAAGTTGGACAGGTGGCACGATTTCAAGCAGCACCAAAGGAATCATATGTATTAGCAGTGAAGAGGATATTCAGATATCTCAAAGGAACAGAAGAGTTTGGATTATGGTATCCAGAAGGAAAGGATCTATCACTTATTGCCTACACAGATGTAGATTGGGAAGGTTGTATTGATGACCAACGAAGCACCAGTGGAGCAGGGTTCTACTTGGGTGAGTGTTTAGTATCATGGCTAAGTGAGAAACAATCATCAATATCTTTATCTACAGTCAAGGTAGAGTATATTGCAACAACATCATGTTGTACATAGGTTATTTGGATGAACCAAAATCTGACAGATATATAGGTTGAGTATGATGAGCCCATTCCAATCTATTGTGATAATACAAGTTCCATCAGTATCTCAAAAAAACCGGTGATGCACTCCAAGATGAAGCACATTCCAATCAAGTATCATTTTCTACAAGAGCGGGTTGCATAAAAGAATATAAGAGTTGAGTATGTGGGCACAAAAGAACAAGTGGCATATATATTTACAAAACCACTTCCACGAGAAGCCTTTGAATATCTTCTCCAAAGACTTGGAGTTATTTCTACTCCAAAATGAATGCTTTTTGAATGATTTTTGAATGCTTATCTTATATGTCTTATATTTACACAAGGAAGCACCATAAGAGGATAGTTTAGTCAGGGGGAGCAGCCCTGGATGGAAAGATACCTTTGCCATTGATGACAAAGGGGGAGAGATTTATCAGATGCGGAGAATAGAGGCATGGTTCCAAGGGGAGAAAATTTATCATATGCAGAGGACAGAGACATGGTTCTAGGGGGAACAGATTTATCATATACAGAGGACAGAGGCATGGTTCTAGGGGGAGAAGATTAATCAGATGCAGAGGACAGAGGCATGGTTCCAGGGGGAGCATGAGTGATATGATTCCAGTATTGCATCATATTGTTTCCATCAATGCCAAAAGGGGATATTGTTGATTAAGGTTATTTGTCATTGATGTCAACCCTTGAATAAAGCCCCGTAGCACAAAGGTTTTGGTAATGGACCCTATATTATTTGATATAAATATGACTCATTATTTTCTCATCATGGTTGATAAGAAGTAAATATGGATGAACTCCAAAGTGGTCCCCTTATGGTGAAAGCCCTCACGGGACAATTCTTTGCGGAGTAAGAGAACCCATGCTTAATTCTGGAATAATGAGTTGAAGGACAGTGAATTTGTTAGGGAAAATATCCTAGATGGATAGTGTTTTTCATGTCGTTTCTGGTAGTATGTGGAACGTCACGTAACTCCTCACGGTTAGAGAGTTATGACCATATGAAGTTGGAGAACCCCTCATGAGTCTTATAGAAGCCCTCAAGGGTTAAAGTGCTTTGCAAAAGAATTTATTTTAAATGAAGAAGCCCTAAAATAAGGAAAGTGTAATGCTACATGAAGATATAAATAAGAGGCAAAGCTCACTCAATAAGAACACACTTGTACATATTGTGTATCTATTTTCTTGTGTAAAGCTTCTTGTAAATACTTGTGGATACATCTGAAGTGGCGAACATCTGAGGTAGCACGAAGGGTTGACGGAGAAATTCTTGGATTCACAGAAAACCCTATTTTCTTAGGCATACGCGGACTGTCTGTGTATAGGGTGCATATACATTGAAGGTATACGTGGGTTGGCTATGTATAGGGTGAGTATGTACGCAGGCTGACTATGTATAGGGTGAGTACATGTTGATAAATCCATGAAACTTGAGAAGATGAAGGTGCAAAGATTCTAGATTCTGAGATCAAGCTCCTAGGAAGGTCTAGAGTGCTCAGATACATCATATTCATCCATTGGTTCAGAAGGTATGTCTTATTTCTATGAATAGTTGGATTTTGATGTATGCATGAGGAATGGCAATGGAGATTTGAGGATTCTCCCTAAAGAGACTAGTGGCTACATGGGATCTTTTGTATAAGTCAGACCTACAAAAATACAATGCCGGTATATTTATCATTGATACTTCTTGTTGAGGCACATCTTGTATTTCTTGGCATATGGCTATGATTTTTTATGGTAGATGGTTGATATCTTGTATTTATTGATGTATTGAGAAATTGAATATCAGAAAGGGGTTGATGACTAAGATCATGTGAGGGATATTATACTTGTTCATGATTACACATACCTATATGGTACATGACTAGAGAGAGACATACTTTCCTTAAGTGGAGGTTATGTATGAGGATGCATGCACAGGGTACAGTTATAGTATAGATACAGTGACAGGTTACAGATCTATGTGAAATAAGTTACAAAGGGTCAAAAGTTTTCAAGTGAAAGGAAACCCTAGTTTCAGAAGGCATATGTGGGTTGCATAACAGATAGGGTGCATACATATGCAGGCTACATCACTACAGGTCGTGTATATGTTGTATTTTTGTAGATACATGTTTAGTTCAGGTACAGTTTGATTACAGGGCAGTTGTACAGATTGGATATAGGGCAGTGGTACAGATTGATATAGTTGTACAACAGTATATCTCACAGTGACAGGTTGACAGTGGTTCCAGCATTCTGCTTCTACTTCAGGGCGGTTGGATGGGGCAAGGACAAGTGGTTGTAGATACCTTCTGGTTGTAGCCAGAGAACATAGGGGGTTGTAACCTCCTTTCGGTTGTAGCCAGAGAATTGGGGAGTTGGAGCCTCCTTCCAGTTGCAGTTGGAAAACAAAGGAAGTTGGTGCTTCCAATGAATGTAATTCTTCAAGACATATAAGAAAAAGCATTATGTGGTTTTCTCCCGATTTGGGTTTCCACGTAAAACACTGGTGTAATGTGTATGTGTGTGATTGTTTATTTCTTATTACTCATTATTGGATAATAATTCTACATTGATATAACATTTGAAGAAAAAGGATTATAATTACGCTATTACTAATTCACCCCCCCCTCTTAGTAATCCAAAAATTGGTATCGGAGAAGGTTCCTTCGGAAATCAGTTTAACCACTAAAAGGTAAATCATGGAGAGTACCAACTCATATAAAAATGGAATACCACAGTTTGATGGACAGAAGTATGTTTTTTGGAGCATAAGGATGAAGACATATATACATGAATAGGGATTTCAAGTTTGGCAATCAATTATAGATGGATACACAGCACCAACAGTTCCACCAACAAATGAAAAAGCAGTGAAACTCGGTGAGAATAATTCCAAAGCCAAAAATGAACTTTTGAATGGTCTCAGTGATACAGTATTCACCAAAGTTGCACATTGTAAATCTGCGAAAGAAATTTTGGACAAGCTTCGAAATATTTATGAAGGAGATTCAAAAATCAAGGCAGTAAAGCTTCAAACTTATAGAGGTCAGTTCGAACAACTAAAAATGAAGGAAGATGAAGATAACACAGCCTACTTCTTACGAGTCAATGAAATAGTGGATGAAATCATAGGATTGGGAGAAGAAATTGAAGAATCTGTAATTGTTCAAAAGGTACTAAGATCTCTTCCTATGATATTCAACTCTAAGATGTCAGCACTAGAAGAAAGATCGGATTTAAAATCAATAAGCATGGACGAACTGCATGGAATCTTCACAGCATATGAGATGAGAAATGAACAGGAAAATCCAGATGTAAAAGAAGAAACCTTCAAAGCAAAAGAAAAAGGAACAAGAAGAATATAGCAACAGCAGCGACGTCTCGGAAGATGATGAAGAAGTGGCTAACTTTGTCAAAATACTAAACAAGGGAACCAACGGTCAGTACATAGGTAAGCTTCCTTTAATTTTCTTTAATTTTGATGGTATTGGTCATTTTGCTAACAAATGTCCTCATAAGAAAAAGAGAAACGATGAAGGTTACTCAAAAGGAAAACATACATACTAAGGAAAAATAACTACAAAGAAAGATTTCAAGAAAAGCTTATGCATCAAATAAGACATCTCATCATCAGATGAAGATGAAATCATTGACAGTGAGATAGGAAGAGCTATATTCATGGCAGTAAAAGAATCTGACAAAGAAGACTCTGAATAAGAATATGAAGAAGTCGAAGAAGAAGTCAAAGAAGAAATTGAAGAGGCAGAAGTTGACTTTCGAGAAGAAATAATATCTACCATAGAAGTTATCAGAATACAAAAGAAGAAGAACAAGAAACTACAAGCAGAACTAGACAAAAAGGAAGACACTCAAGAACAAAAAAAATGATCACAAAATTGAAAGTTAAAATAGAAGAAGATAAAAGAATTGAAGAAGCTCTCATAGAATAGCTAGAAGAAAAGGACAGGATCATCGAAAACTTGGAAGCAGAGATTGTCACATTAAGAAAGGATATTCAAAAGAAAAAATATGCAGAATAGCTCAAAAGTTTTGGATGACATTATCAGCAGTCAAAAATCTCATCTTGACAAGTTTGGACTTGGATACAAACAGACAAAAAAGGGATCAAGCTCCAAAAAAACAGAGCAAGAAACAAATCCAAAAAGCTATGCAAAAACAATCAAAGGGGACAGGAAGATATACAAGGAAGATTGCAGGGACACTCCTCCACTAAGAAGATTCAAATTTCAGAATCAACAACAGACATATAGGCGTCAAGAAGAAGAAGGATTCATAAGAGCACCTCATTTTAGAAGATATTCAACTCCTTTGTATCAAATTATATTTTTTGGTTTATGTTATGCATGTAATAATTTTGGACATAAAGTTGTAAATTGCAGAGCTAACAACAGGAACAATAACAACTTTGAGAGTCATACACAAAGGGGTTAGTCAAGAAGACCTAGTGAAACACAAAGAATAATTTACAATAGGTTTGAATCCTTGAGCACTGAAGTGGAATTTTACAAATGCAACAACTTTTTACACATGTCCAAATATTGTAGAATGGCAGTCCCTCCTAAAGAACCTCAACAGAATAACAACAGTTACAGACAAGAACCTCAAAATACGACATGGATAAGAAAGAAAGATCAGTGTAACAATTAAGAATGCACAATCACTCTACAAGCTAAGCAGAAGAAACGTGGTTGGTATGTTGACAGTGGGTGTTCAAAACACATGACAGGTGATAAAGACAAATTTATTACATTACGAAAGGAAAGAAATGGATCAGTCTCCTTCGTAAAAGATAATTCATCCAAAATCATTGGAGAAGGCACAGTCTAAATTGGGAACAAGAATGAAAAGGCACAAAACGTTCTATTGGTAGAAGATATGAAACATAATCTTCTAAGTGTGAGTCAAATGTGTGACCAAGGTCATAAATTTACTTTCGATTCACAAAAGTGTGAGATAAGAAAAGAAGGTTCAGGGAAATTGGTCGATACAGCTGCAAGAACTTCAAACAACATATATGTGTTAAGTGAAATTGGAAATGAAAAGTGTTTTCTAGGAAAGGAAGATGAAAGTTGGTTATGGCACATAAAAATGGGTCACATGCATTTTGATAACCTTGTCAAAGTCAGCAAAAGAGAAGCAGTGAGAGAAATTCCCCGGATCACGAAACCAACCAACACTTTATGCAATCATTGTCAACAAGGAAAACAAACAAAGACCATGTTCAAATCAAAGGAATATTCAACAACAAGACCACTGGAAATTGTGCATATTGATCTAGTTGGACCAACTACAACAAAGGGATTAAAAGGTGAGAGATACTTTATGTTATTAGTTGATGATTATACAAGAATGACTGCAGTTTTCTTTCTCAAGAACAAGTCAGAAGATTTTGAAAACTTCAAGATCTACAAGGAAATGGTTGAAAATGAAATGGATTCAAGAATCAAATGCTTGAGATCCGATAATGGAGGAGAGTTCACTACAAAGGAATTTATGGACTATTGTAGCAGTCATGGAATAAAAAGGCAATTCTTCGTTGCTAGGGCACCTCAACAGAATGGAGTTGTTGAAAGAAAGAACAGGACAGTACAAGAAATGGCTCGAACAATGATAATGGATTCCAAATTGACAAATATATTTTTGACACAGGCAATGCATATAGCAGTTCACATTCAAAACAGAGTAATGCTTAGAAACAAGACTGATAAAACTCCCTACGAGCTATGGAAACTAAGACCAACAAATGTGAAGCACTTCAGAGTTTTTGGAAGCAAATGCTACATCAAAAGAGAAGATGGCAAAATGGGAAAGTTTGACTCTTGTGTGGACAAAGGAATACTTGTTGGTTACTCAAGTACAAGGAAAGCATACAAGTGTTACAATCTAAGATTAAACAAATTTTTGGAAATCATAACTGTAACAATTGATGAAATAGGAAGACCAGAATCAAAGGAAGAAGAAAACAAATCAATGGAACAACTTTTCAAAGAAGAATCAGAAGATGAAGTAGAAGAGGAAGATGAAGAGAATCCAACAGAAACAGAAGAGCAAGTTTAGCAAGTATCTCCAAAGATACCTAACAAACGAGTACAGAAGAATCATCCTTCAGATCAGATTATTGGAAACAAAGATGCAGGAGTTGAGACTAGAAGAAAAATCCGTTCAACGGAACAAACACACCTAGCACTCTTATCTACAATTGAACCAAACTATTTTGAAGAAGCCAGCAAGGATGAATTTTGGAATAAGGCCATGGATGAAGAATTGGATCAAATAGAGAAAAATGACACTTGGGAATTGGTTCCAAGACCAAAGACTAAGAATGTGATCATCACAAAATGGGTTTTCAGGAATAAATTGAATTAATATGGACAGGTTACAAGGAAGTAGCTAGATTGGTATGTAAAGGATATGCACAGATTGAAGGAATCGACTTTGAAGAGACATTTTCCCCAATTGCGAGAATAGAAGCAATTTGTTTTTTTTTAGCTTATGCATGCTCCAAAAATGTTAAAGTATATCAGATGGGCGTAAAATCAACTTTTCTAAATGGGGAACTTGAAGAAGAAGTCTACATTGAACAACCAGAAGGATTTTAGTTGTCAGAGAACATAGACTATTTGTGTAAATTAAAGAACGACTTGTATGGTCTAAAACAGCCTCCTAGAGCATGGTACTCCAGACTGGATAAGTATCTGCAGCAGGCAGGGTTCAGAAAAGGAAGTGCAGACAACAATCTCTACATCAAGGTAAGTCAAGGTAATATTTTATTAATTGAAGTTTATGTTGATCATATTATTTTTGGTAGTGATGATGACAGGTTAAGCCAGAAATTTGTAAAAGATATGCAGAATGAATTTGAAATGTCGTTACTTGGAGAACTATCCTTCTTTCTGGGACTTCAGATACGTCAAATAAACCAAGGAATTTTTATTTCTCAAACCAATTACATCAGAGAAATTCTAAAGAGGTTCGGAATGGAAGATTGAAAACCACTTATCACTCCCATGCAAACCAATTGTAAGTTGAGCAAATATTATGATTCGAAGTCTACAGATCAGAGGCAATATAGGTTAATGATTGGTAGCCTACTATATGTGACAGCATCCAGACCAGATGTAATGTAGGAAGTTGGACAGGTGGCATGATTTCAAGCAACACCAAAGGAATCACATGTATTAGTAGTGAAGAGGATTTTCAGATATCTCAAAGGAACAGAAGAGTTTGGATTATGGTATCCAAAAGGAAAGGATCTATCACTTATTGCCTACACAAATGCAGATTGGGCAGGTTGTATTGATGACCGACGAAGTACCAGTGGAGCAGCATTCTACTTGGGTGAGTTTTTAGTATCATGCATAAGAAAGAAACAATCATCAGTATCTTTATCTAAAGTCGAGGGAGAGTATATTGCAGCAGCATCATGTTGTACACAGGTTCTTTGGATGAAACAAACTCTGACAGATATACAAGTTGAGTATGATGAGCCCATTCCAATCTATTGTGATAATACAAGTGCCATCAATATCTCTAAAAATCCGATGATGCACTCCAAGATGAAGCACATTCCAATCAAGTATCATTTTCTACGAGAGCAGGTTGCATAAAACAATATCAGAGTTGAGTATGTGGGAAAAAAAGAACAAGTGGCAGATATCTTTACAAAACGACTTCCACGGGAAGCCTTTGAATATCTTCGCCAAAGACTTGGATTTATTTCTACTCCAAAATGAATGCTTTTTCAATGCTTTTTGAATGCTTATCTTATATGTCTTATATTTACATGAGGAAGTACCATAAGAGGATAGCTCAGTCAGGGGGAGAAGCCCTGGATGGAAAGATACCTTTTTCATTGATGACAAAGGGGGAGATATTTATCAGATGCAGAGAACAGAGGCATGGTTCCAAGGGGATAAAATTTATCAGATGTAGAGGACAGAGGCATGGTTCCAGGGGGAGCATATTTATCAGATATAGATCACAGAGGCATGGTTCCAGCGGGAGTAGATTAATCAGATGCAGAGGACAGAGGCATGGTTCTAGGGGGAGCATGAGTGATATGATTTCAGTATTTCATCAGAGAGTTTCCATCAATGACAAAGGGGGATATTTTTTATTAAGGTTGGTTTTCATTGATGTCAACCCTTGAAGAAATCCCCACGACACAAAGGTTTGGGTAATGGACCCTAGATTGTTTTATGTAAAGATGACTCATTATTGTCTCATCATGGTTGATAAGAAGTAAATATGGATGAAATCCAAAGTGGTCCCCTTATGGTGAAATCCCTCATGGAAAGACGCTTTGCAGAGTAAGAGAACCCATGCTTAATTCTGGAATAATGAGTTGAAGGACAATGAATTTGTCAGGGAAAATATCCTAGATGGATAGTGCTTGTCATGCTATTTCTGGTGGTATGTGGAACGTCATATAACTCCTCGCGGTTAGAGAGTTATGACCATATGAAGTTGGAGAACCCCTCATGAGTCTTATAGAAGCCCCCAAGAGTCAAAGTGATTTGCAAAAGAATTTATTTTAAATGAAGAAGCCCTAAAATAAAGAAAGTGTAATGCTACATGAAGATATAAATAAGAGGCAAAGCTCACTGATTAAGAACACACTTGTACATATTATATATCTATTTTCTTGTGTCTTCTTGTAAATACTTGTGGATACATCTGAAGTGGCGAACGTCTAAGGTAGCACGAAGGGTTGATGGCGAAATTCTCGGATTCACGGAAAACCCTATTTTTTTAGGCATACGCGGGCTATCTATGTATAGGGTGCATATACATTGAAGGTATATGTGGGTTGTCTGTGTATAGGGTGAGTATGTATGCAGGCTGACTATGTATAGCGTGAGTACATGTTGATAAAGCCATGAAACTTGAGAAGATGAAGGTGTGGAGGTTCTAGATTCTAAGATTAGGCTCACAGTAAGCTCTAGAGTGCTCAGATACATCATATTCATCCCTTGGTTCAAAAGTTATGTCTTATTTCTATGAATAGTTGGATTTTGATGTATACATGAGGAATGGCAATGGAAATTTGAGGATTCTCCCTACAGAGACTAGTGGCTACCTGGGATCTTTTGTATAAGTCAGATCTATAGAAATACAGTGCTAGTATATTTATCATTGATACTTCTCGTTGAGGCACATCTTGTATTTCTTGGCATATGGCTAAGATTTTTTATGGTACATGGTTGAGATCTTGTATTTATTGATGTATTGAGAAATTGAATATCAAAAAGGTGTTGATGCCTAAGATCATGTGAGGGATATTATACTTGTTCATGATTACACATACCTATATGGCACATGACTAGAGAGAGACATACTTTCCTTGAGTAGAGGTTATGTATGAGGATGCATGCACAGGGTACAGTTACAATCTGGATGCAGTGACAGGTTACATATCTATGTGAAAGAAGTTACAGAGGGTCAAAAATTTTCAAGTGAAAGGAAACCCTAGTTTCAGAAGGCATACACGGGATGCATAACATATAGGGCATGTACATACATAGGCTACATCACTACAGGTCATGTATCTATTGTATTTTGTTAGATACATGTGCAGTTCAGGTACGGTTTGATTACAAGGAAGTTGTACAGATTGGATACAGGGCAGTGGTACATGTTGATACAATTGTACAGCAATGTATATCACAGTGACAGGTTGACAGTGGTTCCATCATTCTACTTCTACTTCAGGGTGGTTGGACGGGGCAAAGATAGGTGGTTGTAGCCACCTTCTGGTTGTAGTCGGAGAACATAGGGGGTTGTAGCCTCCTTCTGGTTGTATCCAGAGAATTAGGGAGTTGGAGTTTCCCTCAGGTTGTAGCCTGAGAAACCAAGGGGTTGGAGCCTCCTTCCAGTTGCAGCTGGAAAACAAAGGAAGTTGGTGCTTCCAATGAATGTAATTCTTCAAGACATATAAGAAAAAGCATTATGTGGTTTTCTCTCGATTTGGGTTTCCACGTAAAACATTGGTGTACTATGTATGTGTGTGATTGTTTATTTCTTATTGCTCATTATTGGATAATAATTCTACATTGATATAAAATTTGAAGAAAAAGGATTATAATTACGCTATTACTTATTCACCCCCCCTCTTAGTAATCCAACATGGCCTTCTAGATTAACGACTCTAATCTACTCAGATTTCTTTTATACCGTCGACGTTTATCCCATCGGAGTGTATCCACAAGGGGATTTTCGTGCACTCTAATTACCTAAGTCCAACAAATCTAACAGTCTTAGAGACCGAAAATCGATGGCCCAAGTCACGTCGAGGTTCAAAATAGCATGAGGGTTAATGATCTACCTTCTACGTTTGAACACACCCTTGTGGGGGTCCACGTTAATCAATGGTTGACGTTCATAATGTCCACACTATGATCAATGGAGTTGATCATCTCTAGGATTCATACTCTAAACCCTTCAGAGTGGTACTCCAAAATGGTCAACTCCCTTCCTAGCCTCACTTACAGAGAGTTCTACATGGCATCCGAGTTGGTGCTCAGGACACGTGCCCCTACCCAACACCACCACCTTGCTCGACATGTGGAAATCAGGCCACACCACATATCACCCCCAAAGTTCCATAACACACTGCCACGTGGCACAATAGACACCTAACACGTGGACTCCCCAAGTGGACTAACGTGGCGTACATGTCATTGTTGACCACTATCACATCCTTCCTAGTGTTAACACCAGTCCTCTATATATTGGATGGATGACATCATCCCTATCAGTGTGATGTCACCTTCCTCCTAGCCTCTTGTAGTTGAGACCCTCCAAGATCTACGATAAGGATTGTCTTTAATATAGGCTTCGATTAACTTTCATAATTAATCCTCAATGTTTCTCCTTCAAAGTGTTTTTGTGACCGCTCAAGAATTCTCTCTGAAATTCAACTTCGAACAAATTGTTTTCAACGGTCTTTTCTTTGAAATACCAATGACTAGGTCCAACGTCCATGATTGATCCTCCTTACGATCTAACGATCATTGATAACAACACCTTTCCAAGGTCTTGAACTTGATAGGGACCCACTCCATATTACCTCGACCAAAAGAAGTCTACCACGTGTCTTCCTCGTACACCTAGGCTCTTTCCATCAGTGTGATGTCAACATGATGTCACCTATCCTCTCGATCATGTCTAAGGTTTTCCATGCCAATCAACGGTCGAGATTACATCTCAATGGTTCTATTATTGATGGTTTGGATTACTCCTCGAAGTATTCCCTTTGGAGTATTTTCCTTCTAGTGAACTAAATGATTCTGAAGGACCTACTGTGATGGACAGTTATGATCACTCCGATTTACTCCTTGATGGATCCAACGGTTGACAACATCATGAATCCTCGACAAGTTCTCGTACATGAGGACCCCGGTCAACGGCTAGGATTTCCCAATCCACCTCCCATGAATCTGATGGTCGACCATGAACTTGATTATTGGAAATCCTGGAGCATGAGTGACTCTGACCAATGGCTAGGATTGGTTCATTGTGTTGAAATCTATGGTTGTGATTCCTTCTGGAAAAAGACATGAAAATTCCTAGGTTTATCAAACCACTTCTAGATGTAGTCAACTTTTCGAGGTTTTATCATAATTTACCCTCGGCTATCAGTCTAAAAAATCTAATCTATTTAATCTTCATCACTCAGTTTGGGAATTCTCATCCCATGAGCTATTCACACCAGCAATGAGGCATTTCCAGCCCTGATTTGTCATATTTACACTCAGTTATCATTGATTTAAAGGAAAACTCTGCATATTAACAGATATAGTCAAAATACTAACCATGCCTATATAAATAAACATTTATAAGCAAGTGAAACCATATAGAAACACACAATTATGAATTATGTGTAATATAATGGCAAATATACAGTTCTGGAAAATATAGCAGTAAAATTATTAAGGATAATTACAACAGTAAAAACCCACAGTAGAATATACATGATTACAGTATTGGTGCAGTTCTAACTTCCCTTTTGAACCACTTGGTGATTTGTTCCTCTATTCCAAAGACTTAGGACAAAAATCATGTCCTTGCCTTTTTTCCTTTATTAGAAATATTTTATTAATATTTCCTTGGTTTATGTCTCATGGCTTAGCTCTCTTCCCATACCTTTAGCCCCCTTTCCCATCTAGTGGAGTTTATCCCATCAAACTCTTTCTTTTCAGGATGGTCTACAGCAGTGATATTTTTCATTAAATTCAAAGTGAAAATACATAATACAAAAATAGGCGCATTGACCCAAAAGTTCCCAGCCCACCAGCCTAAGTGCACAAATGTAATTACATTTCAATTGGAGTTCATCCTAGGGGTATTACAGGTCACAAAACAAAAAGTGAAATTTTGGAAAAAAAATCCAAATATTAACAAAAATGGGGTTAGATCTCAATTAGCTTACCTAGAAAATGCAAGTTTTCTCTCTATTTCTGATTTTCGAAGCTCACATACAGCACAAAGAAAAGAGCATACATAGAAAAGAAAACATGTTCTACTATGCTTCTAATTTTTTGAGATCGCAGAGAACGCACAGAAAATATCATACGCAAACTAAAAAGAGTAGCAATCCGGAAATAAAAATAGAAAACCGAAATATTAACTCTATAGAAAAAAGGTGTATTCAGGTTTATACCTTTTTATTTGACTTAAACAATCGTATCTTGGGCAAACAAAGACCTTTTTGAGTGAAACAAAAAGTATTTCTGACTAAAATAATCACTCCATATGCAATGGAATAGTCCTGTCGGCCTAGAAATGCATGGAAATAATAGAAACTAGAAGTGTGGCAACACGATTTCAAATCTTGATCTACATTGAGAACAGGTCTTCAAACATGCTATGATATCATGTTCGACAAAAAAGTATATTCCACATAGGAATAACACCTTAAGGAACCACTCACACAACTAAATCAAATATCAACACAATGATTTCTTTACGTGGTTAAACTCCCTGAAGATGGAAACAGTCCATGGCCTCAACTAACGTGTCCACTTGAAGCAATATATTAATACAAAAGAAAAATATTTTACAAGAGATTTTCTCACAATTGATCATCAAAAAATGACCCTCTATTATGTTTAAATAGAGATCATGGACCAGTCGGTTGTTAAGCTACGGATGAATGTAGCCATTAAGATTGAGGAGAATATGATTTGTTGGATCCGTCTATGTCTAGAACATATCATGACTGTCAAATTACATAACTACAAATGCATACTAATGCATACTAGAGAAACACACTTTTACCTAAAGACACTATAGACAAATTTGATCTTAACTAAATCCTAAGTGTCTAAATATCCTAACACTTTTGTGTGTTCAAAAAATTACAATAAACACACTCCTATAAAATACTCTCTAAGATATAGTTAAGCAAACTTACTCTCCCAAAAATCAGCCTAGGGTGTTTAGGTCCTAAGTCCAATCAATGAAGACTTGAGCATAGCCCTTGTCACCACCTGAACTAGAAACATTGTGAAAAGTCCCAACACAGGTGCTAACTAGGGAAACAAAATGGGAAGTGCACCACTATCACCTTAGTACACTTTCCCCTTCACTTTAGGCCATATCCTAGAAGCCAAGAGAGATATCCCTATTTGTGAAAATTAAACCTCTTTAAGTGAATTATGACCATGTAGGACTATGATTTAATTTAATGAATCCCAAAATATATTTAACAAGACCATGCATAAGGATTCCAATAAGTGATTAAATGCTTTAAAGGTAAAGAATTAAAAATAATAGAAAATAACCACAAGTATGTCCACTTGAATGATGGGGTTAGGATCTAGTGTATGTGTGTGCAAAATCTAATATGTAAGATAAATAATGTTAGAAACTTCATATTTCTATCTAAATGGATATCACTCAACAAATAGAACTTAAAAGAGGTTAGAACCACTTTTAAGCTACTTAAGGGCACAAAGAGTGAAACCAATTAGCATAAATCAATGGTGAAATGTGTGATTTTGATTACCAATTGATTAAATGATAAGAAAGTACAATATTAGCTCTGTCCTTCAACTTTTAAATATAATTTATGATAAAATAATGCAGAAATTTCAGGTTTAGAGCATGAAACAAACCATCCAAGAGAGAGATTATGCACTAGAGAGAAATATGTCTTGGATGCTTCCACTTGGGAAAGAGATATACTATGAAATAACAACCCAAAAAGTGTTAGAAACAAGTTCTATATATATATATATATATATATATATATATATATATATATATATATAACTAAGAAAGAAATTGTAAAATAGATGGTGAATCATCCTAGGGTTTCCATGTTAGCGCTTGGAATTCACCAAAATAATATCTAAATAAAATATAAGAAATAATAATCACTTTAGATATTAAATTCACCACTAGATGTGTAATGTAAACTTGTAAAAACAATCTAGAAATGAAATAGAGACTATGTATGAGTAAGAATACACCTTTAAGCATTGAATCATGTCCTTAGGGTTTCACCAAATCTTATTTTTGTTGTTGCAATTTAATTTCTAGATTTGATAAATGCCTTAAATCATCCCACAAAACATTAGATAAGACCTTGAAACATATTTCTAATAGTTTTTCCTTCTTAGGGTTAGAAATCAACAATTAATCACAAACCCTTGAGTAAGCAAGTCTAGGAATGAAATGAACTATTAACTTTGTACTAGACAATGAAAGAAATCTAAATAAAGACTTTTATCTGATTTTTTACCATCAATTTTTGTTACAACAAAACAAGGTAAAATTTTTGGGTTTTTAGGGTTTTTTGGTTGGTTTTTGGGAGAATGCAAGTGCTTTTCTCTAATTAGGGATTTTGGGGTCAAAAATTATGCCCCTCTAAGATTTGGTCACTTCTATCTTAAGTATTAGGGAAAGATATTATAACCATCAGGGTACAATAATATTTAACCTAATCAAGATAAGGTATGAGGACCAAGGCCCTACAATAAGGGATTCCATAAGGGAAAAATCATTTACCATCGAGATCAATTATAGTTTGAATAAAATACCTAAAACCCTTGTCAAGGAACAAAATGGAAAACAAGACAAGAGATTGAGCACTTACCAAACCAAAAAGGAAGATGGAAAAGATAGAAACCATATACGTCTTTCCTCCAAGTGGTTAATTAACCCTTCAAATGGATTGATCTTGCTATCTAGTACAATTCTTGAACATTCACAACTAATCTTTGATGCACCAAGAAAATAACAAGGAAAGAGAGAGCTCCAGGAATTGACACCAAAACCTCTAATAATAAGATATTCAACAAATTATAATCTCCATTAATGTCCAACAAAAACAACAAATTAGAATGAGAAGAGTACCTTTATTTATAGTTGGGGCTTTTACATATTCTCATTCTTTCTTGTTTTTATCTCCTAAAATCTAGTCTAAGAGAATGACAAAAAGTGACTTGGCATCCACATAATTAAGGAGACTAAGTTCAACTACAATTAAAACATGAAACAAGTACATAAAACCCTCATGAGAAAGGGACATTCCACAAATAAGGAGGTCAAGTTGTTGTTACGAGGGAAAAACTCTCTATGGCCAGGGTAAACCACAACAGACAGGTGTGACTGCAGAAATCTACTCAATTCCAACATATGCTATATAAACCAATGTGCTAGTGAGATAAGAAACAAGCCTACCTCGTTCCAACATTTGATGATGTTCCATTGTTGATTACTTTGACCCAAATCACCACAACAGACAGGTATGACTGCAAAAATCTACTCAATTCCAACATATGCTATATAAACCAATGTGTTAACAAGATAAGAAAGAATCCTGCCTTGTTCAAATGTTTGATGATGTTCCATTGTTGATTACTTTGACCCAAATCTTTGTACCTGCAAAACGTTCTCAACAAACAAGCAGAGCAAGTATATAGTGATAATATAAAGGGGTTAGCACATTAGATAGCATAATCCATTAATAAACATTACAAATATGCCCATGGATAATAATCATATATTTTCACGATATCAATTGGACGGGAAAGGAGTATTTCTATTAATAAATGATCAGCATAAGAGAAAACATTACAGACTTCCGTGTCAACACAGTTTGAAACCAAGAAACCAAGTTCCTTCCGACTGGGCCTCCACCACTTCAATCCTCCACCAAAGGCAAGCTCATAGAAAAGAGACAATGAGGTTATATCAACAATAGGGAAAGATCTTGGGGGTTGAACACTATGTTCAGACTTGAGGGACAAAGGGATGCAGACTCAATATGAAGTAATTTCTCCAGAGTAACTTTTCTCTCAAAGTTGAATGATTTCTCCTCTTTTCCATAGCTCGGAATTGTGCTCTTATATCCTTCAAAATGCAACTGAAGGGTCGAGTCGGAACATTTCCAGTATATGGAAGACCAAGGATCGGAGATCTCCTATCGTGACATGGAAACCCGACTTCATTTTTGTATTTTCTGGCACAAATACCGATGTACGTGGGTTGTAGTGGAGCAGCCTGCGTATACGCATGTTGTATAGTAGATAGGGCGCGTATATGTGGAAAAATATGTATTTTTAGCTCTGGATTCATCAAAAATGGATGACAAGTCTGCATAGGGAAATGGAAAAAGGCCCTCTATGCAAGATAGAAATGGTGAGGAAAATCTTGCTATAACAAATTCCCCCTAATGTGTGAGATCAGAGGAGTGTCTGCAATGGTCTAAATACATTATAAATAACCCAGAAGTGGAGTGGTGTAAACCCAGCTGGAAAGACTAGTTTCTCATTACATTATGTGTTGACTTTACATACATGGCTACCAATAGAATACAATGCAGATCCATGTGGAAAATATACCAAATGTGTGTCTATAGCCATGAATAGGAAAATAAAAATGTGGTTATATGCCAAAAGTTGTCATAATCACAAACAAGGCCCAGTAGAACCAGTCTCAAAACCAATCTGAAGATATTTGTATACGATGGAGTATAATTTGATGTCCCATGATTACTGTAGTCAAATAGGTGTTGGTCCAATGAAAAGGAAGCAACAGCTCAGGAAAGTTGCGGCTACATAGTGATGTCTTCAAGTCTTCTACACATCCTCCAAAGGTGCAAGTCTACATCATGTGAATAAAGGATTTGAGGTCGAACACAATGAGACATCGTTTGATTATCGATCATTGAGGTATATCGTTAACAAACACGAGATAGCCTACCAATAATGAAAGTAGGTATCAAGGCACCGAGTACATTCCTACAAGTGTGAATAAAGGAGTCAATGTCGAACACCTGAGGAATCCATTGATCGGGAGACACTGATGTATTCCCATATGTCAATGGCGAGAGAGCCTGCCAATAATGACTGCAAGTCTCAAGGTACTCATAAAACTCTAGGTCCCATATCCAGAATAAATGAGCTGAAGTCGATGGAAAGAGACCCGATGAAAGGAGAGCATTAAGGCATCTCTCATCAGTCAGCACGAGGAACAAAGCACGAGCTTCATAATTTGGTGGGGATCGGACGAAGAACATGTTCATGAACCAACGACCTTGTGCGTATTTCGTGTGTGCCAAATGCAAGCGGTACATGAAAAAAACCCTCTGAATAGCAGTCAATGATGAAGATCGCTGACAAAGGAGAGGAAACCACCAATAAGGCTAATGGAATCCAATACATTGCACGAACCCCAAAGTGTGAATAGATGTCTTGTCATCGAACACAAGGGAAACCACCTAGTTAACGACCAATGATGAAATGTCGACTGTTGGGTTCAAGGTGACCTACCCATGATGAAAGTAGGGCCCAGATGCATGATAAGACCATAGTATCATGTGATTCTGAGACCAATTGATGGTATGGCCGACATGCAAAGTCAAGAGTTCTGAGGAATGGACGACACAGGTTGATAGACTTCCTTTGAAAAAGAGCATGAGACAGGTGGTAGACTCTGGCAGCATAGACTCAATGATGTAACTATTTGATGCAGGAGGCATCAATAATGTTCTCTATAGGTACTGGAAGGGTGACCAGTTGGTAGAGAAAAACTATGTAATGAGATCAGCTTCCTAAGGCCATGCTAAACCCAAAATTATGATGACACAAGGACTCAATAATTTTGTGCTATGTTCAAAGGCAACACGACTACTGCCAATTATAATATAGTACTCCCTTCCCGCTCGTCTTTTTTTGTTTTTTTCATAACAAATGAATGCTATGATACATAGGAGGAAACGAGTGTTGCAAGTAAGAAAAACTAGTTCCAGCAATGGAATGTACCTATTCTCAATGCAAGGAAATGCATTCGGGAGATGGACACTCGGGGTGATGTTCCCCCCCAGGTATAGGGTGTCAAATTGCGAAGGATATAAACAAGGCCCTGCTTGGTTGAGGATGCAAAAATTTCTTAGGCAACAGTTTATAACGCAAAGAGAGAATCTACTAAAGGCTCAATACTGCAAGCGAGGGCATGAGATGCAATCACAACTTAACAACAAAAAATGTCCTTTTTATGTCTTTTAGTCTACTTGGTGTGAAAAAGGGATAAACTTGTGCCAAATAGACGTATTTTCAAATCCAATTTATGAGTGTGAAAAAGACAAGTTCACTCAGTGATCTTTTCTATTTTTGGTAATGAGTCGGAATAGAGCTTAACTAAGACTCATGACCTTTCAAATCCAATTTAACGAGTGTGAAAGGGACAAATCACTTGGCAATATTTTCATTTTTTAGACGAGTCGGAAAAGAGCTTAACTAAGACTCGTTTTGTTGTTCTAATCAACATGTAAAGAGGGAGGCCAAGGCTCTTGTACCGGTCTTCTGCGGAAGGTCGGTATCTTACGGATAGCAAACAAAAGCTTGGGAAAACCCAAATCTCTCCAAGTTGAGGAGGAGAAAGTGATAACGGAGTATATAGTCTCCATGATGGTTCGAATAATGTCTCTTAATGGAAAATACATAGGTGGGGGTATGGGATGCCCCATCATGTCATCCCATTCGAAGGGAACCTCGTCAGGACTTGGAGGGAGAGCATTCAGGGGAAGAATAAATCTCTCTCGTTCAGAAGGAGTAGGAGTAGGAATGTTGATGACATGAATGAAGGTTGCATCTCCCTTTACAAGGAGAGTGGGATCGACTAGAGATTGCAATGGTATGACCCCCTCTTCAATTCTAGGTTGAAGAGGATGCATGACAATAGGGATAGGGGATACATCACCCTCGACAACGAGGGTGAGGTCAGGAGAAGAAAGCACCATGTCGGTCGAAGGAGGGACAGGGTGTGGGAAAACCACATATGTCTCATAATATGATGGCCCCTTGGGAGAACTCCATGCTTCTGGTATCTCGACAGTAGCCGGACACAAATGCGTAAGATGAATTCCTTCACAAGTCCTGCAAAGGAATTTAGGATTACGTCTGAGACATCTAGGCTTATCGATGCCTCCAGTGTCATTTACAATGGATGGTGACATGCTCTCGTCATGACTAGCAGAGGTAAGAGAGTCCTCTCCTATATGATAAATAGAGGTTGGAGATGTGACATGGCTATGATTTGGGGTGAATAGGATGGTGCCCCCAACATAATTGGCAGAGGTTGGGTGCGAGTTGTCAATATAATTTGTAGAAAATGTGGACCCATCTCCGACGTGACTGGCAGATCTTGGTGATGGAGCACCAGTATGAATGATAGTGACTGGTCTAGTGGTAGATTGTGGCATTTGATGCCAAGGTCCAGGGAAATATTGGTTTTGAAACATTGCAGGCCAGGAAGGATCCTGGTGTACCCCCTCTCCCTGCCCAAAAAGGTGGTGGCTTACACCAAAATGGTCTGAATAGGTTTGGACGGGCATCATTATAGAGGTCTGCGAAGAGACTGAGGTAGGAAAAGAATTATGCGAGTGATGATATATGTTTCCCCCTTGTGAAGGAGTCATGTAAAGAGGGTAGCCTGAACCGTAAAATTGATTCTCCCCATGTGAGATACCTGGGGGTACTTGAGGACCTGTCATGGAAAAAGTGTTCGAAGGAACCGACATGGCAGATGAAATATATACGTATGGGGTGTAATAAGTAGGATAAGCACCCATCTGAGCACTGGCTCCTGGAAGAGCATAGCTAACATTGGATTCATAAGGGGGAAGGTTCCAACCTCCCATGGGGACACGACTCATATCAAACGAAGAAGTAGGCATCGGAGCCATGGTGCCCCCTAATCCAATGCTAGGATTCATATACGTGGTCCAGGAAGGGGATTTTGTGGGTGAAGGCATATCAACAGAAAAATTACTAGAGACCCAAGGTGCGGACTAAATTTTGTAGTTTTGCATACCATTGTAAAAAGCGGAAGGATCCATCCCCATGAAATGAGTAGGCATCATGGGGTGGGTAGCAGTAAATGAGGGAGAAAATTAATGATCCAAGTGGATATTGATGGCCACCCACCTTCTCCAACTGGCCCAAAACATGTTTCTGGCAATTTTGGTAATTTACTATTTTTAGCAATTTTTAACTTCCGGGGCCATTTTGAGGCCCTAAACGATGGTTTTTGAGAAAACAGGGATCGTAGATCAAGTTGCTCACCCAAAAGTTGTAGTTCTCGGATAGATCTTTCTTCCAACGAGCTATCATACGCCTAAAACAGAGATCGTATGCAAAAGTTACGACCCCGGGAAGTTGATGCACCAACTTACCCAAACGAGGCCCATGACTTTTGGTGCTTCATCTCCTAGGGTTAGGTTTTTTGGATGTCTAGGGTTTTGGGCATTCTTGCTTATTGTAAAAATGCCTTCAGAGCCTCATTGTAATCATCTTCTTGCGAATGTGAGTAGCTGTCACATCTCTTCTCAGAGATAAGCTGCCACCATTCTATCAAGTCTTTCACTCTGCATTTTACAGTCTCTGTACATTTATTTCTTTAATAGAAATCGTGTATTGATGTATATCTGTGACTCTTTTTATATTTCCGCTATATCTCTGTTATATTTTTGTCTCTCTTGCAATATCTCTGAGTATTTCTGTGTTATATCTCCACTCTCATTTCGTGCCGAAAATAATCCGGATCAAATAAACTCCACTATCCATGATGATGAAACCCAAAAAAGACTCATAAGGCCAACAAGTAGTAAAAGAGCATACCAATAAGTCAAATGACCAATATGCATGCAAACGGGCTAAAGTGGTTGAGTGGCCTCTCTTGCTAAAGAAGGTATGTCTCGTCCAAGAGGGACCTGAGACTCCCTGCTAAATTTTGGAGGTAACATAATCAGTTATAGGGGTCCTCATGGGCTTAAAAACTAGTCGGTCAGATTCCCCCGGAGAGGTAATCTTCCATAAAGGTTGTGTGTTTTCTGACCCCTAACTGATCCAAGGTACAAGCAGAATAACCCCTGCAAGTAGCCTATGAGATACCTAAGTCAAGCAATTAATAAACCATTGTATAATCGATGCACATGCGAGCAGTCGTAAGTCTGGATTACCGTATGGGCAGGGTAGCAAAGCCTGAAATATTGAAATAACCACCTCTCATAGAGGTATGGGTACTAGCAAGATCCCCAAATATGAATAAATCCACAAAAATATCTCTGATGCTAAGCGAGTATTCGGGGCTTATCCTCTAAACTAAATTCGTGCGACCTCGTGATTAACTCTGGTGTGAGCGGAGCCTCCTGATCTTACCAATTATACAATGGACTTCTCAACTCCCTGTCTCAGACACATATGTTGATTTAATTGCCTTGGAGAAGTTTACTCACAAAATCATATCCCAAGGCACTAAATCATAGACTAGTTTGTGCACCCTAAAAATAAAATCGTGACTAATCAATTTTAGTTTAAAGCGTAAATTTTATTGGTCGTGATTACTCAAAAGGGTATGGAAGTGAAACTCATGATATTATGAATCTGCAAGAAAATAAATATAAATATAATGCAAAGTCTAATTTTAACTTTTCAATGAATGATATGTGTATAAAAACAATGCAATTTTCAATTTCAACTCTGCAATTCATAAGTAAAATGAAATATTTCACTAAATGCACTAAGCTAGTGATAGAGATTCAGAAGACAAAAATGCCAAGCAATGTAAAATGCCTATTTTTTGTATTTTCAATATATTAAAGAGAAAATGCATGGACTGAAAAGAAACTTGATATATAAATTCTATTGTGTATAAACAGAATGACTCAAGCAAAATACCAAGCAGCCAAGAAACAGCCCAAAGTTCAAGGACAAATCAAAAATGAAAAAAAATGAGAAAGACTACGCCCAAAAATTCAACTCCAAACAGGTTTCTTGTCAACCCAGAGAAGCTCAACGGGCACTACAGAGACCTAATAAGGCTCAGCAATCATCAAATCCCACCCGGAAATCAAAAACCCAAGCAAACAGGCAAGGAAAAGTGGTATACATGACTGTTCAGGAAAACAGTGTGTATATACGCAGCTTGCAGTGAGACAGCACGCGTGTATACATGACTGTCAAGGAAAAAGGTGCATACAGGCTTGAAAACAAGGCCAGGCAAGTGCAAAAGGCTGAAAAATCAGACCCAGGGTGAACATAACCTATCAAGCAGTGATACGAAAAGAAGCATAAAGGAAAAAGAGCAATGCAAGGAGAAAAAATACTTCAACCCTTAGAAAGAAGATCTCTCCCCAGTGGAGTCGCAAATTTTGTTACGAGGGAAAAACTCTCTATGGCAAGGGTAAACCACAACAGACAGGTATGACTGCAGAAATCTACTCAATTCCAACATATGCTATATAAACGAATGTGCTAGCGAGATAAGAAAGAAGCCTACCTTGTTCCAACGTTTGATGATGTTCCACTGTTGAGTACTTTCACCCAAAGCTTTGTACCTGCAACAAGTTATCAACAAACAAGCAGAGCAAGTATATAGTGATAATATAAAGGGGTTAGCACATTAGATAGCATAATCCATTAATAAACATTACAAATATGCCCATGGATAATAATCATATATTTGCACGATATCAATTGGACAGGAAAGGAGTATTTCTATTAATAAATGATCAACAGAAGAGAAAACATTACAGACTTCCATGTCGGCACAGTTCGAAACCACGAAACCAAGTTCCTTCCAACTGGGCCTCCACCACTTCAATCCTCCACCAAAGGCAAGCTCATAGAAAAGAGACAATGAGGTTTTCTCAACAATAGGGAAAGAGCTTGGGAGCTGAACACTGTGTTCAGACTTAAGGGACAAAGTGATGCAGACTCAATATGAAGTAATTTCTCCAAAGTAACTTTTCTCTCAAAGTTGAATGCTTTCTCCTCTTTTCCATAGCTCGGAATTGTGCTCTTATAGCCTTCAAAATGCAACTGAAGGGTCGAGTCGGAACGTTTCCAGTATATGGAAAGCCAAGGATCTGAGATCTCCTATCGTGACATTGAAACTTGACTTCATTTTTGTATTTTCTGGCACAAATCCCAATGTACGTGGGCTATAGTGGAGCAGCCTGCGTATACGCATGTTGTATAGTAGATAGGGTGTGTATATGTGGAAAAATATGTATTTTCAGCTCTGGATTCATCAAAAAGGGATGACAAGTCTGCATAGGGAAATGGAAAAAGGCCCTCTGTACAAGATAACAATGGTGAGGCAAATATTTCTATAACAGTTGTTGAAGAAGCTCAATGTTCCATTGGAAAAGTGTAGTGGAAGCCTCAAAATGTGGTGTAGAATCCTCCCAAGACAAGAAAGGTCTAACATCTATCCTCCAAATGTGGAACAACTTCATAGAAAGAGTGAGAAGACCCTCCAAAGTTGTATATCTCCTAAAATAAAGATCATAAGCCCATAAAAGATGCCTCCAAGGTGTTAGAAAAACAGGATCGCGAAGCAATAAAATAAAACAAATGTGGAAATAAAACATAGAAGATACACAATACAATAGAGACACATATATACATGGTTCACCCAGTGTGGGCTATGTCCACCAGATAAATTTCCAAGTCCTTCCTTTATTATTATCTAGAAAATAAAGGGATACTACCTACAACACACCCATTGTAACTTCCTCTTCTTTCTCTCACACTATCCTCTCTCAGAATACAATATTCGCCATGATTCATAGCCATAATACATTTCCCTCATAAAAGAGGGTTTCCTTCTAGGGAAAAAAAACCTTAATATGACTTCTACCGTCAGATCTGCAACCTTATAATGAATGATCCAGATTTACTAGGAAATTACAATATACATTTACAAGGAAATTTTTCCTTCGGGGGCTTTTCCCCCGAACACCCGCTTACCTCGAACCCCACAGAGGGGGTAACCCCCCTCTGCACTTCCTTGTGTGGAGGAGTGTACTTTATTTAGGGGTGTAAAGTATTCATGGGGTATAAACATGGCTGAAAAACAAAGACCTATGAATCAAGAATATAATCAGGCTCCACAACCAACAATCTCCCACTTGAAGATTGATCTCAACAACTCCACCGTTGTTTTATCTCTTGGAATATGATCTTTCTTGGACCTGGAAAATTTTTCATCTTCATCTTCATGCTTGAAGACCAATTGAAACTGAGCAGGAACTCAGTTTCACCCTGGTTATTCCCTTAGTTAACATGTTTGAAGGATTTTGGCTAGTGTGTATCTTTTCCAACTTCAAATGTCCATCTTCCAAGACAGATCGTATAAATTGGTACCTAAGTTGTATGTTCTTAGTCTTCGAATGGAAGGTTGATTTCTTTGCAAGATGAATGGCACTCTCACAGTCACAGTACAACTTGTTATTCTCATGCTTCTTTCCCAATTCCTCCATAAACCTCTGTAACCAAATCATCTCTTTACTAACCTCTGTAGCAGCAACATACTTTGCCTCTGTTGTTGAAAGTGCAACAGCCTTTTGCATTTCCAAAATCCAACGTAAATTTGTTCCACCTATAGTAAAAACATACCATGTGGTGCTCCTCCTACTATATTTATCCTCTGTCATATTTGAATCAACATATCCCTGTAGAACAGTGTCTGAACCTCCAAAAATAATGCATGAGTAGCAGTACTTCTCAAGTACCTGAGAATCCACTTTACTTCCTCCCAATGTTCTTTACCTTGATTGTTCATATACCTGCTCACAACTCCCACTGCATGTGCAATATCTGGTCTTGTGCAAACCATCGCATACATCAAGTTGCCAACTGTTGATGAATAAGGGGCCTTGTACATGTATTATGTATCTTCCTGTGTCTTGGGACACATTTCCTTAGTTAATTTGAAATGGTTGGCCAAAGGTGTACTAAATAGTTTTTCATTATGCATTCTAAACCTCTCAAATACCTTCTCTATGTACTCACCTTGAGAAAATGTCAATTTGTGATTTTTCCTATCTCCTGTTATTCTCATACCAAGTATTTTCTTTGTAGCACCCAAATCCTTCATCGCAAATGAATTAGCTAATTTCTTCTTGAGCACGTTTATATCATGCATATTAGACCCTGCAACAAGCATATCATCTACATACAATTGCAAGATAATATAGCTTCCATTTTCTAGCCTTTTAAAATAAACATAGTGATTATAATGACATCTATTATAACCTTGTTATGTCATAAACATGTCAAACTTCAAATACCACTGCCTTGGAGCTTGCTTTAGACCATACAATCTCTTATGCAACCTGCATACCAAATTCTCCTTCCCTTTGAACTCATACCCTTGTGGCTATTGCATATAAATCTCTTCCTCCAAATCCCCATGGAGAAAAGTTGCTTTTACATCTAACTGTTCAATATGCAAATCTTCTACTGCCACAAGACTTAAAATAGTCCTAATTGAAGTCATTTTAGCAACAAGAGAAAATATTTCATCAAAATCTATACCTTTCTTTTGTCCAAGCCCCTTTACAACAAATCTATCTTTGTATCGCTTTTTGCCTCCATCTTCTTCCTTCAACTTGTAAACCCATTTATTATGTAATGCTCTTTTTCCTATAGGCAACTGAACCAAATCCCAAGTCTGGTTATTTACCAAGGAATCCATTTCCTCTTTCATTCATTGATCCCACTTCTTTTTGTTGTCTACCTTCATTGCCTCTTCATAACATTCCAGTTCACCAGAATCAATCAACAATAAATAATAAAATGAAGGAGAGTATCGTTCAGGGGTATACTTAACCTAGTAGATCTTTCAACGACACTTGCAGGATTTTGAGGTACATGTTGCTCCTGTTGTTATACATTTTGATTTTCTGGTTCCTTTGGAATTTCTTTTTCAGTGGTCTAATCAAACACTCTGTATTCTGATTTTTCTTTTTCCTATTTCCTATTTCTTTCCCTGCAACTGATCTTTGTACATGACCTTCTCATTGAATATGACATCTCTACTCTTAATGATTTTGTTATTTTCGTAATCCCATAAGCGATAACCAAAATCATTAACACTGTATCCAATAAATGTACACTTATTGGATTTTGCCTCAAGCTTTGTTCTACTTTATTTATCAATATGGACAAATGCATCACAACCAAAAGTCTTCAAAAAGGAATATTTTACCTTTTTACCTGTCCATGCATCCTCTGGAATTCTACCATCCAAAGAGCTTGAAGTTCCTTTGTTTATTAAGTAAACGACATTATCTGTAGAATCTACCCAGAACTGTAAGGGAAAACCAGCATGCAATCTCATACTCCTTGCACGCTCCATGATTGTCTTGTTCATCCTTTCTATCACACAATTTTCTTGTGGTGTTCCTGGAACTGTCTTCTCCCTATGAATCCCATGGTATGAAAAGTAATCATCAAACTCCTTACTACAATATTCACCTCCATTGTATGATCTAAGACACTTCAACCTTTTTACTATCTCATTCTCAACCAAAGATTTCCATTTCTTAAAAGTATCAAAAACATCAGATTTTTGTCGAGTGAAATAAACCCAAGTTTTTCTAGTTTCATCATCAATAAAAGTAAGATAATAACGAGATCCACCAAGAGATGATACCTGAGTTGTTCCCCATACATATGTATGCACAAGATCTAACCTTTCATGCTTCTTTTATTTTCTAACTCTGAGAAATCTGACTCTCTTTTGTTTTCCGTAAACACAATGCTCACAAAAATCCAAATCAATTTGCTTAAGATCTGGCAAAAAACTTCTTTTGTGAAGTATCTGCATCCCCTTCTCACTCATGTATCCAATCCTATGATGCCACAGTGTTGTTGTTAGTGTCCTAACCCGCACATAGGTAGATCAATATGTTCGGATGTAATAAAGGTCAATATTAATAAGGCCTTTCAATAAAATAGAATAAGGAGGATGTAAGAAGACCTAATAGAAGCTTCCGCTTCTAGAAGGATCTTCCTCTAGATGCTTCTCTTGATAGGCATATTTAGTATAAATAAGGGTCGAGGGTATGAAAACCCTAGCTTGGATATTATTGTAACAGAGCGCTGCTCGACTAGAGGTTGCCCCCTCGAAGAGGCCCGTGAACATTGCCTTATGAATCAAAGTGTTATTTATGTTGTTATTCTTATATCATTTCTGTGTTATTGTGGAGATTATGTTGGTTATATTACTGTTATTATGCCATTTCTAGCATTTTATTTCTGTTCTGCATACTTTTTATATTTGGTATATTACAAGTGGTATCAAAGCACTTTCCTTGGCATAAATTGTGGGAATTTTTTTTTCAGGGTAGAGACGTATTCCCGCATCTTTAAGCCACAGATATCTGTCGTTACGTGCATAAACCCATGGTTGAGGGATTCATACACGCAGGAAATACAAGTGGTTCTTAAGTGCACATCTGTTGGCCACCCTTGTAACCCCTGTTGGTACCCCTTCGAGTGGTAGCGCATCAGAAAACACCTATGTACGGATTGGCCTAGATTTCCTGAAGCCCTCTTTAGATAAACCGATTGGTCGTCTAAATGCTATAGTGCCACCGAGAACAGCACTCGGGAAGATACTATCTAGTACCTGGGTAGTCGGGTAGTACGGCTAAGGGTAGGGTCTATCCTCCTTAGTTAGTTCCCTGAGATATTGGGCCGAGTACTACTGTTGGACCCCGCACGTATATCAGAGAGCTATAGCACAGGGAAAACCCGTCTATAGAACCCTTGAATACCTAACCCTTGGGGGACAAAAACATAAACAAATTAAAACAGACAAGATATATTACTGCGCAACTGTGTTTGGGTTGCCAAGTAAATACAAATTTCTTTCTGGTTAAGCATTTGGGGATTTCATCACTGCAGTATTCTTCAGATCGGAGTATAACTCCGTAGGTGTAAAAAAATAAAAATAAAAAGTATCGAATTTTTTTCACCATTATTTGAGACCTACTCCATTGGATTCATCTCTTCACCCTTATCACATTCATCCATATCATTTTTCGGAAAAAAAAATTGACCCCGCTCGCCCCTTTTCAATTCACCCATACTCATGGCCCATACCCATAGCCAAGACTTGGAAGCTCACTTCAACACCTTGCAATCTGGTTTCCTCGAGACCCAAAAAGAAGTGAAACAAGTCAGTGCTACCATTGCCTCCATCGATACATCCATCAATACAACCATAAATACAACCATGCAGTCCTCAATGGAGGAAGTCAAACAAGAACCGACCACCTAGCTTGAATCTATCTTTGCATCACTCTGCACCAAATTGAAGATCCCTACAGATGACCCTTTCTCTAACGCACCTCCAAAGACTGAAGGTGAAAATTCCTCCCATTCCCATACCTTTCAGCCCCATCACTTTCAACGTGACCTACGCCTTCCGCGGGTGGATGTGACCAAATTTTATGGCTCAGACCCCACTGGTTGGGTAACCCAAATGGAACATTATTTCTCTTTATACGGCATTACAGATGACTTGGCCAAGCTCATTTCCAAGTATGCTCATTTATGTGCTCTTCAACACCCATTTACTGCATCCACGGTGGCTCAAATTTTCATGGACTAGGTCTTCAAGTTTCATGGCATGCCGCACTCTATTGTTTCTGATCATGACCCAACTTTCACAAGAAAATTTTGGCAAGAATTGTTTAAGCTACAGGGCACCCAATTGCATCTCAGCACAGCTTATCATCCCCATACTGATGGTCAAACGGAAGTTTTCAACAAGTGTTTGCAAACATATCTGAGGTGTTTTGCCTCTGAAAAGAAAAATCAGTGGGCTTAATGGTTACCCCTAGATGAATGGTGGTACAACACTTCCTACCATACAACTACACGCATGACTCCTTTTGAAGCAGTATATGGATAGAAGCCACCTTCAGTTCTCTCATACTTATCGGGTACCTCGAAGGTCCAGGCGGTTGACCAAACACTTACAGTTCGAGAGGATATTCTTCGTACCCTTAAAGAGAACTTGGTCATGGCACAAAATCGCATGAAGCAACAAGTAGATCAAGGTTGCTCTGAATGTCAATTTGCAGAAGGGGATCAGGTGTTTCTGCGACTACAACCATACAAGCAAACTTCCCTCAAGGCCGAGCATTGTAAGAAGCTAGCACCCAAATTTTATGGTCCTTATATAGTTCTCAAGCGTGTGGGACAAGTCGCCTATCAGTTAGCTCTGCCCAGTCAGTCGAAGCTACATCTTTTTTTTCATGTTTCATGCTTAAAGAAGGTGATTGGAACTAGGTGCCAAATTCAAACCAACCTTCCCAAGTTAGTTGAAGAAGGATCCATTTGGCTACAGCCAGAAGCAGTTTTGGACCAGCGTGAGTGTCGCCTGCCTCAGAGAACCATCAAGGAAGTGCTAGTCCAGTGGAAAGATACAACTCCAGCAGATGCCACTTGGGAACCAACTACCATTCTGCAGCAGTTTCCACATCTCAAGCCTTGAGGACAAGGTTGTTTTTAAGGGGGTGGACATGTTAGGGCCCTAACCCGCACATAGGTATATCAATATATTCGGATGTAATAAAGGTCAATATTAATAAGGCCTTTCAATAAAATAGAATAAGGTGGATGTAAGAAGACCTAATAGAATATTCTGCTTCTAGAAGTATCTTCCTCTAGATGCTTCTCTTGATAGACATATTTAGTATAAATAAGGGTCGAGGGTATGAAAACCCTAGCTTGGAGATTATTGTAACAGAGCACTGCTCGACTGGAGGTTTCCCCCTTGAAGAGGCTCGTGAACATTTCTTTCTGAATCAAAGTGTTATTTTTGTTGTTATTCTTATATCATTTATGTGTTATTGTGGAGATTATGTAGGTTATATTACTGTTATTCTGCCATTTCTAGCATTTTATTTTTGTTCTGCATACTTTTTATATCTGGTATATTATAGTTGTATACACTCCTATAGAAGCTAAGGAGATAGAAGATTCAGTATTACCAGTACATAAATACAATGTACCTACCTTCTCTCCTTTTTCTATCACCAATGATCCTTTGGTGACCTTCCACACCTTATCTGTAAATATGGATATAGAACCTTCACTTTCCAACTACCATGTTGAAATTAGATTTTTCCTTGGATCTAGAACATGTTTTACCTCTTTCAACAACCATTAGTTTCCATTGATTTTCTTTATTTTAACCTTTCTCATTCCAACAATTTTGCATGGTGCATCATCACCCAAATGAAACCTGTCCAAAATCACCTTGAACATAATCTAGAAAATATTTCCTATGGGGTATGGCATGAAATGAATACCCTAAATCTAATACCCAAGACTCAGAAATATTATCTACAGAAATAATCAAAGCATCTTGTAACACATCACCTATTACATTTGCTTCTTGATTTTTCTCTTGTTGTCCATCTCTTTGTTTCTTTGGAGCTCTGTAGTCTTTCTTCAGATGTCCTTTCTTCCCACAATTCCAACATTCTATCTTTCAAAGTCTGGATTTGGATCTTCCCTTCCTAGAATTCTTGTGTTTCCTTGAGCCCTTTATTCTATCCTTTTCTCTTCCGATGTTCTCCATGTTTAACGCATTACCTGATGTCTCACCTGTGCTTTTCCATCACATTTCCTCACTAAGGATAACACCAACAACATCATCAAATTTTAAAGTGTTTGAACCAGAGACAAAGTTACTTACATCCATGACCAAGTCGTTCCAGCTTTCTGGCAATGAGCACAGGATCAAAATATCCCTGACCTCATCATCAAATTCCACTTTTACAAAACTTACTTGATTCGTAACTGTATAAATTCATTTAAATGATCTACAATAGACCCACCTTCTGACATATTCATATTAAATAATCTCTTCCTTAGAAATACCTTAATAGATGTTGAGGGTTTTTCATATAGTTTAGCCAATGGAGCCATCAGCTCCTTCATTGTCTTTTATTTTGAAATATTGAAAGTCATCGATGCTTCAAGGCTCATATGTATCATCCCTAGTGCCTTTCTGTCAAGAAACTCCCATTCTTCGTCCTTTGTGGTCGTCGGATTTTTTGCTATTCCACCCAATGGTAGGAATAGATCCTTCTCATATAAATAATATTCCATCTGCATCTTCCATAACTGCTAGTTTTGGCCATTAAATTTCTCGACCCTAAACTTTCCATCTTCCGCCATTTCTTCCACTTGAACTAGGAACCCTCTTTTCTTGCGAGTTACATTTCTCCCTGACACCAATTGTTAGAAAAACAGGATCGCGGAGCAATAAAATAAAACAAATGAGGAAATAAAACACAGAAGATACACAATACAATAGAGACACGGATATGCATGGTTCACCCAGTGTGGGCTATGTCCACCAGAGAAATTTCCAAGTCCTTCCTTTATTATTATCCAACAAATGAAGGGATACAACCTACAACATACCCATTGTAACTTCCTCTTCTTTCTCTCACAGTCTCCTCTCTCAAAATACAATATTCGCCATGATTCATATCCGCAATTCATTTCCCTCATAAAAGAGGGTTACCTTCTAGGGAAAATAAACCCTAACATAACTTCTACCATCAGATCTAGGACCTTATAATGAACGGTCCAAATTTACAATGAAATTACAATATACATTTACAAGGCAATTTTTCCTTTAGGGGCTTTGCCCCCGAACCCCTGTCGGGGGCCCGCTTGCCCTGGACCCCGCAGAAAAGGTAACCCCCCTCTGCACTCCCCCGCGTGGAGGAGTTTACATTCTTTCGGGGTGTAAATTCTTCATTGGGTATAAACACGGCTGAAAAACAAAGACCTCTGAATCAGGAAGATAATTAGGCTCCACAACCAACACAAGGTATTATGTTCAAATCTCAAGAAAATAAGCTTCCATGAAGCATGTAAAGTGACCCTCCATGTCAATTCAAGTCATAATAACCCCCAATGTCTAGTGTGACGAAAACATGAGTGGTTTCATCCCTCAAACTAAATGTATAATAGCTCAAAAGGTGAAAAAGTGAGAGAGTGCTCTAGGATCCTCAATGTGGCATGTCAAGAGGATGTCCATGCATGTATAAATATCCCTAAAGTGCTTCATTTGATGTGACATGTGCCTCGGATATGTGTACCACCTAAATATATATGACACTGCTTCGAGAAACATGAAACTGAGTGAACATCTACATAATCATCTCCAAGCGTAGATGGCCAAAGTATGACAAATACATAAGATGGGGGTCCATGCCTAAGAATAAGATAAGTCTTCTTTAAATAGGTATGACAACCTTTACAACATGATAAACACTTTTACATTACATACAAAGAAGTGAAAGAGACTAACAACTCCCCTATATCATGTGTCCTAGTAGATCCATCCCAAGACACTCGCATGCCTACCTAGATCATAAATGACCAACATGGCGATGAGTTACTAACACCAAGGGTAGTCATTTGGAGTCATAAGAGAAACACAAATATTGAAACATGGACTAAAAGGATGGCCATGACTAACCACAAGGGTTCTGGAGATATTGCATAGGCCCTTCATTGATACATAGACATCTAAGCATGGCTCAATACAATAGATGAGTACAAATATAACCACACTTTTGTATCATCATGGTACAATGATGTACATAATATTCTCATACAATGGATCACATCCAGCGAAAAATATGGATGCACTGAAGTGAATCTAAGGTGTAACAATTGGCTCCAACTAGGGGAGATGTGCTCATTTTGAGAGTGAAGATACAATTTCCTTTTCCTTTCATAAGATATAAATAAATCCATGCATAAATTAAATAATAATCAAGCACATGTTAGTAGCACCACATCTCAGAGAAAATAAAAGCATGTGAGAAACATCTTACTTTATTCTAAAATAAAATAAAAATGCAGAAATCATTAAAGAAAATGAAACACACAAGTAAATATGATGCTCATGCTAAAGATCTTATTCACTCTAACCTACTCTTACATAATAACATAGCATGCCTCCAATGCAACCATTTCATGAGCTCATCAATACCGCAAAATTAACCTTTGTGCTTGGTCACAAACTAAAATAATGAGACAACAAGGATCAAGTAAGCATATGTCGACATCTCCTTTACCTTTCCTTGGCCAAAATATGAATTAGGATCATGATCATGTGAGAGAAGAGCAAATGCATGCCAAGGTTGACCTGTAATGTTGCAAGATTCATCAATCCAAAGGTGGATGGGGATGATGTAATCATTTTCCTTGATACAAGCATAAGATAATCCATCACTATTGCTCATCAAACCATCAAGTAAGAGGGGATTTAAGGTTGGATCCAATAGAAACTCATACAATATTGTTTCATCTCTTTGTTGATGTTAATCACATATGTAAATGAGAGAGAACCAATCAGTTTTGGAAATATATGTAAACCCATGACTTATGACAGGCTCCTCCTATATGTGAGGCTGAAAATTCCTACAATAATTCCAATATCGAATGTGTTGATGTCAACCAAAAAATGTAGCCTCAAAACAATTATTTCCTAATGTAATTTAATGCATAATGAACAATTATTTCCTAATGTAATTTAATGCATAATGAATGCATAAGTTGGAAACATTCATGGCTAAAAGATATATGTTTTCATTTGTCCATGAAAACCCCCTTTGCACACTTATAAATTAACCTTATCGATGGGATGAAATTGTTGTTCACACATCATGAAGTAGGATTCACATTCCCTAAATTGTGTTTGACTATCCACAAGACCAAAAATCTACAATCTTATCTTCAAAACCATCATCATATGTGTTTTAAATGGGATCCCCATCAATATATATATATATATATATATTCAATCTCTGTGTTTTCATGCTCTTCATCAAATAAGAGTTTATCCATTAGATTCTCCTTTTCCAAGTTGCCCAAGGTTGTATCATAAAACTTAAATTCTTGGAAATGAGTGCAACTTATCAAACCCTTGCTTTGATGTGAAGGAGAAGGGATGAATCCTTGAATGCTTATTTCATGGAGGTTATCTTCATATACTTTCACTTCAAATGTCTCTTTATTTCCAATGGAATCATGAGAATATTTTTCATCGTCATTTTCTTCCTGGGGTGATGCAACAAAATCCTCAATGTCCTCGTGATTTTCAAGATGAGAATAATGTGTTTCTTGAGGTCTGTCTTCAACAATATCTTCTTTGTTAATCACATCATAAATTTCCTTGACATTTTCAACATGGGGAACCCATTCCTCATCCTTTTCTAACTCTGAAACAATATGTGATACGGTATCTTTTCATCGAGTGACTTATAAAGAATTGCATTAAATGAGCATAAACTAAAGTGCACCATTAAAGAAGGAAAAGTGAAAAAATGAAGAGACATAAGAATCAAATATGAACACAAAAAATTGATAACGAAGTTCGTCCTTAGTGGAGTATGTATCTGGGTCTTGCTCTCAAATGGGTAGGCTCTTTCATTAACTCAGCAAAATAATTTGGTAAAATACATAAGTATACATCATTTTAAAATCAAGTTGCATAAATAATGCTCAGATCAGAAAACAGACAGCACCACTGAATTTGTGACATTGAATTACCCAAAAATGACTGTCTCAACGCCTCGATCTGACTCTGAAACTCCCAAGCCCAAGAATAAATTTGTCTCGGTTTTTGTGCCCTCTCTGCAACCTGCATTAATGACTGGACTGCATCATTTTTCGTTCCCAGACAGTTGTACCGTATGCATGCCTCCTCCTGGTGGTTGGGTGAATGCATTGTTTAATATATTTTTCGGGCGTTGGTTACAATGTGTGGCCCATGGCTTGTTGGTTAGGGAGGATTTGTTAAGGCGCATGTGGGGGAGGAGGTCCCAGGGTTAAACCCACGACCTCCCCCTTTTGGTCTTTGTATTGTTACAACATATATATTTAACATATATTTGGTTCGCTAAAGTTAGCGATGGCGCAAACCCATATCCCAATGAATTAAAAAGTGGCCAAGTTTGGCGTGGTCCTCCAGATTTGGTGGACCCGCCAAACTAATTGTTTTTCAAATTTTTGCTCATAGACTCTCATTGAGCGTTTCTCACCTGCCATGTGGTAGCCTCTAATTGGGCCACATGGTGGCCTCTCACTGGGCCACATCATCCTCTACCACATCAGCATGCCACATCTTCATTCCACATCAGTTTACAGACTGCCACGTGGCACGATCTGATTGGTCCACAGATCGGCCTGAAAACGCCAAAAATAGGTGACACATGGCAGCCTCTGGTGTTTCCATGTCACCATGTTGACATCAGCATGCCATGTGTCACCTTCCTGCTCTTTCCAAGTGTATTTTACAGATTATGATGTCATTCATACGGATGATGACGTCAACAATACGGATGTTAACTCATCCTCGCTGACTGGGCTAGGTTGACCAAACTTTGACCATGAATACATTTC
Source organism: Picea engelmannii (assembly GCA_009831015.1). Taxonomy (NCBI): domain Eukaryota; kingdom Viridiplantae; phylum Streptophyta; class Pinopsida; order Pinales; family Pinaceae; genus Picea; species Picea engelmannii. The sequence goes on along the minus strand of ML787654.1, from coordinate 111,296 downwards.
AATCCATAACTTTGTTTGACGAGCCATTTTCACCATTAGAAATATTGTGACACAATCTTTGCAATCATGTCATTTTCACTAAGTTTTTGGAACTTTGAATTTTTTCCCTTTCTCTGTCTATTGAAGCCATTATGAGCATCCTGAGTTGCCTATGCGAGTTCTAAGTTGTTCTTAGCCTTCTCTGGATCCTTTTTGGATCACACCTTCCCACTGAGAGCTTTTTGGACCACCAAAATATTTCATCAATCAATAGATAAGTGAGGGAAGAGTTCCCTCACCCTTTCCTTCTCGATCTGTCATGCCTTGTTGGATTCTGTAGCCTTTAGGCGTACTCGAAGATAAGTTATGTCAGTTCTGCATGAAGTCCTCAGTCTTCAATCTAGGATGACATATTCCTCCATATGCTCCTTGACTTCCTGGTTGACTTGTTTAATCCTCTTAATGAAATTGCGAGATGCATCTTTCCCATACAGCAAGTCCAAGGGGATCTTAGTTATATACCCAAGACAAGTCTCAACTGGAGAATCATGAGTGAAAGAATACATGAATTGATTATACATAGGTTGGACATAAAGTAACTAATCATCCCATGACTTAGGATGATGGTTGCAATATCCTTGAAGCAATTGGACCACTGCATTTTTTACCACCTCTATCTGTCTGTCGGCATGTGGATGGAAAGCAATGTTCCTCCCCATCATGGTGTCCATGATCTGACACAAATTTGTCCAATATTCTCCTAACAATCGAGACTCTTGACCGGAGATAATGAACATGGACAACCTGAAATGGACCTTTACATATTGGGATAACAAAAGAGAAACATGCTTGTCACATAACCTATCCACTACTACACATAAGTAGACATGAATCATACTAGACATGGGTAATCCCCTTACAAAATCCACAGAAAAAAATTCCCAAGGATAAGAGGAAATACGAAGTGGTGTGTACAGCCCTGGCCTTTCAATAGTGGGCTTACAAAAGTACAACACACATTCCTTTACAATAGTGGTTACAAATACTTTCCTTCAAGGAAAATGCCATCCTTGCAAATACATTACAATTCTCAAATTCCCAAGTACAAATGACACAGAAGTTTCTTTAGTTACATGCACTTCCATGTAGGAAGGAAAGTGAGGTTTACTCAAATGGCAGAGTAAGTTTTCTTGCAAACAAAACTTCTTCACCTGCAAACCCTGGATGATCCCACATATATCTTTGAAGATCTCATCAATAGTGTACCATCCATCATTATTGATATGAACTAAGGAAACATTCTTCAAAATAATAGATGTAACAGTAGGAGATCTAAAAAGCATGTTTGTCCTTATGACATTGGTACCGGTACTAGTCTCAAACTTGCATGGTTGTTGAAGGTCAGAGAAGGCGAGCATTGGCACAATGTCGATCTTTAAAGTGTCAAAGGTATTCTGTTGGCTTCCTTCCCACTGAAAGACCTGTCTCATCTCAAACAATTCATTCTTATGTAAAGTATCAAGAGAATTAACAACATCAGGCTTATCATGGCATTCCCCTTTTACAATCATGAGTACAAGATTCTTGTTAGTGTTTATAACTCTTTTTACTTGGACTGAACTAAAAAGTGTTGATTTGTCCTTTATGTTGTGATCTTTAATGATGTATTCCACTCCATCTTTTGTAATATGGTATTTGTTTTCCTTTCGAAAGAAGATATCCTTTCTATCATAAAGATAGGGACTCCCTAATACAATACCACAGACATCCAAAGGAACCACATCTAAATCCACTTCATCTATCATCTTAGAAGCAATATCAAACCTCAACCTACATTGCTTAGTGACATTCAAATTTTCTTTATCAGATACCCAACCGAGAAGGTAAGTTTTATGGTGATGTCTTGTGGTTAATTCCAATTTCTTAACAAGTGTCTCTAATATTAAATTAACTTAGGAACCCATATCAAATAATGTGTCTATATTTGTATGTTTTGATACAACTCTTATGTGGAATAGTGCACTTCTCCTTTTATCATCATCATGTGATTCATCTAAAGAACTTGAACATGCCTAAAAGGAATCTTTACCTTGCATCCCAACTGTTGCGATCCTTTCTTGGTCACTTGAATCGAAACCAAGATCATGTTGTACTATAGAAATGGTCTTTGGCTTCCCCTTGCCTCCAAATTGCTTTGGACTTAACTCTAGATGTAGTGGCCAACATGTTCTTCATCGTGAATTTTTTTCTTGCAATGAGTGAAAGATGGCTTTCCTCCTTCTCTGGTCACTGTGGCGGTCTTCTTGTCCTTCCTTTTAAACTTCTTAAAAGTTTTATGCAGGAGATTGGAAGGTTTCTTCATGGGATCTTCATGAGCATGCTTCCCCCAATTCTCAAGGTGAGTGGTTTGCACATAAAATTCGTCAATACTAGTGGGGTTAAACAAGAGCAAAGTATGATGAATATAATTGTGAAGTGTGCCAATATACTTCATTAAAGTTTCATAGGAATCTAAAGGAATGTTTAGTGCAAGTGCTTTCTTCCTAAATTCCTCTGTGAAACTTTGGATTGTTTGACCTTTACTTTATCTTAAATTTTTCCATTCCATCATTGCTTTATGTAAATAACCCAATGGATAAAATTGCTTCCTTGTTGTTTATTTAAATTCCGACCATGAGGAAAGAAGATTACCACACTTACTTATGTCATGAAGTTTGATCTCCCACCATATGAGAGCGGTGCCTTCCAACCAAAGAGAAGCCAATTGCACTTTAACTTCCTCTTCATCAATATGTTGAACACGGCAATACACTTCAACCTGTTGGATCCAATTATCTAGCTTTTCAGGATTATCATCTCCATTAAACATAGGTAAATAAAATTTTACATCAAGCTTTAATAACGGTTTCTTAAAAGAGGCTTTATGGCTAGAATTATGAGAATGATGAGAATGCTCAGAGGAAGAAGAACTAGAACTCGAAGGTGAAGACGAAGGCTCAGGAGGATCTTCTCCAACCCCTTGGTTTACCAAAGCATCATCATGTGCATGTGCTTCCTTCTTCTTCCCTTTCTTCTTCATCCTCTTCTCATAATTTCCATACATTTGTTTGACCATTTTTGACATGCGATAAAAGACCATGTGAAAGTTTTTCTCTTGTTCATCACGCTTGTCCTCTTCTGCCATCTTCTTCCTTCGGGATGCACGGCCAACTTCGGGATTGAAAAGCTTAAGAATTCCTTCACCCTACTTATTATTTTCCCTAGTAAGCATTCACACTCAATAATTCAAGTCAAAGACGACTGCTCTGATACCAACATGATCCAGGATCTTTTCATCGAGCGACTTATAAATAATTGCATTAAATGAGCATAAATTAAAGTGCACCATTAAAGAAGGAAAAGATCAAAAATGAAGAGACATAAGCATCAAATATGAACACAAAAACTTGATAACGGAGTTCATCCCTGGTGGACTACGTATTCGGGTCCTACTCTCAAATGGGCAGGCTCTTTCATTAACTCAGCAAAAGAATTTGGTAAAATATATAAGTATACCTCATTCTGAAATCAAGTTGCATAAGTAATGCTCAAATCAGAAAATAGACAGGACCATTGAATTTGTGGCGTCGAATTAACCAAAAATAATTGTCTCCACACCTAGATCCGACTCTGGTACTCCCAAGCCCAAGAAGATATTTGTCTTGGTTTTTGTGCCCTCTCTGCAACCTGCATTAATGACTGGACTGCACCATTTTCTGTGTCCAGACGGTCATACTGTACGCGCGCCTCCTCCTGGTGGTTGGGTGGATGCATCATTTAATATATTTTTTGGGCGTTGGTTACAATGTGTGGCCCATGGCCTGTTGGTTAGGGTGGATTTCTTAAGGCGCATGTGGGGGAAGAGGTCTCAGGGTCAAACCCGTGGCCTCCCCCTTTTGGGCTTTGTATTGTTACAACATATATATTTAACATATAGTTGGTTCGCTAAGGTTAGTGATGGTGCTAAACCATATCCCAATGAATTAACCAGTGGCCAAGTTTGGTGTGGTCCGTCAGATTTGGCAGACCCACCAAACTATTTTTTTTTTCAAATTTTTGCTCATGAACTATCATTGAGAATTTCCCGCCTGCCACATGGTAGACTTTGATTGGACCATGTTGCGGCCTCTCAATGGTCCATGTCATCCTCTTCCACATCAGCATGCCATGTCATCATGCCATGTCAGCGTACAGACTGCCACGTGGCATGATCTGATTGGTCCATGAATCGGCCTAAAAATGCCAAAATTGGGTGACACATGGCAACCTCTGGTGCTGCCACATCACCATGTTGATTTCAGCATGACACATGTCACCTTCATTCTCCTGCCACGTGTATTGTACATATGTTGACTCATCCCTTGTTGACTGAGCTAGGTTGACCAAAATTTGACCATGAATATCTTTCAATCCGTAACTCTGTTTGACGATCTGTTTGCATCATTAGAAAATTTGTGATGCGCTCTTCGCGATCATGTCATTTTCACTGAGTTTTGGGAACTTTGAATTTTTTCCCTTTCTCTATCTGCTAAAGCCATTCTGAGCATCCTGAGTTGCCTCTGTGAGTTCTAAGTTGTTCTTAGCCTTCTCTAGATCCTTTTTAGATCAATATGCAACAAAGGTTCATGGGAGAAAGGAGAGGGATGATCATATTCATGTAAATCATCCTCAAGCTTTGGCGTAGAAGAATCACCATATTTTGCTTCAACATAATCACACAAGAAAAAGTATGCATCCTTTATTTCTTCTATTTCCATAAGAATATCACTTAAGGTATTATCATCAAATTCCATTAGAATATCATCAATCTTTTTCTTTATTCATATTTTCATATAAATAAAGACATAAGCATATTCAACTTCTTCATAACCATAGATCCAATGCTTTTGAAACTTTTTCATTAAGTGTGGAAATGATTTCATCTCTTTAGGCAAGAAATTAAAATATCAATCCCATGTGTCTTCTCCTTGCAATGAATATTAAAAAAAAATCATCAAGAGATCCTCATATTGAATGTTTACCACATAGTCAAACCCTTGTCAAGGAACCGAAGGAAAAACAATACAAGAGATTGAGCACTTACCAAACCAATAAAGGAAGATGAAAGAGATAGAAACCCTATACATATTCCTTTCAAGTGGTTAATTAACCCTTCAAATGAATCGATCTTTCTAGCTAGTAGAAGTCTTGAACATTCATAACTAAGCTTTGATGTACCAAGAAAGAGAGAGATCCAAGAATTGACACCAAAACCTCCAATAGGTAGATCTTCAACAAATTGTAATACCAAATAATGTCTAAAAACAACAACAAATTTGAATGAGATGAGAGCCTTTATTTATAGATGAGGCTTTTGCATCCTTCACATTCTTTATTATTTTTTGTCTCATAAAATATAACCAAGGAGAATTAAAAAAAAAAGTGACTTGTCATCCACATAATGAAGGAGACTAATTCCAACTACAAGTAAAGCATGCCATGTGTACATAAAAACTTCATGAGAAGGGAATATACCACAAAGAAGGAGGTCAACTTCTTGAAGAAGCTCAATGTTCCATTGAAAAAGTGTAGTGTAATCCTCAAAATGTCATGTAGAATTCTCCCAAGCCAAAAAAGGTTCAACGTCTGGCCTCCAAATGTGGAACAACCTCATGGAAAGAATGAGAAGACCCTCAAAAGTAGATGGATCATCAAATCAATCTCATAAACCCTCAAAAGATGCCTCCAAGGTATCACTATGTCCAAATGTCAAGCAAAAAATCCTCCATAAAGCATGGAAAGTGACCCTCCACATCAATTCAAGTTATAATTTCCCCCAACATCTAGTGTGACATCCAAATGAGTGGGGTCATCCCTCAAATCAAGTGTAGAATATCTCAAAAGGTGACCAAATGAGAGTGTTCTCTAGGATCCTCAATGTGGCATGTCAAGAGGATGTCCATGCATGTATAAATAACCTCAAAGTGCATCAGGTGATGTGATTGTTGCCTTGGGATATGTGTATCACCTCGAGATATGTGACACTGCTTCAGGAAATGTGAAACTAAGTGACCATCTGCAAGATCATCTCCAAGAGTAGATGGCTAAAGTATGAAAAATACATAATATGGGGGGTCCATGCTTAGGCATAAGATAAGTGTGCTTTAAATAGGTATGACAACCTTTAAAACATGAGCAACACTTTTACATTGCATACAAAGAAGTGATGAGACTAATAGCTCCCCTAGATTATGTGTCTTAGTAGATCCATCCCAAAACACTCGCATGCTTACCAAAATCATAATTCACCAACATGGTGACGAGTTATTGATGCCAAAAGGAAGTTAGCTAAAGTTGTAAGAGCAATCCCTATCTTGAAATGGGGACTAAAAGGACGAATCATGACCAACCACAAGGGGCCTGGATATACCACCTAGGCCCTTCGTTGATACATAGACATCTAAGCATGGCCCAATACAATACATGAGTACTATAACTTAACCTTTGTTTTATCTTGGTACAATGATGTACATAATCTATTCATATGATGGATCACATCCAATGGAAAAATATAGGGTGCATTGAAGTAAATCTGAGGTGTAATAGGCCTTTTGAAGGTCAACCCGAGATGGTGAGGGCTCAAGTCCAACCATTGAAGGTGTGAGACATATTTATAGTAACCCTCACACAACAATCACTCAAGGTGCATGTACCCTCAAGAAGA
>ML787654.1:49599-74318 GCA_009831015.1 Picea engelmannii | reverse complement strand
TGTTGGTTGTGGGTGCAATATCCTTGTGTTCACTAAATCCCCTTTGGTTCAAATCATTTGATAATCACCTAGTGCCCTTCTTCCCTCCATGAGGGACAAAGGAGAATGATGTCAATAGTTTAGGGGTTGAAGTATCAAGCAATTATGATAGGGTGCATAATTCATGTAAGTATCATCTATAGGAAGTATATTTCAAGTGTGTTGTATAAACAAACTCGTAGATATTTATATGAAATACTCCTTCCTACCCTTGTTACCAAAGAGGTGAGGCATAGAGCATAAAAGAGGTCTTGTAGGAAATCAATTTGATTTAGGAAATTTTCCCACTGAAGAATCATGGTGTACAATCCATGTAGGCACTTTGTAATGAATGATGATGATCCTTGCTGACAAATTGTTGATATGATTGTTGTTTTTAGACAAGGGTCGACAAGAATACATGTAAGTGGATTCATACATACATTGGATTATGCAATGTCCCATTACATAGTAGGAGGAGAGGGGTACGTTACACAACTTCCAAATACCTAACTAATAACTACTACATTAATCACTATAATAAATCCTTAATCATGTTTACATCACTTCATTAGTGATACTTTATTATTTGTCTAAGTCCTAAGTCTCTATATGCCTAAGTTCTAAATCTAATTATTATATGCTTGTTAAAAATACAAAAAGACAAAAGATTTGGACAAGAAATATGTTTGTAGTCCAAAAGATAAGATATTCAAAATAGAGACTATAAGTGAATTGTATCCAACAAGGTAGTTGAAGTACAATATGTTTCACCATCCTTCTGTCTCACCAATGACTCACTAGCTAGATGAGATCTAATGTTTGCTAAATATTTAGTCTTTCCACCATTGACACAGAATGTCGTGTTCATTGAACTCACCTCCTCCACATCTTGGTAATCCAACATATCAAGATATTTTGTTTGATTCTCTAGGAAAGGACCATCTCAATCTACCAATTCATCTTTACCTTCCCTAAGGTTCTTCTTCTTTACAACTTCATCTTCACCCTCCTCAAGGGTCTTCTTCTTATGAATTTCAACAGATGATGCATAATGTACTTGTTGTTTTCCTTCTCTTCTTTGTTGATTTAAAACTTGTTTCAACTAAACAACATCTTCTAGATCTTCATTTCTCATAATCTATCTCACCTAACACTTCTCCACCCTAGGAATTATAACTAAGTTTTTAATGAAATTAAGGCATCTTTCTGCTAAATCAATCCTACATTGTCAACTACTATCAACTAGAATAAACCATGTTCTTATGCATCCATAAGAACCATATTTTTCTATTCTTATCAAAATAATAAAAAATCTATTAGTGTTGAAATATATATGTAAGTGTGGGTTATTCCTCATTATACTACTTATCAAAAGTAGATTTTTATCCACACAAGGAATATAATAGACATCTTTAATAATTTCCTTCTTACCTCTTAGTTGAAGTAGGACATTTCCCTTTCCTCTAAACATGCATTCTTCTTTTCCACTCAACACAACATAACCATATTGAGATTTATCCTCTATAAAATCAACATACCAAGAAACATTGTTAGGAAGATATCTAAATGCCCCTAAATCAGCATACCAATCATCCAGACCACTCCTTGAATCCTTGTTTTTGGTCGTGAACACATACAACTCTTCCTCCTCCTTTTGTTCATCCATATTGGCATCTATTTTTTAATTTTTTTCATCTAGATTGATCATCATAAAAATGTTTTGAGTTGTTTTTTTCATCTAACAAATGCTTCCTACAAACTCTGCTTATATTCCCTACCTTGTCACAATAAAAGATTTCATTTAATGAATTTTCTACATTTACTTGAATTGGAAGAGTTACCATCATTCTCTTTGCTCTGTTTACTTCCCTTCTTCTTAAACTTCACTACAAGTGCCACCTCAGAGGACTCATTCACACTAATATTCCCAAACTATTTTTTCCATATGTCTTGCTACAAGAGTTTAGTGCTTTATTGTTTCCAATGTCAAACATTTATCAATATTAGTAATGTTCACAATTTCAATAAACTTTGCATAGGAAGAAGGAAATTTGCAAATTTATAACCACTGTATCTTCTTGATTTGTATATTGGTGTGTATATTTCAATGGAATAGTTCATCACAACAAATCTTACAATATTATGAAATATTTTACTATGCACTTTATTACCTTAGATCTCAAATTTATTATTGCTAGCTTAGTGCTCAAATTGATGGAAATAATTGAAATTGAAATGAAAAGAACAAGCAAGTGAATGCACCATCCACAAAAATGAACACAAGATGTAACCTCAGAAACCCAATATGAGAGAAACCCCAACTAGAAGGTGAGGCCTATGCTCTTCTCTCTTTTTCTAATTTATGAAATGTAAGTATAAAGAAAGGTGCACTCACTATGGAGTTTCCATGGGCATTATGGCCTAAATCGATGCTACGTAATCTCCTACCTCCTTTGTTATGCTTCAATATCCCACTCCTAGATGCTATGATCAACTATGGAACAAGAACAATACTAAAAGAATGGAACCCCTTCTCTCCCTAGTAGTCCATTATTTAAAATAGTCTAATAGTAATCTAGGGTTAGGGTTAGGGTTTTTGCATGCTTCAAACATCAATTAGTGTTAGGGTTTTGGAACCTCTAGAATCTTTTTGAAATTCCACTCATGGATAGCCCCACATGTGTGAGTAACAAGAGCTGACATGTAATTCACTTGGTACCATGGTGGTCAACAAGGTAGGTCAACTTGCAAGAGGCATAACTTTTGCATACGCGCTTTGATTGAGGTTATTTTCACACCATTGGAAATCATTTGGTCTCTATAAAATTTTCAAGGGTATAGAGCCATTCTCATGAAGTTTTTACCCAAAAAAATGGAATTTGATGCCTCAAATTGGATTTGAAAGGTTTTGAAACCCAAATCACCAAAATAGGATGTGACCCTAAATGAAGGATTTACAAAGGTTACACAATAGGAGAAATAAGAAGGAAATAGAGTATATTCCCCATTAATGACAACTTCATTAACTCTTAACATAGATCTAAGTTCAAAAAACTTCACTTTTGTAAGAAACTTTTTGAAAATGCTCACAACTTGATCATCTATACGAGAACTTCGAGAACGCAATATTGAAAAAGATTTATGATGAATTGCATGTGTAGTTCAATGTGTTTGTTGTGTTGATGTTGAACTAGATCTTTTGTGAGCTTGATGGAACTGTAATGATCACATCAAAGGGTGGGCATATGTTTCTATTGGAATCCAAACTCTAAAAGGATATGTCAAAGCCATAAGACTTCTTGAATTTCACACATGATGAACACCTTAAGAAACTACTCACAAAAATAGATCAAAGATCAATACACCAAAGTTTTATGTGGTTAAAATACTCAAAGATGGAAACAATCTAGAACCCCAAAAAACGTGGCCACTTGAGGCAATATATTAATGCAAAATAAAAAATAGTGTACAAAATACTTTCTCATAATTGTTCTTTAGAAAATTACCCTCCATGCTCTTTAAATAGAGATCACATACCAATCATGTGCTAATCCATGGATCAATATAGATATTAGTATCGAGGAGAATAGGAACTGTCATATCACTTTATGTATAGAACATATCATGACCATTGGATTACATAACTACAACTGCATACTAATGCATACTAAAGAAACACTTTTTTACCTAAACACACATTAGATCAAGTTGATCTTAACTAAATACTAAGTGCCTACATATCCTAACATCCCCCCTTAAGAACAACTTGGAATAGAATTAAAGGATTTACAAATGTGACACAATAGGATAAGGAAGAATACATTAGAGCATAATCCCCCCTTAATGACAACTTATTGAACTACCAACATGGATCGAATTTTGGAAAACTTCACTTATGTAAGAGACTTTGTGAAAATGTCTACAACTTGATCATACGTAAGGTAACATAGCACTTCAAGAACGTGATCTTGAATAACCTTTCTAATGAATTGCATGTGTAGTTAAATGTGTTCATTACGCTAATGGTGAAATGGATCTTTAGTGAGCTTGATGGCACTCTAATTGTTAGACCAGAGGATGGTTGGATGTTGTTGTTGGAGTCCAAACCCTAAAAGGATCTATCAAAGCCACAAGGCTTCTTGATTTGCATTAATCATTGCTCAATACTTTTCTTTTACAGAAGAAAGAGCAAGATCCTATTGCTTCTTACAAGCCCAAGTGACACATCTGGAACCAAGAAAAAAAAGATAACCTACAATAGACTTCCAATCATCAAGCTCATTGAACCAATTGGAATCATTGAAAGAAACCAAAAAAGGAGTCCCTCATGAACTATAATGTATCACAAACTAAATTGTAGCCTAGATATATTGAATTGTCCTTTTTCCTTCTTTCCAATGGCTTTCTTGAGAATTATTGTAATAGAGCTATGATTTGTTCGAGGTTGCCTCCTCGAAGAGGTAAGTGAACATTGTTTTCTTTGAATAAAGGTATTATTTATGGTATTGCTCTTCTCGATATTTTTTTGTTCCATTGATATCTGTTGAACATTCTTGTTTATGCATACTATATTACATCTGTTACTTTACAAGTGGTATCAGAGCACTTTCCTTGGCAGGAATTGTGGGTAAAAAAAAAATTCAAGGTAGATATTGTTGATATTATGGTAGCTGGGGGAGGTATTTACCTCCACGTGTAAACCCGACGAGGATAGAATACTCCGAGAAGCAAGAAGAAACCCTAATGAGTTGGATAATAACCCTAGAAAACTTGTCGGCTCAAGAAGATAATTTATATTAGGTTATTAGCCTCCAAGAGAAGAAGTCGGCCAGAAATAATAATATATATTGAACAAATAGATACCCAGAATGAGAAGTTGACCCAGGCAGTTAGCTAGAATTAGCATAAATACAGGAGGCCAGTTCTCATTCTGGCTGGCAGTCTCAGAATTGCAGAGCAATACTTGTGCACACTGCAGTGCCCAGTTTTGTTCGTAGTTTTGAGGAGAGCTGTCGGTGCAGCTGCTGCAACTAACAATTACGTTTTGACTTGGACTATCTCTTGGTTATGGTTTGGATTATCTGATCAGATCTTGTTGATGTGCTATCCTTGGGAAAAGGTGCGCTACCCTTTTTTTGACTATCTAGCCTAGGGTTTGCTTCCGGAATGATTCTCTGTCAAGGTTAAGGTGCTCGGAGGGTGGCTTCGGCCTATGGTTGGGTGACAATAGTGATATTGCCAATGGTAAAATGAGCACATCCATTATATTCTAACAAGTTATGTTCCCACACCTCCTTCATTCAGTCTAACCACTGGAAGGAAACATAGCCGTAAGGATATTGAGCTCGTTAAAGAACTGTTGCTAGGGTTTCTAGTAGGAGAAGTCACCATAGCATTGTCGCTAGGGTTAATAGCAGGTGCAGTTGCAGAAAACCTAATCCTCTCATTGAGGCACCTTAAGTGAAGGGATTGACCTAATTTCTGGACAGATCTATGCGCCCTAGCCTAGCGCATCTCCTGATACTCTCAGCAAGCCAAGATGTCAAGTTTGAGTTTCTGGTCAAATCTAGGATTGACCAAGTCAAAGCAACCATGACTTATTCTATGAAGCTAGAGAACAAGTTAGATGGAGCCTCTAAATTTAGAGCATGAAAGACAAGGATTGACCTCATCCTTTCCAAGAATAAAGTGTTGGATATCGTGAAAGGAAAGATCGTGGAACCAGAGTTTGAAGAAGGAAAAGAGAAGGAACCACAGAAAGTTGCAGTTATGGAGAAGTTCAAAGACGATGACATCAATGCCATGAGTATCATAGTGGAATATATAAAAGAACACTTGATACCCTACATCTCCCATCTTGACTCATTGAAGAATATGTATGATTCCCTAACAAATCTCTTCTCGATCAGAAACATTGGACAAGTTATGAGTATGAAGAATGAGTTCCGTGACATGAAGATGAATGATGAGGATAGCATAACATCATACTTTGTGAGGATCTCCCAGTTAAGAGATCAACTACAAGCTATTGAAGATATCATTTCAGAGAAGGAATTGGTAAACATATTACTTAATGGTCTTCCCAAGACGTGGGATGCATTTGCCGCAAGCATGAACACAAGAAAGGAGTATCCTACATTTGAAGAAATTTGGACTTGCAGTGCTCAAGAAGAATCTAGGATCAGTGCAAAAGAGAAACCCCAAAAGAAGTACTATGATCAGGGCTTCACAGCAAGATTCAATAATTTCAAGAACAAAAGGAATTTTGGCTCAAGGAGAAAGCCAAATCAAGAGAAAGACATTTCAGAAATACAATGCTTCAACTATCGAAAGTATGGTCACTACAAGAATCATTTTCCCAAGATAAAGAAAAGGAAGGAGAAACATGAAGCATCAGTTTCCGAAGAAAAAGAACCAACAAAGAAGACTAAGCAGGATGAAAGAGACTTCTTCTTCTAAAGGTAACAATACTTTTCTTATTTCTTGTACATATCTTGTTTGCATCGTCTCTGTACATATCTTGTATATCTATCTCCTGGAAGATAATGTATTCCAAGAAGAACTATACCTATGGAAGAACAACAAGATAAGGATTGATATCATTAGATAATACACAAGAAAGGATGAAATACGTTGAATCTGTTATAACCCTATAATTTATAGGATCAACTGGTGACTGAGATGTTATCCCTTTATTGTGTTTGGTTGCCAAATAATTTTCCATTATGTAAATAATTTGAGAAAAAGAAAGAAAATGAGAAAAGAATAAAAGAGGGCATAAAAGAAATTGAGTAAAGCCCCATGCAATAACAATGACCTGGTCCATACAGTTTAAGCATGGCCAAGTCCTTTTAAATTGATGTTGATAGGATTAGTGAATAAGCTTGGATAAACTATTTAATCTTAGCCAAGCAGTTTAGGTTAGCTAGTGAATAAATTTGACCAAACTACCGAATCTTGGTCAAATAACCCTAGGGTAGAGTAATTTCTTAGTCCAACAGTTTAATCTGGGCTAAATGTCATAGGTAAGTAGGTTAGAGCATAGGTTAGTTGGTTATATTTCAATAAAAACATGCATGATGATCGATGTTGAACCATATCTTTGATGTTTGAAAGTTGGATGCCTAACCCCCATGGTGACAAAAAGTAGGGAAAGTTGGGCAGACCCACATAAAGCACTTGTTCTAAGTTTTTAGAGAAAATATGATTTTTTCACTGGCAGATTAAAGAAAGTGCACAGATGAATGACTGAGGCATTGACACTCAGATCTACGGTCAATAGATTTTTTTGGACCCCCCGACCGTTCTAACTTTAATGGTGGGGGATGGGGTCCAGAATTATGGGTAAAAAAAGTGCACATTTGAACGGTTAAGGCCTTGGCGCCCAGATCCACGGTCGAGATTAAATTCAGGACCACCCCCCCCCCGGTCTGGTCTACTTTTAACGGTGCAAGTGCGGGGGGGGGGAGGGGATCCATAATGAAATGGTTTTATGGAAGGATCCCTCCACTAACATGGTAGGAATATATTGCACCAGACTCCCACCACTTACTGCAAACCATCTTACCACTTACCATTTACCACTTTTTCTGACATACCCCCGCCATCCCGTGACATCATTTTCCACTATCTTCTCCTAATGGTCCCGTCGCATAACTCTGTCAGTCCATTCCCCCTGATCACCTATCACAGGTCCCTTCACCATTGTTGGTCCTCAATCAACACCCTCCATGTCACCTGGTCGTACTCATCACTCATTTTTTACCTGCCATCTCACGCTCCAAAGGACCTGTTGGCCATTTATTACAAGCTAACTTGCCCGTTATCCTGTTGATATGTCCTCCCGCACCCAACGGGTATCCTTTTGCTCAAAACTAACCTTTCTCCTCATTCGCCCATTGTTCATATTATCCTCACACCATAAATCTTTTCCTTGTCCTCTCTCTATAGCCATTCCCACTAATGTTTTTGTTTGAATTGCAGGTACTTTTCACAGTGATGGCGCCAAAATCCAAGAAAGCAGAAGCTGAGGAAAATCCTTTCCTCCCACCTCCTGTCGACCTCAACAAGATCCCCTTCACCGAAAAAGATCATCTAATCTCATATACAAGGTGTGAATTTGACTTCACGGATTTGCAGTCATGACTCAAAGACACTTTCTTAGATCAGAGCAATGAAATTGGGCTTTGGGAGTCCAATTTTCCTCTATATATTTTCCCCCTGGGTCCATCATTTCCCTGAATTTGCCCTTAAACGCCAGGCTCATTACCTCCCTAACCAGAGAACCATAGTCTCATCATCGAGATAAACTATGTTCGTCATCACACCAGAGGCCATTGATCAGATGATGCAAATACCCAGAACTGAATCTGCCTCCCCTTTTAATCTTGAAATCATAACAGAGCTATACCAGAAACTATCTTTCCCTCAGAGAGCCCATATTTTTGAGCTTTTCCTCCCACAAGATGCTCATCTCCCCAAGTCAAATCCCTCATATCCTTCCTCCCTGTTCTCAGAAAAGGGCAACCAAGTCATCTCATCGCTCTATTCTCTGCTTGGTTATTTTTTAGACGAATGGGTGGATGAAAATATATTGGGTTTTATGTCCATTTTCTCTACAGAGGAAAGGCCCACCACTCAGTTCGACTATAGTACTTTCCTGGCAGAGAGTATTCACGAGAATCTTTCAAAATTCGCTACAGAGGGCATGTTCCGGTATTCCTCCATACTGGCTTACATGTTCATCTTCTTTCAAGTGGACAAGTTATTTTTCTCAATGCGGAAAATGGACAAGAACGGGAAGCCGCAGACAGTAACATCTTGGACTTCACTGCTCAAACGAAATTCCACGGAGTTCAGTTTCAAACATTTCATCGAGAAGTTCTACCACCCAGTGGTGAGCATGCTCAGTGGCAGACCAAAACCACGGATAAATGAGGAGATTCAGAGGATCTTACACCTCTCAGACCTTGCAAAAACTGGAGATTGGTATCTTTACCAAAATCACACCGAGATCATAGTATATGGATGCGATTTAGCTCCATACAAACTGCCCAGGTATTTACCCGTGAGGATATTTTCCCTGGAGTACATAAGACAAACGATAAACTCAGACGACATACACTTTATGTCTCTGAAGAAGAAACAACAACTCAGAATTAAAGGGCAAATAGGGTATTTTATCTGCAATAGCCGAGGCGTCGGGGAAGAGGCAGACAGACTTTTGAAAGAAATGAAGTTCAAAGTTAGTTTCTTTTGGCACTACGATCCGTGCGGGATAATTTCAGAGATGAGGGTTAAGAATAAAAATGTTCCATATGTTCATATACCCAAGCCCGAGATAGAAATGTTCGTGAATCAAAAGGAGTGGGAACCGAACACTCTGGAAGAGATAGAACAGAAGGATCGTTCAGTTACTATCTTGCAAACAACCACACCACAGGCTCCAAAGGAGAAAAGACCTAGGAAGGATACTTCACCTTCTGTCACCGAAGTCTCGACTGAAGTTTTCCAATTACATACCAAAAGGACAAAATCCAGTCATGCAACTGACACGGCTGGTGAAAGGGAAGACCAATCCACTACGACTATGAAAGGTGATCAGTCACCTCTTGTCACAAGAAGCAAGTAGATCATGTCTACAGTTTCATCCAAGAAGTCGACGGATACTTCACTAGTCGACCAACCGAGTAAAGGAGGACCAAAGTTGAGTATTTTTGAGAAATATGACCTGATCAAGAAGAGAAATCAGACGTTGACCAGTAGTACTTATGCTAAGTTTTGGAAACAGACATCCATGGCACAGCATATACTGTTATCTACGTTTGATATAGAGAAGGGTAGAATGCACATGGATTTTCTGCAGGCACAGATGCCCGACCCAAAGGCAATTACTGATTACAAAAGGGCAACGCTCGAGTTCCACACCAGAGATGTGCACTCGACCAATCAAATGGATCTGCATAGGCAAACTGGAGAAATGATTTTCTCCACTTTGGCAAGTGCTTCTACTTTAGCTGCTAAACTACAAGTCTCTTTGAGCAATGTTCAGACACAGCTAAAGTTAGAAAAGATATCATCATTTGCAAAGGATAACACAATTAAAATGTTGGAAGAATTGGTCCTCAAGATCGGGTATGACCCCTCGAATGTGAAATCAGTCGAGGATATGCTTAAAAATAAAAATGATAATATAGCATCTCTGAGGAAACAACTGAAACTACCACCAATGGAAGATGCACAAAAAAAGGAGATAGTTGAGACAGAAGATGAGAAGGATGAGATGCTCAAGTTGATCATGGAGTATAACACACAGTTGAAAGAGATGGAAGCAGAACTGGAAAGGTTAGTGAAGGAGAAGGAACAATCAATGCCTATGGAGGTTGTTCCACTAAGCACAGTTCCACTCACATGAGTAAGCACAACATCCACAACAGAAATTCCCTCAACAACTCCACTGACAGCTCTGGAAAAGACAATAGAACTAGAAAAATCCATGGGGGAGATGAACTTGCAAGAGACATAAATTAGCAGGCTTAAAAAGGAGGTTGAGGACCTTCAGGAACTTAAGTCTTCTTACCAAAATAGCTACTCCATGGAGAAACAAACATCAGACAAGCTCAAACAAGAATTGCAGTAGCTTCAAAAGAAAACAGTGGCGGGCAAGACACTTGTTGAGGCCAAGGAAAATATCTGGATGGATATCTCCAAATCCATAAATGAAATATGGCCTATGGTGCAAATCATGTTCGAGCAAAATGAACTAGTACAAAGGAGCAGGCGGGCTATTGAGAAAATAAGAGGAGAACTGGGATAAATGCCCATAGAAGCCACTGAGATCATTAAATTCATGAATTCCAAAACTAGGGAAGAGTGAGAGGATTTGAAGATTGAAGATAGGATGGAACCCATCCTCGAAGTCAAGAGGGTTCTGACTAAAGGAGGCCTAATGTTGTAGTTGGAAGAGAAGGTCCAGACTATGGACACAGGAGTGCAAATATTTTTCAGTAAAATCAAAGCTCTGCAAAAGAAAGGACTCCCTTGCTTAAGGGTCCTAAATGACAAGTTAATGACCCTTCCTGATTATAAACAGAAGCTGGCCACAATGGCCAAAGATAGTTCTAAATTTTGGGGAATACAGGGCAGCATAACGAGCAAGGCATTCTTAGAAACTGCATCCAGACATCAGCATACAACATGAAATCCAGTATATTTTCATCTTCAAGCCAACTTTTTCCAAGTACACAGAGATGGATGAAATATACAAAAGATTACTCAAAGTCACCATTCCCAGTCAGCTATGATGGGAAGAGTTATGCAATTTGATCGAGTAGGAGATGAGTTGTCCAGGTCTAGTCAGCAATCCGATCAGATGAAGTCGTGCAGATGACTCACCAATGGTTTTCCCCGAAAATCAACATGAATATTTCAACACATCATCAACAGTTCCTGAATTTTTGTATCTTGTTGAGTTAGTTAGTTAAATTTAGAATCTACCACGTCTTGATCTTTAATGATAGGATCATATGTAATTTTTTATTATAAATACTTCGAACTTTGAAGTATGAAGGGTTGATCTTTACGCCTTGTAAGCCATAAAGACTGTAATTGTTTATCAAGAGATCTTCCAGTAATACAAAGGGACGTTTCACAGGATTCTCGTGTGTTATTCATTGGTGATGTTTATTTTTCTGTGTTAAATTTTTTTCTCGCATCAGTCATCATATTGTTTTCTAATCTGATCTTTTAAAAGTAGCGTATGTTGCAGGATTTATCTTTGTATACCCTGTCTCCTACTTTAAAGATCTAAATTTTTATCTTCTGATGTTATAGTGAAGAAATTCTTAAATGCTTCTTTACTTTAATTGATTTTCTCGTCTTTTATGTTATCCATCACTTTACTGCCAAAGAATCCAATGAATGCATTACCTTGCCCTGTGAAAAGAATCTTTTAATTCCTATTTAGATCTCTATCCTTATAATATAGACCCCATAGCCCAATGGATGTGTAAACCCTTCTTCAGCCAACTTTACAAAAAGAAAAAACAAACCATTCAATCATATTCTACTTAAATAGCCTAATATCTCAAAGTTAAAACATATCTAAATCTTACAGAGAGATCCCTCTCTAAAACTGGCAGGGCTAGATTCTAGTTTCGAAGTGGTTGGATAAAGTTACCTCTGGCAAATTTATTCTACCCTGACAACCTCTGGGAATTTACAGAGCGATAACAGAATCATTCATGAAGAGACTTAGAAGAAGCAAAGACAGAAAGAAGTGAGAGAAATACTTATAACGTTTTGTAGAAGACAACAAGACGGAAGCGTGGACTCTGTTAGACAGAGAGAGCCAATTATATATTGCAGAAGACAATAAGGTTGCAGACGAAAGCATGGACTCTATTAGATGGAGGGAGCCAATTATATGCACTCATACATGAAGCAAGGATTAGGAGGGAGCTAATCCTATGATCCATTAAAAATGATGATGTATGGTAGCAGCCATGAAAGACATTACGTTTTCAGTTCAACCGCAGAAGAAGACCTCTTCGAAGAAGAGCCTTAAAGTATCCTTGGTTGTCCATCCAGATCCTTGATTCCAAGAAACAAGACAAGCCAGAACAACCAGTCATTATATCACAAGATTACCAGCCTAACATGAACTCACTAAAAGCAATCAAGTAGAGGAACTGGTTTTTTTTATGAAGAACAGTATATGGAAGACTTATGAATGAAAGCATTGCAAGATCCAGAACTAGAGGTTCTCCCAGATGGAGGGAGAATACTATGATGATTACTCGTTTCGGTAAACCAAACATATCTTTACATGAGTCAATATCCATGAGTTGGAGTTCAACATCAGATAAATGCAAAGAATGTTCTCCAGAGAAATTGACAAAAGAGCATGTGAAGAGAAATCTCAAGACTTTGAGGCATACCATAAAGAGACCCTTGTATGTAGATGGAAGAAAATAACTTGGTGGAGAACCTCCAGTGCACAACATAAGTGTGGTGAAGATTTCCTATAACAAGATAGTGTATCAAGATGATTACTCAGAAGATCAAATCTCATGATGACAAAAGACGTGCCACATGGATATGTTCCAGTTTTCCAACAATGATATATGTTATTGATCAGAGCTACATGAATCCTTCAAAGAAGACCAGTGCTCCAGAATGAAGTACATTTGAAATTAAGCATTACATTATCCACGATGAAGTTCAAAAAGGAGAAATAGGTTCTCCAATACATATCTCCACAGATGAGCAGATAAACAGACATCTTGGTAAAGCTTCTGTCTAAGATAAAAGAGTTTGCATACTCAAGCTGGAGCTCGTGGAGATGACTCTCAGGTTGGTAGGGAGAACTAATATGTATTTATTTATGGACAATCATTTTTCAGTTCAAAAAATGGTCCAGGATGAGCAGTTTCCTTTCCAGTTCGGAAAGTGGATTGAGATTTCTGACGGACAACGATTTCTCATTGTGGTTAACATGGGAAATGGTCCAGATTGTTGATGTATCATAGAAAACAACTTTCCATTGTGGTTAACATGGGGAGTGGTCTAGGGCAGTCTCTCTTCTTGAGGGTTACTCAAGAAGACTGACCCACCTCATCGAACAAGGATTTCTCATTGTGGTTAACATGAGGAATGGTTTGTTTTGGAGGTTGGTACAAGACAATCTTTTCCTCTTGTGGTTAATAGAGGAAATGGTCTAGACAGTCATTCCTTAAGGTTTATACATTCTCTCCAGGGTGCACTTTGATTAGTGTAGGAGGAATGGTCCAGGCTCAGCAATCAGGGACAGACATTCCTTAGGGTTTATACATTCTCTCCAGGGTGCACTTTGATTAGTGTAGGAAGAATGGCCTAGGGTAGGGAATGGTCCAGGTTCAGAAGACAGGATAGTTATTCTTCCTTTCTTGAGAAGAATAGTCTGGATATCTCATTGTTCTACTCTGAGGGAAGATATTCTTTCAGATCTCACAGATGTGAGTGAAATCTTGGCCCAGATGATTCAGTTTATATCATAACATTGTTTCTATGTAGGTTGATATCAGCTGATTGTTATGCAGATTGTATGACAGTAGATGTATACTACTGTGGTGGATGTGTTCCATTGTTTGTGACTATACGTTGTTGATCAAGTACTTGTGTGTTACTTAGTGTGGTAGTGTACCACTGGATTGTAGTTATGTACTACTATGAATAGACACAGTTGTGTTCTATTTTGTTTTGATTGCCTTGAAGACTATCAACAATATTGGAAATGATTATCAATTAGATGGATATTCAAAGGACGGAGATTTCCCAAATGGAAAATGGTTCAGAGCATTTACTCTTCTAGATTAGAAGAATGGCTCTTGTATCACTCTGTGGAGTGAGCATCATATATGATTACTCAGATAGAGTATGGTTTTGAGAGATGATGCAGCTAATGACACTAATGATGATGATGGTGCTCATGATCTAGTCATGATCTAGTCTATACAACTATGTTGATGCTACCGGGTGAATGGTACGTTTTTGTGCTCAAAACCATTACCTGTAATACCTCCCTAGCTAGGAGGGAGTGTTGATATTATGGTAGTTGCGGAAGGTATTTACCTCCACGTGTAAACCTGATGAGGATAGAATATTACAGAAAGAAAGAAGAAACCCTAATGAGTTGGCTAATAACCCTAGAAGACTTGTTGGCTCAAGAAGATAATTTATATTAGGTTATTAGCCTCCAAGAGAAGAATTCATCTAGAAATAATAATATATATTGAACAGACAGATACCCAGCATGAGAAGTCATCCCAGGAAGTTAGCCAGAATTAGCATAAATACAGGAGGCTAGTTCTCATTTTGGCATGCAGTCTCAAAATTGTAGAGCAGCACTTGTGCACACTGCAGTGCCTAGTTTTGTGCGCAGGTTTGAGGAGAAATGTCGGTGCAGCTACTGCAACTGGAAGTTACATTTTGGCTTGGACTATCTCTTGGTTAGGGTTCGGACTATCTGATCAGATCTTGTTGATGCACTATCCTTGGGGAAAGGTGTGCTACCCTTTGTTTGGCTATCTAGCCTAGGGTTTGCTTCCAGAATGATTCTCTGTCAAGGTTAAGGTGCTCGGAGGGTAGCTTCGGCCTATGGTTGGGTGACAATAGTGATATTGTCAATGGTAAAACGAGCACATCCATTATATTCTAACAGATATGTGTACTATCGACGTCTTTAAAGAATAGAGATCTGTCATTCAGTGGGTAAACTTGCAATGGGGAAGACTTCACATAGGAAATACAAACGGTTTCACGAGGTTTCCTAGAAATCAAAAGTTTTTCCCTTGTTGGAAACCTTTGTAATCCCTATTGGTACCCCTTGAGTAGTACCGCATCAAAAAAAATGCATACACGACCATCACTCCCACATAGTGATAGGTATATATGGATTCCCCTAGGTCTCCTGAAACCAGCCCTAGATGAATCGATTGGTTTCCTGACTGTTATAGTGCCATCGAGAACAAAACTCATGAAGATACTCTCTAGAACCTGGGTAATCTCGAGTCGTAAAACTAAGGGTATGGTCGAACCTCCTTAGTTGGTGCTTTGATATATTGGGATGAGTATTATTGTTTGACCCCGCATGTATATCAGAGAGTTATAGCACGAGTCAAACCCTTGTCCATAGGCACCCTACAAACCCTAACCAGGGGGGAACATCTTGAAAAGGAACAAAAATGATATTTTGGTCGTGCAACCTCGTCTCTTGCATTCTAGTTGCAAAATTCCTACACTGTTTTTTCTATTAAGAATTTTGGCATTTCAACATTACAGTATTATTCAATCTGAAGTATAACTCTGAAGGAGTAAAAAAAAAATGGGGTCCTTTCTACACCCTTATTTGAGACCTATCTCATTGGATTCCTCTTTTCATCATGATCACTATGTTACCTATCATTTTAACCCTTTTTTACTTCGTGGACCTATACCCTTCCTGGAACCTTTATTTCCCACTTATCCCATTGGTTTTCTCTCGTTTCCCTTATCAGTATGGTATATATCACTTATCTACATTTTTGTCAATGGACCCACCCCTATTTCCCTCATGGCTCCCACCCACCAAGAAGAAACCAATCAAAAACTGCATACTAACCTTACTGCCCTTTAGGCCGAAGTGAATAAGGACATTTGTGCCATTCATGCCAAGATGGACTACTCCCAGGAATATCTAGGTAGTCAAATTGTTGAAGTCCATTCCACTCTCCAACAATTCATGATCAAATTCCAGGGTCCTTCCTCCTTCGACCCACCTCTCTATATTGAATATGTTGACTCCAACCAAACTCTTCACTCTCATTCCAACTCTCGACCTCATGATCCCCATATTCCCAGAGTTAAGGTGAACAAATTTGATGGCTTGGATCCAACAGCCTGGGACACTCAAATGGAACACTATTTCTCCTTGCATGGAATTACTGATGAGTTGACCAAGCTTCATTACAGAATTCTCTATTTGGATCTTGAACGATAGAAATGGTGGAAATGGCATATAAATTCACATCAAGAGTATGTTGATTGGTCACAATTTGTTGTTGATTTGTATGAACACTTTGACACAGACACCCACCATTTAGGATGTCTGGCCAAGTTGGAACAATATGGAATGGTGGAAGATTTTATTACTTCTTTTGAGCACTTGGCCTTCCTAACGAAGGGCATGATAGATGATTTTTTCAGGGAATGTTTTATAAGTGGCCTAAAAAATGAAATCTGAGCTTAGGTCATAATGGCTCACCCCCAGACTCGGTTGGAAGAAACTAAATGTGTCAAGGAGGCACAAAAGGTCATCTTGGCCCAAAGCAGAAAACTCACTTTTTTTCCATGCCCTAAACCCACCACCCCTGCCCTTCAAGCCACTCCTCTCAAGGTCCAAAAATTAGCATGGGTATAAATGGTTGAACTCCAACTCAAGGGTCTTTGTTATAATTATGATGACAAATACTTTCCAGGGCACAAGTGTAAAGAACAAAAACTTTTTATGGCCATTTCAGAGGATGTTTCTGATGAAGAAGTTGAGGTCTCTCCTGAAGCCGAGCTACCTCAAACAGATAATATTTCACCTCCCTTTGATCCTCCCGAAGTTGAACCATTGATTTTATTAAATGCTCTCACTAGTCTTTCTGCTCCCCAAACCCTCAAATTGATTGGTTACATTAAGCACTGAAAAGTTATCATCCTAGTTGACAGTGGAAGCACTCATAATTTCATTCATCGTCGCCTTGCTCAAGAGGTAAATTACTATATTCGTATTTTCAATAATTTTCAAATCATGATTTCCAATGGTGTTTCCATAAAATGTGGGGGGTGTTGTGAAGATGTGCGCCTACAAATTAGTCAGTATAACATGAAATCTCACATGTTTTCTATTGACATGGGTGGTTGTGACATTGTGCTTGGTGTTGAATGGTTATGCACTCTTGGCCCCATAACCATGGATTTTAAGGATTTAACCATGCAATTCCAACAAGAAGGACAACAACATAAATTCCAAGGCATTACAACAGGGTCCCCAGAGATCATCAGTTCCCACTGCATGGAAAAGTTACTCAAAAAAGGTTATTCTCTCATCATTGTCCAACACCATTCCATTCAAGCAGTTGAGACACCCCCGGTACACCCTGACCTTAAAGTTGTCCTTTCCTTTCATCCCATTTTTTTCCAAACTCCACAGGGCCTTCCCCCATCCCACAAATACCATGACCATTTCATTCCTTTAAGCTTGGGCAGTCTTCCTCCCAATGTTCTCCCTTATCGTCATCCCTTTGCTCAAAAAAATGAAATTGATAAAATTATCAAAGAATTGTTAGAAACAGGTGTTATCCATCCCAGTACCAGCCCTTATTCTTCCCATGTTGTCATGGTCCTCAAGAAGGAAGGAACTTGGCACATGTGTCTTGATTTACGTGGCCTTAAAAAAATTACCATCAAGGAAAAAATTCCCATTCTCGTCATAGATGAACTCAATGAGGCTCAATACTATACCAAACTTGACCTCTGTTCGGGCTACCACGAGATATATATGAAAGAGGAATACATCCTCAAGACTGCATTTTGCACTCATTAGGGCCACTATGAGTTCTTGTTCATGCCCTTTGGTATTTTTAATGCCCCCTCCACTTTTCAAAGTCTCATGAGTCATGTATTTCATCCTTTCCTCCGTCACTTTGTGTTAGTTTTCTTTGATGATATTCTCATCTATAGTAAAACATGGAAATCCCATCTCGCCCAAGTAGATCAAGTTCTCCATCTCCTCTCCAAGCACCAACTTTTCCTCAAACACTCTAAATGTGATTTTTGAGCCTCTGAAGTTGAGTACCTAGGTAATATTGTTGGAAAGGGTGGTGTAAGGGTGGATACTAAGAAAATTGAAGCTATGAAAAATTGGCCTCGCCATAAAAATCTTAAAAGTTTGTGTGGTTTCCTGGGTTTAACAGGACATTATTGCAAGTTTTTCGGAATTATAGAAAAATGGTGGCTCCTCTCACAACTCTCCTTAAAAATAATTTTTCCGGTTGGACTCCAACAGACTAATCCTTCCAAGCCTTGGAAGAAGCAATGTGCACTAATTTTTTACTAGCCCTACTTGACTTCACCAAGACCTTTGTTCTGGAATGTGATGCATCAGGGAGAGGAATTGAGGCAGTACTCATGCAAGATGGACAACCTTTGGCTTTCACCTGCAAACAGTTTTCAAACTGACATTTGGGCCAATCGATTTATGAAAAAGAAATTTTGGCTATTTTGCATGCAATGGATCTCTGGTTCCCTTATCTATTGAGACAATGCTTCCAAATTAAAATGGATCATCAAAGCCTCAAGTAATTCCTATAACAATGAATTTCATCTCCAGAGCAACAAAAATGGGTGACCAAGTTGTTTGGATATGATTATGAGATTGTTTATAACAATGGAAAAGAAAATGTGGTCTCTTTACAGGAAATATGAAGACGAAGGGTCCCTCTTTACCCTCTCATTCATTGTCGTTGATTGGCTTCAGCGTGTTCGACAGGAATGGTTGCAAGACCCCACAATTTTTTGGCCTAATAGAAAAACTTCAACAGGATCCCAAATTTGCTCCATGGCACTCTTGGCACAATGGTGAGTTTCGCTATAAATGTCGCTTGTATTTAAGAAAACAATCGACACTTAAATCCAAGGTGCTCTCTGAGTTTCATGCTTCACCTACAGTAGGCCATTCAAGTTTTACCAAAACTTATGAACGGGTCAAACATTCTTTCTTCTGGGATGGTAAGAAACAGGACATTCACACCTTTGTGGCTGAATTTGATACATGTCAACGCCATAAAGGTGAGACTGTCAAACCTCCTAGTACACTTCAACCACTTCCGATTCCACCAACTATTTGGATGGATATTTATATGGATTTCACTGTTGGCTTACCCAAATCAGGAAATAAGTCAGTCATCATGGTGGCAGTGGATTGTCTTTCCAAATATGCTCATTTTTGTGCTCTTCAACACCTGTTCACAACATCCATAG
Source organism: Picea engelmannii (assembly GCA_009831015.1). NCBI lineage: Eukaryota > Viridiplantae > Streptophyta > Pinopsida > Pinales > Pinaceae > Picea > Picea engelmannii. The sequence continues at coordinate 54,752 of ML787654.1, read as the reverse complement.
TGGCTCAATGTTTTATGGATAATATATTCAAACTCCATGGAATGCCTCATTCTATTGATTTTGACCGTGATCCCACTTTTACCAACAATTTCTACAAAGAATTATTCCATCTCCAGGGAACTCAATTGCATCTTAGCACAGCCTATCATCCCCAGGTTGATGGCCAAATGGAAGTGGTCAAAAAATGTTTGGAAACAAATTTAAGGTGTTTTGCATCTAACAAACAACATTGGTGGCTTCAATGGTTACCCCTAGTTGAATGGTGGTACAACACCTATTACCATATTTCCACTTACATGACTCCTTTTGAAGCAGTCTACGAAAAAAAATGCACCATCGATTTTCCCATACATACCAGGTGTCTCCAAGGTTCAGTGGTTTGACTGCAATCTTACTGTCTACATGACCATTATTCGTGCTCTCAAACAAAATTTGGTAATGGCTCAAAACCACATGAAGAAACAATTAGATCATAATCGTTCTAAATGTCAATTTGTTGAAGGGGATCAAGTGTTTCTTTGTCTCCAACTGTACAAGAAGACTTCACTCAAATCCCAATAGTGTCAAAAACTTGCACCAAAATTTTATGGTCTTTATACTATTCTCAAATGTGTGGGGCCAGTGGCCTATCAGTTAGATTTTCCCAGACACTCCAAGATACATCATGTTTTTCATGTCTCGTGCCTGAAGAAAGTGATTGGCACCAAATTCCACACCCAGACCAGCCTACCAAAGTTGGATGAAGAAGGTTATATTTGGTTGCAGCTACAAGTTGTCTTGGCCCAGCGAGAGCATCACCTCCGTCAATGCATCATCAAGGAAGTTTTGGTTCACTGGAAGGATACTCCACCAGAAGATTCCACTTGGGAACCGACTACCATTCTACAATAGTTTTCTCGTCTTAAGCCTTGAGGACAAGGCTCTTTTTCAAAGGGGAGGGCATGTTAGGGACCTAACCCCTCGCATAGATACAATAATATATTTTCCATTAATAAAGGTCGACATTAGTTAATAAGGCTTAAATATATTTTCCACGTAATAAAGGTCGACATTAGTTAGTAAGGCCTATTTAATAATTATGAACAAGTCAATGTAAGAAGACCTAATAGAAGCTTTCACTTCTAGAAAGATATTCCTCTAGAATTTTCTTTAGAATATATAATTACTATAAATAAGAGTAGGAGGCATGAGAACTCTTGTCTTGAGAATTATTGTAATAGATCTCTTCTCTACTAGAGGTTACCCCCTCGAAAACGCAGGTGAACATTGCTTTCTTTGAATAAAGGTATTATTTCTGGTATTACTCTTCTCAATATTTTGTTGTTCCATTGATATCTGTTGAATATTCATGTTTTTGCATACTATAATAAATTTGGTACTTTAAAAAATTTGACTCCAAACTAAAAGAGAGATGGGGCAGGTTTACAATCTTCCATGTGAAAGAGATGAATAAGCTCATGTGAATATTTAGACTAGGAAAGGGAAATTCCTCCCTCTGTTTGCAATACTTGGAGGCCAAGGAAATAATGCAAAGAACCTAAGTCTATAATTTGAAACTTCTTCTTAAGGGTAGATTTCACATAGTATAAAAGTTTAGGGTCACTACCAATGAAGATATGGTCATCAACATAAAGAACAAGTATTATGAGATGGATTCCTACTTTCTTGGTATAGACATTAGGGTCAGAATGACATCTAAAAAAGTCAATGTCAAGAAGAAAGTTATCCATTTTAGTATACCAACTTTGAGGATCTTTATTAAGGCCATATAGATATTTCTTAAGGAGGAAAACAAGGATGGAATCACTTTAAACATGGCCATGAGTTTGTTTTGTGTAAATTTATTTTTGCAAATTCCCATGCAAGAAAGTGGATTTAACATCCATTTGGTGGACCTTCCATTTATGTGAAGCAACAAGGGATAAAACAAGGTATATGGAATTCATTTTGGCTATGAAGGCAAAGGTTTCATTATAGTCAATTCCTTCAAATTGATAAAATCCTTTATAAAATAACCAGGCATTATGTCTTTCAACACTTCCATCTAATGTATACTTAGTTCTTTATGCCCATTTACATATGACAAGTTTTTTTCCTTTTGGAAGAGGTACAACATCCCAATTTTCATTCTCCATTAAGGAATGATATTCGTCATTCATTGGTGTGTCCCAATCTTGATGACTATAAGATTTGCAAATGTTTCTAGATAACGACTCTCTAAAACTTGATCCAAAAAAGAGGAGGCTCACTAGAACTATGAAAGTGTATTATGTTGATTTGTAGGATCAACGACAATATCACCAGTTGCTTCTCATGTTGTATGGACCCATCTAGGAAGTTATGGTGTTGGTGCATGTTCATGTTCAATGGAACCAACTTGAGTAAGGTGAGCAGGTGGAGGTGATTTTTCATCCTCAATGTCATCATCTGAAGAAGAAATCAAAATAGGATCACTAACAAAAACTTTGGGAAGAGAATATGACACGGATGTTGAATATGGATCATAGGTTAAAGATGGCACAAATATTGAATTGGGATCACAAGCTAAGATATTTTCATCAAACTTAACATCTCTCATAATAATAATTTCATTGGAATGAGGTTGAACAAGTCTATAACCTTTTATGTTTTCAGAATATCCAACAAAATTGCACTTCTCACTTTTGGATTGTAATGTTTTCCTTTTCTCATCAGAAATTTGAGCCCATGTTACACTACCAAACACACTGAAGTGGCTTACAAGTGATTTAATTTTACTACATGATTCTTCCAATGTTATATTTTTTTAAGTCTTTGTGGAAGTGTGATTTACAATGTAATTATCACAATTAATGGCTTCTACCCAAAAATGAAGGATCAATCCCTTAGATTGGGTCATACAATTTTCCATTTCCTTTAATGTGTGATTATTTATCTTAACAACACCATTGTGTTGTGTTGTATATGGAACAATATGTTGCATCTAAATTCCTCCTGTAGCATAGTAAGTTGTAAATTTGTTGTTAACATATTTGCTCCATTATATGTTATTAACCTCTACAATTGGCATCTAGATTGTTTTTGTACAAGAGCCTTGTAGGCCATAAACATGCAAAAAACTTCACTCTTTAGTTTTAAGAAATAAACTCAAGTGCATCTAGAGAAGTCGTCAATGAAAGTTAAGAAGTACTTGCACCTAGAGAAAGAAAGAGAAGAAAGTGGACCACATGAATCACAATGAACAAGCTACAAGGGGCCAAGGTGTGCCAAGAAGCATGTTTGTCAAAATTGACATGGTAATGTTTGCCAAGAACACGTCTAGCACAAACACCATCTCTACAAGAAACAAGAGGAAGACTAGTCACCGTATTTTAATTACATAGTTCCTGCAATGAATGATATTTTAGATCACCAAACTACTCATGCCAAAGTTTTCTCAAGTCATCACTATGAGCAATAAAAACTTATGGAAAAAATGATGACCCAAAGTTGTCAAATTTGTACAACCTGATAATATCATCAACAATTTCAATTGTTAGGACATGCTTAGAATCTTTTAAATCCTTGATTACAACTTAGTGAGATGAAAACTCTACGGTTTTACCTTCACTTGAATGAGTGATTTGATATATTGATAGAAGGTTGCAAGAGAGACTTGGAACATATAATACATCATTAAAATGATCATCATCTAACTAAATTGTTCCAGAACCTACAACACTAAGAGATGTATCTTCACCAACAAATATTTGTTTGGTGTTATGTTCATTAAGAGCTGAAAATATGGATTTAAAAGTAAAAATTTTCTATCTGGATGGAAAGTTTTCAAAAAAATAGGCAGTTGAAAAAAATAGCAAAAAATTTTGAATGTCAAAGTTATGTTCCTTTTAAGAAAGGCATAAAAGGTAATCAAAGTGTCATGTGGCAAGTAGGTTGGTCCACATGGTGATGGATGTACAATGAGTTTGTTGAGTAAAAAATTTATTTTCATTTTCTAATTTTGCCAAGAAGTTCACTTTTACAAACAAATTACTTATGAAATGTCTCACTTTTATAAAATAAGTGAAAATCATTTTTACAATGAAGTTACTTTATAAATTAAAGTTGCATGTAAAAATAACTTTAAAAATAACAATAAAGTTACTTTATAGTGATTCACTTTTATAATTGAAGTGAAATGCACTTTATAATGAAGTTATGTGATAACTCAAGGTTGCATGAATTTTTTCAAAAAATAACTTAATTAAAAAAAAAAGACTTGAACTAGAGATTTGTTATTTAATAAAGTAATTTTCAACCAAATAAGTTAATGAAAATGTATAACAAATTTTATGAAGGAGAATGTGTTGTTTTTTTAGCAAATGTTATAAAGGAGGATGGTTTTATTTTGCCTTAAAGTGTGTGCTTACCCCAAAAACCCTTATTTTTGTTTGTTAAAAAACTTCAACATAGCCACACACAAAAACAAACAAAATTTCAAAGAAAATGATTTCAAAACTTAACAATATGGGGGTTAGATTTGGATTAGCTTGCCTAGAAAATGTAATATTTCTCTCTATTTCTAATTTGTTGAGATTGCATAAAGCATATAGAAAAAAGCATACCCAAAGAAGAAAACACACACACACACACACACACACACACACATATATATATTTTCTGCTTTGTCAAGATCACACAAAACACACGACAAAGAGCATACGCAAACCGAAAAGAGTATAAAACTGGGAATATAAACAAAAAACCAAAATGTCATAAAAAATTTAAAAGGCATGATGGAACTTTATACCTCATTATTTAACAAAAAATTTCATATATTGGGCAAACATAAACCTTCTCAAGTGAAATGAAAAGTGTTTCTAATTGAAAGAAATGCTCTAAATGCAATGGAATAACCCACTCATTCCAAAAATGCACAGAAATAGCAAAATCTATAAATATTTTGATGTATGCAGCGCCACAAGCTCAAGATCTCAATCAACAACGAGAGTGGGTCTTCATACGAAATCTAATACCATGTTCGAAAACTTAGGGTATTTCCATACAAGTCAAACACCTTAAGAAATCGCTCACAGAAACATATCAAATATCAGTACACAAGTGTTTTACGTGGTTAAAACCCTCAAAGAGAAAAAAATTCCACAGCCCCAGCCAATGTGGCCACTTGAGTCAAT